>JAGDYQ010000019.1:9685940-9729348 GCA_021962125.1 Bulinus truncatus
TAAAAGCGTTCATAAAAAAAGTTTTTAACTTTCTATTTACTCTGTAATGTGTGTGATTTGACGTAGAGTGTGTTGAATTCATCAAGTTTCTTTTTTGTTTATTGGTTAGTATATAACATCTGTAAATGATAATTTAAGGGAAAATCTGGCATTATATACATGTATTAGAATTCCCTAAACTGATCAGAACTTTTCATTTTTATTTATCTTCTATGCATGAAATTTTCACTTTCAGAGCAGCGCTTTGTTTATGTGACACACTGTCCTGAAGGACCCATGTTGGATTGTCCATTTGTCATAGATCCGTCAGAGGTGTATTTACGCCGTGAAGGCTATGGTGGTCACTATCTGTGTGGTAAGTTCTCCAGCTAATGAGGGTAATAATGCAACCCTCATCATCATTCTCATTTCACCTGTAATTTTTATAATGAGATGATTTAACGCAAATAATTTAAAAAAAAAAAAATCAATGATCTAGATTTTAAAATTAAAACCACTTCACTGCACTAAAAGATGGGTTTTTTGTGAAAGGAATTTCATATTTTGAACCATTTTTAAGAACTTCTTTCTGTTTTAGACACTGAGCTACTGTATAATTTAATTGCTCAGTGGACTGAAATACCAGAAGATATTTATCTGCCACCATATAGGATAGTGCCTTAAATGTAAGCTCCCACTGGGCAGAAATTTTTGGTATCTTTACCTCTGAAACTCCGTACATGATTTGCTGCAGTGACATACTAATGGAAATATTTAGACGAGCCCAGATTACTGCTGCTTTTTTCTTGCAGGTGTAGTTTTTACAAGGTAAACAAAGCAAAACAGCTGCAAAGAAACAACAATCTAAATAGAAAATTGTTTTACATTATATATATATATATATATATATATAAATATCATCGCAGCAAAACAGATATGTAATTTTGGAAATTCTCTAGATATCTAAATGTCTGTCCGGTGTGGGTCTTACCATATTTACTCCATGGTAAACAGTCCAAAATGGCTGGATAGAAACATTGACTCATATGTTCAGTACATCAGAATTAATTTACATTCCTAACTAGACAATACTTTAGGTCTTCATTTAAAGAAAAAAGTTAAACTGCGTTGAACAGCTCATGAAGCCAATAATTAAAGAAATTTTCGCGTTTGCAAATTTTTTTTTCATGTGTGTTTATATATTCCACAATATTATTTGATGAAACAGGGATGTAATGCTATGAAAATGTTTATATGCAAGTGAAAAAAACACATAATGGTGTACCACTATTAAGGACTACCAATTAATAGTAAAACATGATAAATGTGTACTCCGGTTATTTTATGGGACCTCAGTAGTATAGGTGAGCTAGAAATATTATATTTAGGGCTTTATTTACTTATTGCATTATATAGATTATTTAACTCTTTTTCACAGGAATAATCTTATTGATTTGACTGCCTTTATAAATAAAAGAAAAATTTTAAGTTTTAAGGCACTTTTGATCACAGGTCTGTGTCAGCAGTACTGTAATAAACATAATATATATAATCACTATTGAAGATTAATTGCCTGTTCATTTTTGCATGGGTTAAAAAAACTGTTCTACACTGTCTTTGTGATTTAATAAGAATAATGAGAGTGTGTGATCTTAAAAAAAATAAAGAGAAAAAATACTAAAAAAAAATACTGATAAAACGACAAGCTAAAAATGACAAGCTAAAAATGACAAGCTAAAAATGACAAGCTAACAACGACAAGCTAACAAGAGGAGATATTCACTTTGATCTCAATTGTTGAGTTTTCATTAACGATACTGTAATAAATTGACTCTCTTTAAAAAAAGAGAATTACTAATACACATTATTTTTTTTACAGCTTTTACTTTTGTGTGCAATGAAATATGTATGCCAGAGCTTTATTGCATAATTTTAACGAGTTAGTGTTAACATGAATATATTTATCGCAATGACGTTTTTATTGCAGTCGGAAGAGCCGGAAATAGGAAACTTTGAAGTAGATTATGAATTTTATGACAATGTCGTGTGGCCTGGTGTAGCCAACAGAGTTCCAGCATTCAACGAGTCAAAGGTGAGCTAATATTAGCAATGGAAACAAATTGCATGCATTTAATAATAATACAAAAGCCCCCCCGGTAAAGTATGCATTCGGCAGATACAAATTGTCAATCCATACTCTCATTTGGTATACACAGATAACCCCTACTCACCCAAACATGGTTCCTAAAAAGTTATCTTTTGCATGTACCCTGTGTTGAGACTAAAAGAACCAATGCAAAATAGCGTGAAAGGGTGTCTGTTCTGAAAATTTTCTATAATTACATTTTTATTTCTTTAATTCAACAAAATCTTTTTTTATTTCTATTCAAAATATAAACATGCATAAAAAGAAGAAAAAAAAAAACCACAAGTAAGCACAAAAACATTCCAACACATTTATTCATCACCCCTGCTCGGTATATTGAGATTAAAAGTGTTTTTCTCACTCCAACAAAAATTTTTTTTTTTGGGCTTCCATCAGTGTAGGCATCGTCAGTCAGTGTAGGCATCGTCAGTCGGTGTAGGCATCGTCAGTCATGAAAAATAATTCAATCAAGGTTCATACTTCCTAGTGCTGTTTTTAAGAGGTTAATAATTAATTTCAAAAGTTTCTTTCATGCTGCTGTTTGAAGAATGGGCTTGGGTTTACAATATTGGGTTCAGTACAGCTTTTAATTGATTAAACACCCCTTTCAGGCTTTCATTATTTTAACTGGTTATGAAACAATTATTTCTGGTTGGAACAAAGCTGTGTTTTGTGATGATTTAAATCCATTATGAGGCTTGGAACATCATCTCTTGGCAATAGGTGGAGTCCAAATATTTTCAACCTCTGAAACAAAACAATCATAACACAATATTCTCAATTATGTGCACTTGTTACTCAGGTATTCCCAATGATTTTCTAAGAAACTAATCCAATTTCAGGAATTCCCTTAATTTTAATTATTTTTTGTGATCTCACAATTTCATTCTCTGTATCGAATATACTCATAATTTCTGAACAATTTTTTGTTTCAGCTAAAGGCAGCCTGGGCTGGATATTATGATTACAATTTCTTCGATCAAAATTTAATTGTTGGTCCACACCCTTACCACAAAAACATGTACTTTGCCAACGGCCTCAGTGGGCATGGCTTGCAGCATTCAGTCGCAGTTGGCAGAGCAATAATGGAGCACATCTTGGATGGGGACTACAAGACCATTAACTTGGAAAAATTTCATTTTGAAAGGTTCATTAGCCATGTGCCAGTAGAAGAGCAAGGGATTGTCTAGCTGATCATTGAACTATGCCACTCTAACCAGCGTATGGCTCTTACCTCAATAAATCTAATGCCTTTTTTTTTTAAAAGTGGCCAACAGCGAAATAAAACAGTGGGTTTGCTGAGATGATGTATGTTTGGAAAAGTATTATTTTTATGTATTCAGGGGGGGAGGGGTAAAACCTAAAATATTGTTTTATTGGCATTTGAAAGTCTTTCAGTCTCTTGTAAGAGTTTGATTGTTTTAGAATAGTTGTTATGTCAAAGGGGTTAATATTTTTTTTCCCTGATTTGTTATATGTGATGTGTTAGCTTTGGATTATTCATTAATTTCTTCTCCCTGTGTGTTTCACCAAGTTCTCATGTACATGTTTTTTTTTTTTTTTTTTCAAATAAGTACTCGGCAAGTTATAAGGCTTTTAATGACGAAATATGGAAAACATTTTTTTGTTACTTAGGTTTTTGGTAAATCGGAAATTTTAGCCAGTTTTTCTTTTAAATTGCTAATTGAAGTATAGTTGTAATTTAATATGTGTAAGATGATGCAATCAGAATCTGAAGAGAGTTTTTTTGTTTTTTTTCGAGTATTAGAATTGACAGAATTAAAAAAATGTTCTAATTTCATACTCCTAAATTGATTATTTGAAATTGAGAACTTTTTAAAGTTTCTACCCATTTCTCAAATTTCTTTAAGTCTTAAAGGCTTTGTGAATCATAATCAGGAATCATATCAAAATCAGAAGTTTAGAGAAATATATGAATTTGTAAAAGAATCTGTAAATAAAATTGTTACCATCCTATCTTTTATTATTCTTGATGAGGCAACTTTTTATAAAAATAAAAAAAAAAATATGTTACTCTGTTATTTCTGCTTAACATTTTTTTTAAAAACTTTTTGAAACGTTTGCTTCAGATTTACTACTGGTAAAACGACAAATGTTAGAATGGCATGATCTGAATTTTATGTAATAAAATGTTATATATAATAATCGTGAATTTTATGTTCAGATATTTATAAGCAATGTCAGCTCACAGTTCAGAGTTATTGAATAAATAAAAATTAAAGAGAGAAAATGTTATAATATTTTTTACCCCATGATGTTAGACAATAAAAATACAATGGTGACAGTTCTTAAAGTAGGTGGGATGGATGAGAGAGTGTAGGTTTATTTTTTAAGATAATTTAAAATTATGTCAGCCAATACAGCGATTGCTTTTGTAAAGTGGTTGGGTGATAGATAATACATTGTACATATTATGTTATTCACAAAATCTTATGAGAAATAGAAACTTATTGTTTTTATGGTTCTTTATTCTAAAATTTTGTTTTGTCTTTTGAGTATTTTGTCTAGTTGAAATGTGCAAATAATTTGATATTTAACATAAAATAATATAATCTACAATTAAATTTAATATTTTATTATATGTAGTGATACTTGGAAAACTGGCTTCATTTA
This sequence comes from Bulinus truncatus, assembly GCA_021962125.1. Lineage (NCBI taxonomy): Eukaryota > Metazoa > Mollusca > Gastropoda > Planorbidae > Bulinus > Bulinus truncatus. Next base: position 9,690,700 of record JAGDYQ010000019.1, read on the forward strand.
TATGAAGATAAAGAAAAAGCTAATACATGTACAAAACTTAGATAATGATGATTGAATAAAACTTAAATATTTAATTAAAAAAAAATGAAAAAAAGATTTTTAAGATGTGAATAATTTTTTTTTTTTAAAATCAATAATCACAACATGAACACGGGCTAAACTCATTATTAAACACTGTCTTACAGCAACATTTGATAAACATGTAAATATTAGGTCATGACAATAGGAAAATAATGTCAGTGAAAGCAAGGAAATGATTTATTTATGAAGAAAAAGTTAAAAATCACAACAGCCACTTTGGGCACTTGACAGCACTTTGAAGTTGTTTTTCACAGCAGCAAAGATTAGTTGGAATAATGGGATGAACTCAAGACAACGACTAGCCAGAAAGTAAGTGAACTACCCCATGATTAATAGACCATAATAGCATCAATGTTAGAAACTCATATGCCAAAAAGCTGGGTACACAGTCTATTTCAATTAAAAGAAAATAGATATTTGACCGGGTATTATGCCCCTGTTTGTCTCTATATCCCTATTTGTCTATGATATCCCTAAAAGGATTAGATTTTATCTCTTGATCCTATTTGAAACCAAGATGCCCCTGCTAAAGCAACGACTACGATGGTCAAGGAGACAAAGATGCAACCAGCACCTCAGGCTTCAGAAGAATAATTATTGTGATGATATTGCACAGCATTTTTCTATCTTCAGAAATAACATGTACAAAGGCGAATCAGTAGTGAACACACCAGGCACCGCCTTTTCTTAAAGGGACATAAAATGGTCTTCCCCAGTGCTGGGCCTTAGTGAACCCTTGTCCAACTCAGCAAAAAAAAAAAATTCATACATGTATATACATATTTCTTTTAAGTGAAAATCATTTCACAGGTAAATTTACTTGTAATGAAATATCTACATATTTATAAGATAAAAAATACAATTTGTGGTACAGTCAAGGAGATGATATATCACAAGGCTTGATAACAAAATGAACAACACTGGAACATGAGAAATTTAGATCACAAATGAACAGGCTGAATAAGTATCAATAAATATATATAACAGATCTTTCTTTATTTTTGTATTATATACAGTACAATAAGAGCAGCAATACTAAGCAAATTTGTCAGTGATTTAAGTAAAAAAAAAGTATTGTATGTTGGCTATTCTTTGTTCAGACTGTAGACTGAATCATTCAGTGAATGGCCTTGATAGTGTGTTTGATACTGGTTGAATGATAACAAAATATATGCAGTAATTTAAAAAAAAAACTCAATTTTCTTCTAGAATATTTTTTTTAAACTATGCTATGTATGCATGATGCCAATCACTATGCCATTTATGCATGATGCCAATCAATGTATCATGTTCATTGTCCATAATCAAGGCACATATTTTTCTGGTCTCTCTCTGACTGAACAATGAATTAAAGGCACAGACTATACCCTTTAATGTTCACAGCTTAGAAAATTACAAAAAAACCTTCAGTTTTTTAATAAACTAAAAAGGCACTCATTTTATTGCTAACGAAGACGAATCATCCAGTCACTGCTTACTGCAGTAGACCATTTTTATTAAGTCATTACTACTCATTACCCCATAATGTTACTTTTTTAGTCACCATTAGCAACCCCATTGTTTACTGCCTTTTCATAAAATTTTCTTTATATCCAGATAATTCTCATTGCCTGCTTATCATTAAAATTTATATCACATAAGAGTTACAGTGAGCTCAGGTCTAGCTTATTGCATACATTTTTTTAAATATAATATTAAATTATTTTTTTTTGTAGCTTGATGCCATGATAAAATTCAAAATTTTGGTTTTTAATTAGATTTCACAATACATATGTTCATTTTTTTTTTTCATTTAAAATATTTTCTGTAATTTACATATTAAAATTATACAGAAAAAAAAAGTAAACATTTTCAGCCTGTCATCATTTTTTAAATTTTATAACCAAAAAGATTTTGTTTGAAGACTTCAGTTTTTAAAAAAAAACAAGAATACATTTGTCAAAATTAAGCCTTACAATGCTTAGGCCACTGGTGACTAATAGATATGATACTTGTTAGCCTTACACATAAAAAAAAATAATTTTACAAGTCATTTGACCCAGATTTGTATTGAGCACTTTTAAAGTGTTGCTGAGTATTCAGTATGGATATCAGTAACGATGTTTTATATGAAGCAAGCATATGGCACAGTGATACGTTTAATAGTAAATACATGTATTAGAAATATACATCATCAAAAAAAAAAATGAACACAGGTAAGGAGCTATCACAGATGACTGACAATAGATCACATACTATTCATCAAGTGACATAAATAGCTTCAGCTCAAAATGTCTTGGTGAGACTTGAATGAAATTAGAATTAATTGTACTTGCCAAGCCAGCAAAACATCATCCATCAACATTATTTTTGAAAAATTCAGCTCTGTGTTGATAAAGATGAAAAGTATTAAAAAAAAACAGGAAAAAGTACAGGATTTGTGTTCTTTTTTTCTTATCTTTACAAAATTATGAAGATATTCATTGCAGAAACAGTTTAAGTATAGATGTAATAGAAAAATCAGAATGATGTCACAAGAACAAAATAGGTCAACATTTTTTTAGAATGCACTTTAAAAAATGTTTACAATGTAAAAAACATTAAATATCTTTCACAAAAGATTGAGGTGGAAAAATTTGCCATTGAACTGTAACGCAGGTACATAGTTACTGTAACGCAGGTACATAGTTACTGCTGCAGGTTATTCACCTTGGATTAAAAAAAAAAACCACACACACAAAAAAAAGAAAGACAAAAAATAAAATACCTCAGAATACATGCAGATGAAAGACACCGAAGAGAAGTTGTTTGATGATTTAAACCTTCCACTGTTACCATATGCATGAATTATAATATAAATGTCATACACAAATTGTTACAACACAAAAGACTATTTACAGTTTGTGGCACAAGTCAGAATACTGAATGCATAAATAGTTGTTATGAATACAATTCTTATGTACAAATATATTATCATGTCAAGTAAAATTAGGATATCAATATACTGATAGATAATACGACATTATGAAACTAAATACTTCACAAAATCTGAGCAATATCTCTGTGAATTAAAAAAAACAAACATATGCAGCCAGACAGCAGTGGGTAGCATTCAATATGGTTCTATAACATATGACACAGCAATCATTTATAGGAACTAACTCTAATGGATAACCTAAAATGGGGGCACTATGAGCTGCTAACACACTTTTTTGTTGAGGGGGGGAACACTTAGTGTAAAATATACCTAACATCTTAAACATAAGCCTAACAGAAGGGTTCAATAGCTAACCATCTGTCTTTACTAAAAATGAAATGTATTTTCATTCAATACATTTTTTTCCATTTATCTCGTGATAAATAAGAATTAAGGTGAAAAATGTGCATGTTTAATGAAATAAAGACTTCGTTTCTAAACAATATTTCATTTATACTCAAAACATTATTTTATTTTTACATTAATCTTACAAAATGTAATCTAAAAAATTTTTTATCAATTAATAGACAATATAGAGAATAACCTCTATTACCGCATTTCCCCACCCCTTTTTTCCAAAATTTTCAAGCCCAAAAAGACAGTGATGATGAGTGTAAGAGTGATTGTTATGAATCTTGAACTTTGTTTCTTAGTAAATTTTCTTTCCCTATAACTTGTTTCTCTAATAAAATATTTTTTTCAAAAATTCACAGTCCAAAAATTGGGGGGGGAGGGGGGGGGTTGCTTATACATGGGGAAATACGGTATATATAATATGTATACTCTGATAATACTATATAGCATAATAGTATATTTAGTTTGAAACAAAAATACAGTCCAAATTTCATCATCAATTTTTAAAACTACAATAATAACACTAATAATTTATTTTCATAATTTATCTTCCATTAGATGGTTCATGGAAATAAAAATAAAAGTCAGATATAGTCACTAGTCATTGAGTAGGAAAGGGATGTAAATCATCTTGCTACTAGTCATTGAGTAGGAAAGGGATGTAAATCATCTTGCTACTAGTCATTGAGTAGGAAAGGGATGTAAATCATCTTGCTACTGAGGAGTTGGGCAGAGGCTGCCTGGAGGTAAGGGAGTTGACTCAGGATATCACCAAGACGGTTTGCTTCTGAGGGAAACCTTTCCAGTATGTACTGTTGTAGGGCTTGCTTGTAGGATGTGGAGATGTGGTTCATCTTTGCATCTTTTTTTATACTTTCTGTTTCATAGAAGCATGAATAATTAAGGTTCCAACTGATAAATAGTGATGAGGTAATAAATTTAAAGAAAAAAAAAGAAATTAAAAAAAAAACATAATAATAAAGACATTAATAAAGAAACATAAGTGAGTAATCACAAGATACATGTATTATTTTTTTTCAATTAAAATTTTGATAACAATTTTTTTCTGATATGCATGCATATTACTTCCATTCACTTTTTAATAATTCAAATATAATTATTGAGCATTAGATATGCCCAAAAAGCAAAAAATAATTCAATAATTTACATGTTCTGTGAGAGTTTTGAATTTCTACCATTTTAAGAATTACAAATTTGTTTGAAGAAATACAATATTTATCCAGAATTTTAAGTAAGACAGTATTATGACTTACCATGATTTAGCAACAGGATGACTTTGAGACACAGAACTTCCTTTCTTGTGATGCCCAGCTCCCAAAAGTAGGCCATAATGGCTGTCACTTTTTCCATGATGTCTCCCAGCTCAGACTGAAGCTGTTCCAAAGAGAAGAACTTACTGAAACTTTTGTCTAGGTACTCCTGCATACGCAGCATGTTTCTGTGATACAGCTCAGAGTAGTTGGGTCTTCTGTCAGATTTCTTCAGATGTTTGCTGACTGGACCGAAGGTAACCATTATCAGTAGAAGTAGTTCATGCCATTTTGACATTAGAATCTTTGTTTGCAGCTCCTTTGAAATATCTCTGTGAAATTTTGAAAGGTATTAATTTAACTACAATCAATTAATCAATTACAATCAATTGAGGGGACGGGTGGTCGTGCGGTGTAGAGCGCTCGACTGTCGACCGGAGGGTCCCGGGTTCGAATCTCAATGAGAACCTTGGGATTTTTTCAGGTCCTGGTGAAAGTCCCCAAGTCCACCCAGCTTTAAATGAGTACCTGACTTTAAGTTGGGGGAGTAAAGGCGGCTAACCACAAAACCCTTTCATATGCCGAGGTTAGGGTTAAGGGAACTTTACTTACTTACTTAATTAATCAATTACAATCTGTATATAGCTGATTGTGTACTTAAAATAAATTTATATTCACTTAAAAACAAAGCAAAATTAATTAACTTGCCTGTAAAATGGTAACTGTTTCATCCAGTGGATGAACCTCATGACTATTTTCCCACCAACTTGGCACAAAGCCTGGGCCACAACCTCTTCTGTGCCAGTAAATTGTAAGATCTTATAGTCTTCAGCAATTGTCAGAAGGCTCTCATTTGTTGCCAGGTCTGATATTAGTGCAGAAATCGGCAGGCTAAAGAAAGATGTGCCAACAGAGGCCGATGATGAGGATGAAGTTTGGTGGCTGGAAAGATCTGAGACCAACTTGCCCCTGCCATTTACGTTTGACTGCTGAACAGCTGGAAGTTTAAAACTTGGAGACACATCCCCTGAAGGTTGATTATGCTGTAAATGGCTCTGACTGTCACTGTGTGGGCTAGAAAATGTCAGAGTCAGAGTTGTTGCTGATGGAGGCGAAGCATTAAATTTATGCCTGGGTGAGGTCTGACAATCAGAAGTCCTATTAAGTCTATGGCCATCACCAGATTCAGATTCCTGTTTAACTTCATGTGTGCTGTCAATGTTGATGTACGCATGATTTCTGGTTAGGTTGGCTTGATCACAGTCAATCTCTCTTTGTTCAACCCGATAATTTTTTTCAGATTTGACACTCCGATAGTAATTGCCAATATCCACATTGTTCTCAGAACCGTAAAAACTAGAAGATGAAATATCGTCAGGTGTGTGGCCACGTTGTCCGCTGCCGTAAGAAGCAGACGCTCTGGAGTAGCCACCACAAGGTGTCGGTGTTCTTTCTTGACACACTGAGGTTGCACAGCAAGTTAGTTCAGACTTCTTGTCCTCCAAATTATATGATTTCATCATATGGGAATTATAATTCCTATCTTGGCACCGTCCCTGTTGTTGTCGATAAGAAACAATGTCTGCCTCATTGTCATAGTCTCTAAGTTCAGAGCTCTGTAGGTTTGTCGCTTCTGACAAGGTTGAACCAAAGTTACGCTGCCTGGATGGTGAAGGAATTTTCAAATGTGTTACTCCCTCATGTGACAGGTACTTTTGTTGATCAAAATGTCTGGATTGTTGAGGAGAAGTTTGGGTAACAGATAATGTGTTACTGGTTACATGAGAGTGAACACAGCTGACCGAGCTGACCTCAGACCCTGATTTACCATAAGAGGAATTGCTGGCGGTTGATGCATTTCTATAATGATAAGACTGGGCTTGGCAGTGGTGATACTGATCAAAACAAGGAAGAGATTTGTCAGAATGGCAACTGGGGCATCTCAGAACCTCCACATCACAACCAGTACTCGACTCATAGGCTGAGTCAGAAGATGGGACATTTTCACCAGGGTATCCGGGGATAGTCTCTGGCATTTCCAGCTTGCAAGTGGGAAAGCTAAGTCGATGAGATTTTAAGTTTTTCTCGGGAGCCTCACGACGTTTGTGTTTCTTGTATTTCACCTAAAATAAGCAAGCAGTAATACTTTAAAATGTGAAAACGACCAATTAATGAAATCCTCAAGTGAATTAATACTGTCACTTATAATTTTTTATCTACCATACTACGTTAAAAAGCTGAGACGTTGTGCATGTTACATGGAATGATTTCAAGTTAAAAAAAATACAAATTTAATATTTATTTTGTTAAGAAGTCCTTTAAGATTTGAACTGAATTAAAGGTACAAACATATTCAAAAAGAATTCCTAACTATTTTCAAGTCTTTTTGTAGCTGTCATTTTATATTGATGGCATAACTCATAAAAAAGGCAGTACAAACGATTTTAAATAATTATTTCAATTTTTTATTTTAAATTGGCAGGAGAATGAGGAAAAGAAAAAAATTACAAAGAAAATAAAAATAATTTGATTCCGTAAAATTATTTTTAGGCCAGGGCAAAAAAACATCATCAACATTTTTAAAATACTAAAGTGCAAATCACCTCAAAATTAATTAAAAAAAAATTATAAATGTTGACAATGGTTACCTTGTAAAGGTTATAGACTGCTCCTGAATTTCTACCACCTGGCATGCGATCTTCACGTACAGCTGATGAAAATGAAATATTAATCTGTTTATTCTAAGTTTTGAACTATATTACAAAAAGCACAGTTTAAAATTTCTATTTAGGCCTAAATAAATTAGACAAAATTTACAATAATAATGTTTATCTATTTTATGGTTGGAAAATAAATCTTAAAAATATAAGAATGTCAATGAGAGCTTTTACTATGCCTAAAAGGTGCAGTTGTCATTTTTTTTAAAGAGATAAGACACTTTTTTTTATAAATGTTAAAATATGGATATAAAAATATCATTAATCAGTCATGAATAAGTAGAGTTATTCATTCATATGCTTACCGGCTAAAACCATTCCCATCTTAAGACATTTTTTAAATCGACAGTATTGGCATCGATTACGCTGGGCCTTGTTGATTTCACAGTTACCATCTGCCACACATGTATAGACTCTTTTGTTTTGAACAGTTCTTTTAAAAAACCCTTTACATCTGAAAAAAAAAATACCTTAAATATGACTAAAATATATAAACATAAACAAAAAACGTTCAAATAAAACAATCCATAAATATCTACAAAAAAACTTAGGCTTTACCTGATATAAAATTAGGTATAACTGTAATACATAATGATGATGCATATGTAACTATTAAAAAATAACTGAATCCTGATAATAGACTAAATAGTCTAAACAGTTTAATTGTGTTATAAGATGTAAGAAAATGAAAATCCATACAAGAAAAAAAGTTTCTAGTACTGCCAGTAGATTTCTTCAAACACCTGATGTGAAAGGTCATGACAATAATATGAGCGATAATGCGCTGCTTCTGCTGCACTTAGGGAGAAAAAAAATGTGTGCACTTTTTTTTTCATTGTGAAGAAAAAAAAAAGATTAAATATAAATCAATTTGGCAGAGCCTAACTAGGTCATAGTTGTTTGTGTTGGTATCAAGCCAACCAACTGCCTCTACTTTCTCCAAGGAAGGCCACACAAGATCAATTAAAACTGGATGTCTGACAGTTATATAGGTTAGCGATTATTGTGTTGACGTTAATTTGATGACATCGATAAACCAATGGCTGGCGCACTTTGGGAAAATGACAGGTTGATGGAAACAAATACAAGACGTGCAACACTGACCTACATACAAGTGAGAGCAAAAATATTTTGAGTCTCTCTACCTGTTAAAAAAATCTGGCACGATTGACTACTTTTATATAAAAAAAAATTTAAGTGAAGCATATTAAATAAAAAGAGGTTTTTAGTATCAAACAATCTTCTAATAAATTATTAAATGTTTAATTGTAAAAAAGAACTTTAGTTATATGAGCCATTGATATGGCCACCCCACCCCACTACAAAATGAGCCCCTACAAGTATTACGGTAATTCTAATCATCTTTATGTTAAGAGAGCCCAAATGGATACGGGGGATCCTAAAATCTATGAGTCTCTGCCTAAGGCTTCAAAATACTTAATAATGGCTCTTGGCTATACCAAATTATCGTATGATACTTTAAAACTAATGATGTATGAATAACACATTTGAATCTCTAAAGATTAGAAAGCATCCATGTTGATGTTTAATCTCTTTGTTAATTTTTTGTACTACAAGTATTAGGATATTTTTTTTTACTGTGCTCTTAGTACATCTCCACCAAAGTTGAGAATGCAATTCACAAATACACTCTTGCTTTTGCATTAGTATTACCTAAGTTATAGGGTTTGAACCATTGACTCAGAATTGTATCATTACTTCTGGCAACATGATGAACAGTATATATATATATATATATATATATATATATATATATATATATATCATGATGATGACGGGACCACATAATAAATTGAGTTATTTTATGAAGATTGGACTATACCAGGGGCGGATTGGGGGGGGGGCATTTAGGTAAGACATCATTAAATTATCGAAATATTTTTTTGTTCTAAGACCCATTTGGATTCCAGATTCTGATATAGTAAAGGAAGTTCGAGAAATGAGTAGAAACTCTAAAAACTGCATCACAGAGAATCAGTTGAGGAACCGGAAATCATGCTAAAATCATATCGGCCAATAGTCCCATTACTAATACGGTGTATATTATTAATACCATGGCTTACCCTTCACATGTGATGATTCCATAGTGGAGACCCGTGGCTTTATCATTACAGATGGCGCACACCAGCGGCTCTTCCCCATCAGAGTCTTCACATTTGACCGCCCCAGGGTAAGCCGTGTTGTCTCCGTGATTGGGTTTCGTGTTGTGAGGGTTCTCCGCCAGATGGCCTCGATATACGAACGCACCGTTTGTGTAATGGGAAATGAATTCCGAGTCCTTCTCCAGCTTTGATTCCTCCCGCTTGGGCTGTTTGAACTTCGGGCTGTGCAAATTGAGGGTGGTGGTGGCGGTGGTGGTGTAGCCGATGTCAGAAGCTATGGCTATTTGGGGCTTGTCCAGCTGGAGAACGTCATCTGCGCTGACGGCCTTGGGACCGTCCAGTGTGGGATAGGTGATCAAAGATGTCTCCCTAGGGTAGGCAGAGTCTTTGGTGGAGGACACGAAGTAGCTGCTGGCGTTGGTCGTGATGAACATGGGGCTGGACGCAGACTGGAACATGCTGGACGAGATGGGCATCATGGGGATCAGCTTCATGCCTCCGTTCAGGTTGCTGCCGAACCCACTGGACAAATGCATGAGATAGCCCTGGGGGCAGCTGAGAATTACCGGGCTTGACGACGGCGGGCTGGAGGCCGAGGTCTTGAGGATGGGGTTCGGTGATGATGACAGGGACGTCGGCGGCGACGATGTCGACCCGAAAGCGGATGACAAAGACGAGGACAAGGTCAGGGGCGACTGCTGCCTGGAAGACGCGTTCTCCCGCGACTCGTATTCATCTTCATATTCTTGCTCCGCCTGCTTCCGCGTTTTCTTTCTCTTCGATGGCGGGGCAGAGTCCATGTCAGAGGTCCGGTCAGATATATAAGCGCTGTCCGCACTCCCAGTGCTGACGTCACTCTGCTGGTCACATTCGGACGGCTTCGTGTAGACCAGCTCCCCGGCCATCAGCGAGTCAGTCTCTCCAAGAATATCCCTGACCCTTTTTTTCTTGAGCTTCAAGTCCTGGAAAAGACCAGCGGCGGACGGGTGCTGTGCAGCATCTTCTGGACCAACTTCCATATTCATTTTAAATCTCTGATGTTGCACAAACGGCGAAATGGCAGCTGCCATCTGAAATACGGAAAGAAAGAGTTAGGGTTTATTTTCTTTTTTTCTTTACTGCAGTTTTTTTCTTCAATTACTACTTATACAGAGAATACACGATCTTGTATTCGCAAGTAATTAGAATTATCAGTTTCAGTGTAGAAGGTTCATTTAATGTACTGCTGTAATTATACTGGGAGGAGGGTGGGGGGGGGGGTGTGTATCATTTCATGGAATAGATTAGAATTGCAGAACAGCGGTATGACAAAAGTGAATAAGAAATGTTACTGCTAATCAGTGACACCAAATAGTACAGGGGGGGGGGGTGTGTGACGGAGGTTAGTCATTAATGTCATAGGTACAGGGATTAGGGGGTGGGTGGGGTGGTGGAATGGGTGGACACTTTCTTTACTCGTATTGTCAGGGGGAAAAAAAAAGGGAGGGGGGGGGAAGAAGAAAAGGGGGGTGGGGGGGGGACTCTCACAGAAAAAGTGAACCCCGGCTAAGGCTATGTCCAGCTTAAAAAAAAAAGCATACGGTCTGAGCGCAAACTTTGTCAGAAACATACTTTTGCTGTACGTACCATGAATGGTATGCTGACCTCCTAATCGAAACGTTTGCTACGCACAAGCGCACAGTTTAAAGTGACCACTGGTTTGGGGGGGTCGGGGGGGGTGGGGTGTGTGTGAAATCTACGCGTGGCTCAGGCTCTGGGACAATGAAGTACTTCAATGTACTTCATATTGATCTATCGGACTCTCCGTCTAAAACTATGGGCGTGACAAGCAGGTCCAAAACACTAATGGGGACCAATCGTTTCTATTGTACTGCCAAGCCGAGTAAGCTAGATGTAAGTAAATCAGAAGAATTGAACTGGTTGATTTCATTTAAGTATTAATGCGCACTTGCTAGTAGGCTTATAGCCAGTGGCGTCACTAGGGAAGGGGGGGGGGCGAGCCGCACTGAGTGACACCATTTTAGGGGGGGGGGGTGACACCAAAATGAACAGTTCTAAATATCATAGCAAAAAAAAAAAACTCGAGATAGTCGGTTTTATAATTGATCATAGTTAAAAACTTGAACAGGGTGCCACCATGCAGAGCGTCTGGAGCTTAGGTAAATGAATACAGTTCAAAGCTGCTCGGATCAATCTGGAGTTATTTGTAAACACGATAAAAAAAATGACGCATGTAGTCATGTGGTTTCATGAAATTAGAGACGTGTTTACATACAGTTTCATGAAAGTAATATATACGTCTATCTGAAATACAGTTAGTTATACTATAGTTTTTATCGCTAAAGTATTTTAAAGTAAATTATCTCAGGTCTAGTGCAGGAAAATTCGAAATATCTACCATTGCTCATGGTGGAAGTTTTGAGGGGGGGGGGGTGTGACACCCTGAATTTTCCACACCGGGTGACACCAACCATAGTGACGCCACTGCTTATAGTTTTAAGAAAAAAACTTTTTAAAATTCAATAGAAATAAATTTAAAAAAAACCACAGTTTATTCTCGTCTCTAGCCAATTGAACACAAACAATGTTAAAAACAGAAACCACTATAAATCGTCACTGACGTCATCGCTATTTGAGTTGACAATGAAAAAAAAAAAACAATAACAACAACGGAAGAGAATAAATCACCGAAGGTACTTAATACAACACAAATGAATGAACATTTTACTGTGTTCCTAACCAAGTTGTGATTGAAGGTTAAACAAGACAAAATCCGTATATTTTGACCAAGTTGTGATTGAGGGTTAAACAAGGCAAAATACGTATATTTTGACCAAGTTGTGATTGAGGGTTAAACAAGACAAATATATTTTGGTGACGTTTGATAAAAATTACCACGTACCTCGAAATTATAATCAGGGAACATTTTTCAACACTTAAATATAATCTCCTCTGAGGCACACAGAAAATTAAGCGCTGCTAAAAAGATACTTCATTTCAGGCCAAAACCTTTGTGAGAACTGAAAGGTTCTTGACGTTCCAACCATTTTTCTAGCAGCAAAGCTCCCCCCCCCCCTTCAAACCAAACGTTCTTGAACTTGCACCAAATATCCTCACTTTGTTTGAAGTTGGCAGCTATTTGTTCTGAGCATTCATTAACACTCTTCAATTTAAAAAAAATCAGGGGAGGTGGGTGTATGAAAAAAAAAATAGTGAGCGTTGTGCAAGCGTCGTCATTTCCGGAAACAAATGACAAAGCAACCTAGCTGGTTACACCATTGTTCTGTGAGGTGACTGGGGTCACCGAGAAAGGTGGGCGCGGAAAAAAAAAGCATGCGGAAGAATATTTCAGTTAACGAATAGTTCTGGTATTAAATGAGATTGATTTAGTTATTAGAGTACAGATGTAATACTGTAATTTTGATTGCCAGTCTTCAAAGTCCTCCCATGGGGGCGAACCACTGTATCGGTGTCCCTACGCCGTCCACTCTCACAATGATAAATAGTAAAAAAAAATTGTCTTATCATAGCACGGGGCCAGTTGCATAACTCTTTATGTTCCGCATACGATATTCGTCCATGGCCTCGCCCACTGGTAAGTTCGCCTCTGATGGGGGGGGGGGGTCCATGAAATCGTCGGCCAAGAATCCCCCCCCTAGGATCAACAGTGAAGAAAGCCGTGAGCCCAACATACTTTGAGGTGCCTCACCATACTGCTTTACAGGTCAATTAAGTTTGGGTGAATCGTGTGACATAAACACAATAATAATAGGGAAACACTTTCTGTTTACCTTAAAGTGATTACAGAGCAGATTATGAAATCGAAAGCAGAGATACGAGTTGTATAGGGCTAGGCCTTGACCTCTCCACACTGAATACTGTATTCGGTTCTCAACCTATTTCGAGACTGTACCCCCAAAGGGTACGAAAGTATTTCCTCGGGTAGCCCTCACACGTAAGTTTTTTTTTTTTAAATCTTGGGTTTATTTTCAAAGTAAATTATATGTCGTTGCGCCCCACCCCCCTGGATAACCTTTCGCGTACCCCTTAATTTCGCGTACCACCGATTGAGAACCGCAGGTAGAGACTGTATAGATTTCCCCACACAATGGTAGGATCAATAGTACCGGCATGTAACCAGAGCTTAAAATAAAATGGTGTGACGTGGAGGGGAAGTGGTGGATGGTATAGCCACCTATGACGTGCAGTGTGTCGAGGCAGACATGGGTTTAGTTTGGGCCATACACGCAGAATATATGACATTGGGCCTTTAAAATAGAGAAATACGTTGGGCCTGTAAAATAGTTATACATTGGGCCTGTAAAATAGAGATATACATAGGACCTGTAAAATAGAGATATCGAAATGGGTTTCGCGGCATGAAAAATTTTGGCTCACAAGTTGGCCAGGTGCAGCTGAATCTGCATCTATTGATATGAATAGTTTTTTTTTTTTTAAATTCATGCAGATTTCATGATTGTGTTAGTTGGCACGTATTATAAAATGTTTCATAATGGCCTCCCTACACTGAACTTTTGTTAAATTGCACGATTGTGAATGTTTTTGTTTAGAAAGTGTTTTGGTTTCAGATATTTTAAACAAAGGTTCTACTTTAAACTCTTGATTGATTCTACAAAAAATAATAAATCACTGCAAGATAGGATTGTGATATTAGAAATATAATAAATGAAAGAAGAATAAGTAGAAAATAATAATTAACTTTTAAACGAAAGATTAAAAAAAAAAAAAAATTGGGGAGATGAGGGCGATATGTCGGCTCGGTGCAGTTCACAGGTCAACCGGATGTTTAAACAATATCGTCTGCTGGCAAAATTTGAGCAGTCGGTGTGAAGGTCACACTACAAGCGGTGGACGAGGAAACAGACACAATTATTTGTATAATGGAGAAAACAACAGAGACTCAGTTCGACCGCAACTGGCTCAATGTCATTGTCGAAATGATGATCCAAGTGCTGCACATGTGCTAATAATAGACGGTTCAAATGACAGTTCAAGTGCTGCACATGTGCTACACAATAGACGGTTCAAATGACAGTTCAAGTGCTGCACATGTGCTACACAATAGACGGTTCAAATGACAGTTCAAGTGCTGCACATGTGCTACACAATAGACGGTTCAAATGACAGTTCAAGTGCTGCAAATGTGCTACACAAATGACAGTTCAAATGATGGGTCAAGTGCTAAACAATATTTCAAAATATTGTTGAACCAAAAAAGGCCGACTTTACGATGGCGCGCCCAGAATTTTATGAGGGGGGAGGGGGTCGCCTTATATATATATATATATATATATATGTATATATATATATATATATATATATATATATATTGCATGCCATTAAATCCAGGGGTCGTCTTCATTTCGATTTTTTATCTGATCAAATCAATATGACCTGGGAAGGGACTTGTCCAAAGGTCAAATAGCCATAAAAACCTACCAAAATTTTAAGTCTAATGGATACATACAATTTCTATTTTGTTGGAAAAAAAACTTTGAATGTAGATATTATAATTTATTTTTCTCTTTTAAATTTAATCGATATTATTATTTATTTTTTACATACAAATAACACACGTTATTTTTTTACTCTGATGTCTTTTAGGCCTGAAGTCAGTTATTATTTGACATGTGTATTGTTATGTATAATTAGTATTTATTGTATCGCAATATTTGCCTATTTTGTTTTAATGAAATCATTTTTGGAGAGGAACATGTTCAGACTTTGGCCTAGTTCATGCATGTTTTGTTTTTTTCCTTTCTATGGTATAAGTATAAAGTTAACCACCGCAGTAGCTTGTTGTATATTTAATACAACATAGAGATAATAAAGATGGTGTTAAGAAAAACAAACAAACACAACAAAACACGTACAAACTATTCAATTCCGAAGGGAAAAAAACGCTGGAATGAATATTACATTCATGAACACACACGCAAATAAATTTGCTACTGACTTTGGTAAAATTACTAAAGAAAACAAACAAACTATTGTATGCGTTTTTTTTTTGTTTAAGTGTTCAAGGAAACATTACTCTGAAATATAATGCAACCGAAACCCTCACTCTACTTTTGCTTTTCGTGGAACAATTTATTAAAATTGAAAAAAAAAAAAAGCAAGTAAGAGATTATTGCCCCTGGCTCCTTGCAGACGATACATTGTGGTGTGAGAAAGGTCAGTGTGGTATTGGAATAAAAAATGAGAAACATTAATTACTTTTTTTTTTTAATTTGAAAAAAAAAATCAAAATATGAAATCACGGATTGAGAACATTCAACTTTTGAAATGGATTCATTAAAACAGCCACCCATTTGTGTATCTCCGAGGAAATCTCAGAAATGTCGGATTTATTTAAGATCCAATCATTAGACGCCATTGGGTGGTGTCGACTACAACAACCGTCCCAAGGTCACGTTCCTAAGTGGGGGGGGGGGGGGCTAACAAAAGAATCTTTTTGGTACGACTTAATGGGCTACATTTACGGCTCTAGGCCCGACATTCGACACTTTGAGCCCCACCCATTAAACCGTAATGTCAATGTCCGCATCTGCGCCCATGGGGTGAAAAAAAAGGAGGGGGGGGGGAGAGAAGGGGGGCAGACAAATTAAGTTGTTTCTAAAAAATAAAAGCAATGTAGCTAGCACAACTCCTTCTACTACTAATATTTCGTCTACATTTCCGATAATTTTCAAGGGCACCCCGACCTAAGTCCCCTCAAACACACGCACACACACAAAGAGCTATTCGATAACCTGGGAGTTTTAAAACTATAATACGGTCGACTCGTCTGCTATGTGACCTCAAGTAACCTGTTCCCTGGTCACACTTCATGGTCTGTTAAGTCTGTGCATTGCATATTTCACCCCTCTTCCCCCTCCCCCTCCTTTTTTTTTTCTTCCAGAGGCGGATTAAAAGCGGTTAAGGGAACTGGGCGTAGTGGGAAAAACTGCATCCTCCTCTTTCCCCCCCCCCTCCTTTTTTTTTAAGTGATAAGGGAAAATAGTTATATTAATGGGAAAAAAAAAATGGTGTGTCTGTGATTCTGGCATAGGTCGACGCCCGTGGAACCCCTGTCACCCCTTCCCTTTTTTTTTTAAATGTACTACGCCCTTCCACCTTACTCTCTCTTGCTTAACTGTAACACATACCGCCACCTCTGCAGGAAGTTTTTTTCTTAGGTTTATCATTGAATGCGGTGCAGGGCAACAACAGATGGAGACAAACACATGAAGTAAAGTGGGAGGTAGTTATTTATAGTTCCAAACATTGAGTTGCCAATTTAGTTGTTTTTTTTTTGTAAATCCCGCAATGTAATCGACATTCTAAAAGTATATAGAACGTTTTGAAAGTGTAAACATTTCTAAGAAATAAAATGTCAATTAATAATTCGTATTTGCATGAAGTGTGTCACCTCATATTGGCTCATATACAATGTACTCATATTAGTGAAGTGTGTCACTTCGAATACAATGTACATATGTTAGTGAGGTGTGGCACCTGGTATACAATGTTCACCTATTAGTGAAGTGTGGCACCTCGAATACCATAGGCCCCTACACACCGACATGTCTAGTGTGGAATGGTACATAATAAGCATCCAAAATTTAAACCAACATAATTATCACAAGTGACACATGAACACAACGAGACTGACCAAAAATGACCGATCAACAGTACTATTAATAAATTATCTTGGTCACCCTTCTCAACAAAATGTCGAGGCCGTCTGAACACCTTGACCATGCCGGCACTTGATCCCCCCACCCCCGGGACCCATTGGGTTATAGGGCCCTCCTATGCTGGTGGACCATTTGCGTTTCATTCTTATGAGTTGTTTATGTTGTTGGAGTCTCTGGCAGACCAACAGCGGTGTGTCCTAGTAAGGATGAGATGAAATCTATTGGATCCTATAAACCACTAATTGGACGGTTTTTATGGTGCCCTTCTTTCATCTCCACCATAGCCGATAGTGCAATGGCCATGGAGGCACCACGGGAGATATATCGGTGACTTTAGCCATGACCTGAAATATCCATTTGGTCCTCACCGGAGATCGAACCAGGGACCTTCAGGTCGAAAATCAACCACTTTACGACCATCCGCCTCCCTGGGCCCACAGCGGTGTCTCTAATGGCTTGGGGCCCCTCGCTTCATAATACGACGCAACAGCAGTCACTACAGTACAACAGCACACAGTCACATATTTGTTACAAATATAACATGTAAGGACGAATCGAATTTCCAAGAAACATATACTACATGCAGTTATTCACTACTTATGATACCACTATAACATAATAGGACAAATTGACCTTCCAAGAAACATATATCACATATTTACTACTTTTGTTACCAATATAACACATAAGGACGGAATCGACTTTCCAAGAAACATATACACTACATGCAGTTATTCACTACTTACTCAAAGCGAACGACAGTTGAGTCGGCAACAAAAGCCATGGCAACCGTTGTAAATAAATCGTTTAAAACTTTGAAATATCCCGCCAGGAAATACCTGGTTAAATTAAAAAAGACAACTTAAGCTCCTTAAACCATTTTCAAAATGAATGTTTATGAGCACTTATCCATTGAAATGGATTTTGTGCATGTTTACATACGAGTCACAGACGCTTGAAATGTGTCACATCCTCAAAGATAGAATGATCAAGGAACCAACAATTATATCATGCACATATGGGTGGCGAAGAAAATATTGTGAAGCAACATGTTCGTAGTTTACGAGGCAATATTATATAAGAAAAGTTTGACTTTAACTATTTATTTCATTGTCAATTAATTATCAACGAGTCCGACATTGGACAGATAAAGTCACTGATCATCGTTTTTATAATGAACTATTTAAAACAAAAAAATTGTCGCCGAGTTTGGTAAACATCTATGAAATGAGAAATTGTTGAAAAATATTTTTATTTTCCGTTCATTTTTTTAATTTTCACAAAATATATAATTTAGTTCATTATTTAGACCAGTAATTAATAATAGGTAAGTCCACACAATTTTTTTTCACAATTATTTGGTCCGTTCTCATTTTTTTTTCGTTTCCAGCTACACAATTAATTAATTGAATAAAAAAAGTTTGATATTTACATTTCTGTTTCTTGTGTTCTTTTTGTTTTATAATTAGCGAATGAGAAAATAAATAAGCCTATAAATTTCCTCTTTCACTCATATTTGTCTTAAGTGGAACAATAACTGAAAATATCCTTTTAACACCCTTGGAAAAGTGTATCGCTAAATTCCAAGCCTTGCTACTGTAAAAGCCAGAAATGAAGAATTATTACAGGCGAAAATAAAAAAAAACGGCACGAGTAAACACACAGGTGGACACGTGACAACCTTTTTATCGGGTCAAAATAGACACATGCAGAAGTGTAATACAACCGCCAACTACACATTGTCTATTACCAATCGCGCGCGAGTGTGTGTATATGTGTGTGTGTGTGCATTTCAAAAATCACTGACGGCATATTGTGGAATCAAAAAACTGCCGATGTATAAACAAATGAGAGCGGGGTGTGGGTACTAGCGAAATAGAAGAGAGGGGTGGTGGTGAGGGGAGAGAAAAAAACAACAAGACATTCAGTATTAGCACGTTTATAGTCGAGGTTTTTTTTTTCTTCCCTTCCCCCTCCCCCTCTCTCTCTCTCTCTCTCTCTCCACCCAAAGCCCGCTAAAACAAGAAAAAAAAACCCACCTCACGCGGCTATCAATGTGAGACTTGGTAACCTTGGCCATGCGCTATCGCAGTGTAATCATGACCGTGACCTTTACTCGAGGCGACCGCCCCTTTTACCCTTATTACTCCTCCCCCTTTTTTTTTCCCCCATGTAATCAGTGGCGAGAAATAAAAAAAATGAGACACTTGCCAAAGGGGTCGAAGAGGTCAAGTTGCAGTAACAGAAAGGGGAGTTGTGTAACTCGGTCATGGGTTACGTGCAGTGTATTTTTTTTTGTATGTGTCGTTAGGGATGCTGGTGTAGAATGGAGTTATACTCACAGTGTCACAACCCATAACTTATTCTCTCTTGGAGTCAGCCCCGTTGCGTGAAAATTCTACAGGGGGGGGGGGGGGGGGCAGGCATTCTACAGCATGGACCAGGCAATTGGGGGGGGGGCAGGTAATACATTTTACTAAGTAGAACAAATAAGCAGGGGGGGGGCAGACAAAACGCAGGGGGACCGGTACCCCGGCCTTCCCCGCACGCTACGGGCCTGCTTGGAGTGAGGATAAATGGCTGGGGTGGGGGGTGTAATGTAACTAAGCTAGTATAAGTACAAAGAGAATGCCAAAGTAAACTCTGTGCTGGCGAAAATCGCGCTATATTAATAACTAGATATAAAGCCCGGTGTTGCCCGGGAAATCTAGGTGTAATGTTAAACCCCTTCCTAATCAATTTAATTAATTTAATTAGGTGCTGATTTATGCCACCTTCCTAATGTGCAGAAATGACCTACAAAAGATGTGGCTGCCATAACCAACAAACCATCATCAAAAAGTAATCCATCGAGGGAACAATAACTTCCAGTACACAATGTTAACAAACTATAATAACTTAGCATGATTATCAAACGCCCAGCCGATTTACGTGAAATCAAGTGCAGAGTTGTTGTTTTTTTTATTTGACGTCTATTTATAGTTAAAATCAAAACAAAGCAATTAAAAAAATGCACTGAAAAGTAAAAAATAACTACTTTACTATGTCATTTAGCAGCGCGAGGGCACTCATCGGGAAATGACGTCATAGAGGATTTTTTTTTAATTTATAGCGACGGCGCTCCCATTCTGCAAAAGACGTCATAGGTCATAGGTTAATTTACGAACGCGCTCGCTAGTGACCTAGTCTGATTAAAATGCTATCTTTTGTAATAAAAACTAAAATAATTGAAATTATATTATATATTACTATTTAATATTTAGGACTTTTACATTTCAAAATAAAAAACCACAGAAACTATTTAAAACTGTAGATTTTTAAAAAAGAAAAATCCAATCGAAGACGCCATTTTGAATAATGTTATCGTGACCTTGCTGGTCACGTGATTACTTTATCAAATACTATTGTTTTATTTATTATTTCTGGAGGTCGTTTATTTATAGAACGGATTCCCCACATGCGACCCGGACAAGCTTAGCTGCTTTATAATGTAGAGAGACTAGGGCTCTCTTTTTATCTTCATAACATTTGTTTACGTGAGTCATTTAAAAATCGGGATTGAAATCAAAAAGGCGAAACAAAAGAAAACAGGCTTGGAGGGGAAATGAATGAATTTACACTGCTAAAATACGCGCATCTGTGGTTAGGCCCGTATCTTTTCATAGGACATTGGGCACTAAAGTATTTCTAAAGAGGCAGTTCTATCCTTTCGGCTCCCATAACCCTCTTCCCACCACCCCCTTTCACCTGCAACCATAGCCATGGTGGCCCAACGCCCCGACTAAGTGACAGATACACAGATTATCGGACGTCGCAATACATTTTAAATTGCCGAAAACTGGATTTTGTCCATAAAAATTGTCACTTTTATTGACAATTTGTCTTAATGATAACATGTCTCTAATGGGGGCATATATGGAGCAGGACCTCCGACCAGCTCCATCAATTGCCACCTCCCACCCATACACACACACACAATTGGGTCTTTCCGTCCTGGGGTGGGTGGCTTAGAAATGTTTTCGAGTTGCAACCCATTGAGACGACGGCCCTGATGAGAGGCATCATAAGTGCACAGCGTCTTGTAACAACAACAACAACAACAACACGTTATTTCGTGTAGAAACCATCACTGGACTAAGGTTTGTACACAGTGTCTTGTAACAACAACAACAACAACAACACGTTATTTCGTGTAGAAACCATCACTGGACTAAGGTTTGTACACAGTGTCTCACGTTTGTTGGGGGGGGGGGGAAGAAAAAAAGTTTCTACACGTTATCTCAGCGGTTCTCAAGCTGAGATCATCGGGGGGAAAATCCATTAGATGAAAAAACAAAACAACAACAACAACAAAGCTATAATTAATTTATAAAAAAAACAATGGGGTCGGCAGGGCCGGTCTAATGTGGAACGACGATGCCCGATCGGGAACAACTTGTTGCACCATGGGCCCCAGTGTGTTGCTGCGAGTGATGAGAGTAAGGGGCCATTTATAAGCTTCGGGGCCTATTTGGGCTTAAGGCAGTGCCGAAACCTAGAGGTTTTCGACATCATGACATGAGATAATGTACTTAATATTTATTGTATAAAAATATTTGGGCCCCCCTCAAGCTGGGGCCCGGGGGAGCTTTCAAATCTGGACCTCCCCTCCCTCTTCCCTAGTCACGCCTCTGGCTTAAGGTCGGCCCTAAGGATAGCCCTAGCGTCGTAGATAACTGACTCTTAAAACGGGTTCCGTGAGCTTAAAAAAGGCTGAGAACCGCTGGTAGCCTGCGACCGACCGCTTGTTGATATTTGAATTTACGTGATACAAACACACATTTACCTGGACAAACACACATTTACCTGGAATAAAGCTTTTTAAACAAACAAAAAATAAAAAATAACACGAACAGCGTGGTGGACTATTCAGAAATGATGTTTTTTTTTTACATTTATCGCAAGTTTATCTCTTGATACTGACTTGATGGGGGAAATCGAGCAGTCGACCTACTTATTTCTTTTTTTTGGCACACTGTCAATGCCAAGGGCAAGTCCACGGTTAAACTGCTGTAGTACTTACTGGCTGCGTCACAAGACCCGGTGCGGTGTAACAACAGGAAGGCGTGTCCACTAACTGGATTGGCGCACCTTGAGGACAACGGTTCTCACGCTTTTAGGGGGGCCTTAGGCGAAGGAACAGCTGGGGGACTCTCGGGATGGTGAGGGGAAGGGGGGGGGTTTGGGGTTTGGAGGAGGGGCTGTTGGAAAAATGTAAGGTGTAACCCATAAGATGTAGGCCCCGCTTGGCAAGCAGAAAGTAGAACACATTGTCATCAGGGCCCCGTTAGGCGCGGTGGGTGGGTGGGTGGGTGGGGGTATTGGTAACAATGAATACAATCGTATTAAGACTGGCCCTGTAACTCATGCTTAGGGACCGTTCACATGTGAAATATATCTTGAGGGTGGGTGGGGATAATAATTTATTTACAGAGGAATGATGGTTCGGTGTGTGTGTGGGGGGGTGCAATGTCTGTTAATAGGGCCGCCACGAGGGGGTGTTGTGGAGGTGGGGGTGGGGGGGGAGACGACATATCACTTTCGAAACCTATTATTTATTTATTTATTTTTGATGCAAAATTGGGTATGGATGTCAGAGAGAGAGAAAGAGAGAGAGAGAGAGAGAGAGAGAGAGAGAGAGAGAGAGAGAGAGAGAGAGAGAGAAAGAGAAAGAGAGAGAGAGAGAGAGAGAGAAAGAGAGAGAAGAGAGAGAGAGAGAGAGAGAGAGAGAGAGAGAGAGAGAGAGAGGGCATCGTCATTGACTGCCAGGGGGCCACAGAATTACTAGCTGCGGTTCTGTCTTTTATAAAACGCACCCATTTTTTTTTCAATTCACTAATTAGTTAAAAATTTAAATACAATTAAAAAAAAAACCTTTCAGGATGGGGAAAAAGGGGTCACTTTTAAGGGAGTGGGTGTATGTGTGTATGGTAAGGTCTTGAGTTTTGTTATAAAAGCCTATGTTTATAATGGGGAGGGTTGGTTAAAAATATGTTTTCTTTTCGTATTTACATCTGTGGTTCCACCTATAGATACATAAGACGTTCCACCTATGTAAATATTATTATTTTAAAGCTCGCTATTTCTTTTACCAAAATGAAACATGTCGATACCAAAAAAAAGTGTCAACAAAAACATGAGCAATCATTAGCGCTTGTTTTTAACAATCATTAGTGCTTGTGTTAGCATTAAGAATCAATCAAGGGTCCTAACGAATATTGGGGGGGGGGGGGGGGCTCATCATATAAACAGAGACTGGAGAGTTCGCGGAAACGTGGCTGAGTTATTTAATATCTGCACCCAGCAGCCGACATCTGAAAACTGGGTCAGCACACGTAACCTTGGTAAGCCAATTTCAATGTCACGTCCTGCAGACGACTGTTTGTTTATCTTGCCAGTACACGTGACTCTAAAAATAGATTATTTGACGGTATTTACATAATCAGCTGCTTTAGAAAACGAATCGTTCCAGTTTTCTTTTTCGAGGAATTTTTTTTTTTTTTTAATTTTCAAGTCTTAAAATGTTTTTTTTTTTTTCATATTAACAAATGAGCGAGCTTTCATTTAAGCTTTCGTTAGCTTATCATATTTCCCCGTTTTGTCTGTCTGTCTGTCTGTCATCACCCTAGATCTCAACAACCATAAGTCCTAGACCCATGGTGTATATATCATTTTGTAGGTCTTGGCCTGCCAAGAAATGACTTTTTTCCATTTCGCGATCTGACCTCTCAGGGCCGTAAAAGGGGCCTTATAAAGTACCGTTTTTTACTATATACGCTATATTAATAATGGAGCGCCCTATATCTCAGCAATCATAAGTCCTAGACCCATGATGTATATATCATTGTGTAGGTCTTGGCCTGCCATGTGTACATCAAAAGTTTATTTTGCGATAGGACCTCTCAGCACCGGGCTTCAGGGCTCCTAAGGGCTTATATATTATATATAGTTTATAAGCTAAACAAAGGGGCGAAATCATTATTTATTTTTGTAACAGTTATTCAACATGACTTATTTCCCTTACTTTTTATAAAACCCATAATCAATGACAACTTAGCAGCACAGCTCAATCAACCAAAAGTCATCATTTGTTGGGACTTCAATCAAGATTTCAAAGAGCCCGGGGCAGAAATTGAAAATTTCTCCGAAACAAACTTCAACATTCAACTACTTTCACCAAGATTGGCAACAACAATTTATCAAACAACAAGGCAAACAAGTTGTCTCCTCACACCACGCTTCAAGATGCTTAAAGATCAATCAGCAGACATACAACTTGTGTCATTTAACGTACAGTCGCTTCACAAACATGCACAACCAAAATCGATTAAACAAGAATCTGGTCAACATCAACACATCGAAGCAACATCGTGTATGGTTGATAACATTGTTATTATCAACGTATACAAAAACCCAGCAACAAACAATCGGTTTGTAAAAGATTTCTTCAATGACAACTTTGCAGCACAGCTCAATCAACAAAACGTCATCATTTGTGGGGACTTCAATCAAGATTTCAAAGAGCCCGGGGCAGAAATTGAAAACTTCTTCGAAACAAACTTCAACATTGAACTACTTTCACCAAGATTGGCAACAACAATTTATCAAACAACAATTGACGGAGTTTTCGGACGATTAAATGACTACAATTTGGAATGTTTCAATTATGAGTCCTATTTCAGTGACCACAAACCACTTGTAGTTAGATTTAAGAGAAAATAATTTTGTTTTCAAATATAAAGAAACGTCTTTTTAATATCTTTTTTCAGATATATGCATTACACAATTGAATTTATAAACATTTACAAAATTTACAAATATTTACTGAAAGATAGCATACGTACTGATACATAATACAAAAATGCTCTAACACGTCCTGTGTCCAGAATGGAACAGGCTTAGATTGCTTGTTTTTAAAATCATGAGCTCATTTCTGGATGCCAAGTGTAGCTAGACACTGGGGAAAAAAGGGAGGGGGGAAGGCACATTATTTTTTTTTTTTCAGATTGAAATTTTTGTTTGAAACAGACAATTGTGAATAAAAGACAGTAATTAAGAAATCGACGATTTTGGCCCTAATCAGTGCTGTTCTTTGGTGGCCCCTATGTAGTCTTTGGTGGACCTCTGTAGATACTTTTAAAAAAGGTCAAAACTGGGCCCACTAAACATCTTCTTAATATATATTAATACTGTAAGGGGCTCATCGGGTAGGGTTGAGTCCCTAGGTATTCGGCTAGTATGCCTAGCAATAATAATGGCTCTTGCCTCAGAGGCGTAACTAGGGAAGGGGGGGTCTAAATTAGAATGTCCCCCGGGCCCCAGCTTGAGGGGAGCCCCCAAACATTTTTTTACATTAAATATTAAGTACATTATCTCATGTCATGAACTCATGATGTCGAATGTCAAAATTCAGGGGCCCGCAGATAGGCCGAGCGCCCCCCGGGGCCCTCAGCTCCCTATGTTCGGCACCGTCTTGCCTTAATAGTCTAACAATAATTGACATGTTAGATCAATGAGCAGATGGATGGAGAGATTATATCAAACGCAACGAATGGCTACGAGAGGAGAGTGTAACGCGGGCCGGCACAAACAGCCGTACTTGGCCCGAGGGTCGTAGTTTGACCGCCCCTGCTCTATGGTCTTTAAAATGCATTTAAGGCCCGGCTTTAATAGGTGCCTGGCCCTCCTTGATTATAAGTTTTATTTTAAAAAATATATTTCAAACTTGTTTAATTGCTTTAACACCAAATTAAAAAAAAAATTCTGAGGGAAAGTTGAAAAAAACAAAATGTCATAAAATATATTTTAAAAATACACAGCCATGAAATATGTGAAGTCCCTGTAAGTCTGAGATGATTATTCTCTTAGATCCTATCAGTCGCTATGGGACTGTGTTTGCAGTACCCTTCTTTTTATCCCACTTATAACCGATAGTGCAACGGCCATGGAGGAAACACGGGAGACACTGAGGTGATTTTTCACCATGATCTGAAAAAAAAAAATTCCCTAAGTTCTCATAGGAGATCGAAACCCTGGACTCTCAGGTCGACATTGAAACGCTCCAACGCTTGGTCATCCGCCCTCCACCCCCCCCTCACATGGGATAACATCTACCTCTAACGCAGAGAGTTGTTCAAACGGACGGACAGTGCCCCGAATTCCAAGGGGAAAACCCGTTCAATGATGCGAATGCCTTTTTTTTTAATTAGCTTATATATAGATAAGGTTTTAACGGTCACTTTCGACTCCGGGCTACCAAATATTTCAAAGTCTCTAAATTAGGATATCCCAAAAAAAAAAACCTAAGAAAGGTTTAGAACCTACAGACAGGTGTACAGTTTGTTCGATGAAAACACACACACACACACACGTACGCACGCGCGTACACGCACACACAAACACAAACACGCATGCACATAACACAGACAATTAACTATAACAGTGATTTCTATGAAGGGTTCTCAAATGCCCCCAACACACCCACTTTCCACCCTCACGCTGTAAAATACGCACCTGGCTGTCTCATACTTTTTATGGCACAGTACATTTACCATGTAATTTGACATGTTATAAATCTGATATTAGTGTTTTTCATGATTTTAAGAATTATAATTTATTTTTTCCTTGTATTTAAGACCAGTAGTTGCCCGTTGCATTCGCATCTCAATAAAATTTTTAATTCGAGAATAATCGTTTAAAAACTACATGCAAACCGGCATCAAGACCAGAAGCAATGTAATATTTAGTAACTGGCTGATGGTACCATCGGGAAGTGACGTCATAGAGGATATCCCAAGTGCAGAATTATTTATAGTCACTTTCCATTCTGCACGGACGCACGCCAAGAATAGCACATTATTAGTAGGAAAATAAAAAAAAATTGTACCACCGGGAAATGACGTCACAGATTATTTATAGCCAAGATTTAAGCACTTTATTAGTAGGAATAAAAACAAAACATCATGAATGGCAATCACTTACACAAGCTTTATTTAAAGTGCGGCATTTTATTTATAAGATGATAAATTTGTAAAAAAAAAAAAAATCATAACATAATCATAATTTTATGCTGAAATATATAAAAAAAAATTTCATCGCCCGATAAGGGACTTGAACCCTTGACCCTCAGATTAAAAGTCTGATGCTCTACCGACTGAGCTAACCGGGCTGGTAACGATGAGATAGTTATCACAAGCTTACTAATGGGTGGCGGGATTCGGCCACCACCACTTTACCCTATCCCCCCCCCTTCTTCCTTCCCGTCTTCGCCTGGAGGTCAAGGTGTGTAATGCACAGGGTCACCCTAGGTCAAATGCTAATTCGTAGGAGGGGGGGTGGGTGGGTGGGGATTAGTCACTAATTGGGTGCGTGAAATTGTAAGGTGGGGTATTTTCTTCCCTTGTGAGTCAGAACGTCTTAGGGAGTACAGTCTCTGAGAAATAAGATCCTCATGGAGGAAGAGGGGTTTCTCTCAGTTATAATCTATTAGGTGATTGGATTAAAGTTAAGCTGCTAAGAGCCCCCTTTTTATGGATTAGGGATATATTCTTTTGATAAGACGAGAGTTAGCTAAAGATGACCGCACACTTTGGAAGGCTTGGCATTTTCAATGGGTAAATTAAACGTCTGTATTGTTAAAATACTAATAATAAAAAAAAAAAACAGCTTAAGTTTTATTTTAAATTGTGTCCATCACGTGGCTAGAGAAATAAACAGAAATGATACAGTCGATGCTCACAGTCAGTGCCCACAGTCAGTGCTCACAGTCGATGCTCACAGTCAGTGCCCACAGTAAGTGCTCTCAGTCGATGCCCACAGTCAGTGCTCACAGTCGATGCCCACAGTCAGTGCTCACAGTCGATGCCTACAGTCAGTGCTCACAGTCGATGACCACAGTCAGTGCCCACAGTCGATGCCCACAGTCGATGCCCACAGTCAGTGCCCACAGTCAGTGCCCACAGTCTATGCCCACAGTCAGTGCCCACAGTCAGTGCTCACAGTCAGTGCCTACAGTCAGTGCTCACAGTCAGTGCTCACAGTCGATGCTCACAGTCGATGCCCACAGTCGATGCCTACAGTCTATGCTCACAGTCGATGCTCACAGTCAGTGCCCACAGTCAGTGCCCACAGTCGATGCTCACAGTCGATGCCTACAGTCAGTGCCCACAGTCAGTGCCCACAGTCGATGCCTACAGTCAGTGCTCACAGTCGATTCCCACAGTTGATGCCCACAGTCAGTGCCCACAGTCGATGCCCAAGTCAGTGCTCACAGTTGATGCCCACAGTCAGTGCTCACAGTCGATGCCCACAGTCAGTGCCTACAGTAAGTGCCCACAGTCGATGCCTACAGTCAGTGCTCACAGTCGATGCCCACAGTCGATGCCCACAGTCAGTGCCTACAGTAAGTGCCCACAGTCGATGCCTATAGACAAAGGTTCCCCATTTCAGAAGGGACCTCTTCAAGAGTAAGTATTATGAAATCTAGCGCTAAGATGTCCTCGACACATACATGTACATTGGGCCCCTATACATCATTGACAGTCTCTGCCTAGGGCCCCCAAGCATCATTGACAGTCTCTGACTAGGGCCCCCAAAAACACAAGAACGGCTCTGCATGGGACAAATTGTCAAGAGAGAGAGAGAGAGAGAGAGAGAGAGAGAGAGAGAGAGAAAGAGAAAGAGAGAGACTCACAAAGACACACGCAGGCACACACTCACACAGACATACAATCGCAGAACGCGTTGCATAAATTTATATAATCGGACCTAAGGTGATCTCGCGGGCACAGTAAAAGAACCGCTGTCTATCGGCACGTCGACTCGAAACGGTGATTGGCTTAAAGGAGTAATGACGTCAGGACGTAGTCGAATCTGATTGGTTCTTGATATGTAACTGAGACGTAACATGAACTGGACGGACCACGTGATTAGAGAAAAATAAAAGAAGCGAGAATGTGAAATACACACTGATTGCTGCTAAGAAAGGTCAATAGGCAAATACATCAGTGAATAATTTGAAAAAAAAATTGAATGCTTAGTAGATTAATTGGCAAATACATCAGCGAAAAATGCTTAACAGATACTGGTTGCTGTTGATGCTATATTGGTTTATTGGCCGGTACATCAAAATTTATATCATTCTATGTAGATGATAAAAGAGTACTGGGCTGTTTGTTATTTCTAGACAATCCCTACTTTTATAGGGTACTCGAACAAGTTATCCGCAAGTTAGGGCCCCGAACTGCCCAAAGAGCCCCTTTCCAGAACTAAATTAATGCTTCAACTGGCACTTTTCTTAAAAAAAAAAAAAACTAGCACAAAGTAGCAAACACATCTTATTTCGGCCTCTTAAACTGTGTAAATAAGCGATAATTTTGCGCTACTTACGAACCTTCATTAGTAGCGCATGACACCCCCCCCCTAAAATAAACTAGCGCAATAGCGAAAAGCAGCGCAATCTGGCAACAAAAGGAGCACATCGGCGATCTTCGGAGGGGACCTCTAGTGACCCCTTCATGCCCCCCCCCTTCCCCCACAATCCCCAGACACGTTGTCTGGAAGGGTACAATATTTTTCAAATAGGCAGGGTAGTGCGGAGTTCGGGAGGGTCTTTAGCCGCCCGCAGAATAGAGTGTCTACCGTAAACATGTATGAAGTATTAACACTACTTGTCTTACCAATATTGTTGTTACTGTAAACTTCCCTATTAGATTTTGTTATTTATATTAAAAAACAATAAAACTCACTTATTTTTATCATATGCATTCGACAAAATAATAAAATAGATTATTTATGGTTTGTTTACTCCAGTCTATGGTTAGATTTTAAAACAATTACCAACTACATTAGAAAATCTTAAGGGATTCCGAAGAGAAAAAAAATAAACAACCAAAGTTAAAACTGACAGGAAAACGTGACATGGTCATGTTGGTTTAATATAAAAAATAAAAAGTTGACAAAATCAATAGTGTTGACGACAACTATGGAAACACGATTTGCCAAAGTTCGTTAAAATGAATTTAAAAAAAAAAAAGTGAACAGATTATTAGAACGTTTAAAGGCAGTAATGGAAATACGATCACCAATGTCTATTATTCGTCTAATTAGTTTTGAACTTTTGAAGTGTTTATTTCCCTTTAAAAGAAGACGGTACTGAAAACATCAATATTGTCATAGAATTACAAAGAACGATAATAAGTCATACCACATCATTGTGCTACTAATTGTCATGTTTACATCTGGTTGAAATTTATATCGTTTATTATTAGTTTTAAACAGAAAAAACAAAATTGTAAGATGTAAAAAAATAATAATATTGTGTAATTTTTCATTATTAAGTCCATTTTTTTTAAACTTTCCATGATCAACTCCATTAAAAAAAATTCCATTATCAATGCCATTTTTAAAAAAAAAAATTTCCATATTGATCTGTTCATAATCCGGCGCCCTGTGCAGCCGTAAAACCAGCAATACCCGTCCTACGCCAAAGCATGTCACCCCTGCCCCTTTTTTCCAGTGTATCCAGGAGTGATTCGGGGGACCGCCAGTTTTCATTCTATGTATGAAATTTCGAGAATTTTATCGGAGACATGGTCTCTAACGCATCGATCATGTTTCTTTGACTCTCAACCTGCTTTTTTTTCCGGATCTTCTCAAGTCTAGTCACATCGGCCATTGCCAATCCGCCCATAACGAGGGTTGAGCTCGCGCAACCTATCCTGAGGCCGGAACAACAAAAAGGGAAGTAATGATAAAGGGAAGGAACAACAATCGGTAACATAGATTTTTCAAGAAAGGAAATAATCAGACAGTATCGGCACTCGGCCACTCGTTAATGCTTTGTATTGTAATATACATCCCTCCACCCCCCCCCCTACGGGCCGCAAATCCTTTATCACTTTTTATGTTTTCAAAGTAAAACTATCATTTTTTTTAAGATGCCTAAAAAAACGGGAAATTCCGTACCAAGAAGGAAATTTCGCTAACGAAACGAAAGACGAGACAGCTAACAAGGCAAGTCGCAGAGATGAGCCATGCCCCGAGGAGACACATTTCCCCTAATTAATGTTACCTCCGACTTTTAAATAAGAATTAAATAGAAGCCAAAATATCTGACGTGACAAGAGTGACCAGATGGGGTAAGGGGGGGGGGTCGTAATGTAAGCCCCCATCGGCAAGACGGAGGTTGCTGGTTCGAATATATTACACCCCTAAACCCATCACAATCTCTTCTTATGTAAAGAAATTGTTGCCAGTCGTTGCAACTTAGAAAACATTTTTTTTTAAACTAAATTATCACAAAACTAAAACAAGCAATCTAAGCCTGTTCCATTCTGGACACATGACGTGTTAGCACATTTTCGTATTATGTATCAGTTCGTATGCTATCTTTCAGTAAATATTTGTAAATTTTGGAAATGTTTACAAATTCAATTGTGTAATGCATATATCTAAAAAAGGTATTAAAAAGACGTTTCTTTATAATTGAAAACAAAATTATTTTCTCTTAAATCTAAATACAAGTGGTTTGTGGTCACTGAAATAGGACTCAGTAGATTTAATTGTAAAGTGAATATGTGACTGAAATAGGACTCATAATTGAAACATTCTAAATTGTAGTCATTTAATCGTCCGAAAACTCCGTCAATTGTTGTTTTATATAAAGTACGGGAAGTAAGTCATGTTGAATAACTGTTACAAAAATAAATAATGATTACGCCCCTTTGATTAGCTTTTATTATTTATATTTAAAATATAAGCAATACGGTACATAAAAAACTCTTATATTTTGGCCCTGAGAGGTCAAATCGCAAAATGGACTTTTGATGTACACTTGGCAGGCCAAGACCTACACAATGATATATACATCATGGGTCTAGGACTTATGGTTGCTGAGATATAGGGCGGTCCATTATTTATATAGCTTATATAGTAAAAAACGGTACTTTATAAGGCCCCTTTTACGGCCCTGAGAGGTCAGATCGCGAAATGGAAAAAAGTCATTTCTTGGCAGGCCAAGACCTACAAAATGATTATACATCATGGGTCTAGGACTTATGGTTGTTGAGATCTAGGGTGATGACGGACGGACAGACAGACAGACAGACAGACAAAACGGGACAATAGAGCATTTTTTTTTCGAAAATGCTCTAAAAAGTGTAGCACAGTATAGCACAGATATTTTCTTGCATCTCAAATTCTAGCCAAGTTATTGCGCTACTGAGTAGGGCCTAACTCATTTACTTTTTGTAGCACATGGCCTCAAAAAGTACTAAATTTACAATATAATGGAGCTAAGCAAATAGCCTCCCCCCCCCCGACTCAACCGCTTTCCGTCTTAGTATTTCTCCCCCCCCCCATCCCTACTCCTAATGATGTGAAGATGGACTGAGATGGACTGAGTGAGAAACAAGTAAAACTCCCCGGGCTGAATATTTGCCAGCTAAGATGGCGTCCATGAATGTCCCTGACCTTTACAATCTGTTACAATTACCCAGTTAATGTTTTTATTAAACCACCTGTCAAAAACAAAAAGTGGGTTTGGAAATGATTTTATGATGTCCGAAGAAATATAAACTAGAAAAAAAAACAACTCTTGTAGTACAGGTGTTATGCATTTATTTATCTCCCTGTCTAGATACATATTTTCATGTATGTCCATCGTAGCATATGGTTTTATATCACCAGTGGTATTGTTTTACAGAGCCGGAAGTTGGTCGATTGGAATTTTTTTTTTTTGGATCGATTTATCCCCTTTGAGATATTTCCAAACAGAACTTGGTGCAAGATGCCTGGAAAAATAATTCACATCTAAAATATTCCAACTTCGACCCACCCCCTCCACCTCCTCTCCTTCTTAGTATCGTTCCTGTTTTAGAATCAATTTATTTATCAGACAACTTACAGGGAAGTTTATACATATACACAGAGTCGTTTTTTTTATGGATTGGCAAACTAGGTGACAGCCCGTCACTGCCAATATACCACCCTCCACCATTCCGGTACGAATTCCTATCAAATCTGATGCTAAGGAGGGCACAGACAGGTACTTTTTGTCTAGAGCCCCGATTAGTCTTGAATTCTCTGACTAGGGTCCCCCACTAGGGCCCCCACAAAACTAAAATCGGGTCTGCATAAAATAATAACAAAAACAACAACAACAATATTTGTAATAAGTTCATATTGACTTGAATGATGTGTATAGATAGTACAATGAAAGAAGACAACTCACCTTTCTTTTTCACCTTATCAGACTCATGTAAGATCGAAAGTTGCCAGGTTTTTATTTACATAAAGCAAAATATTTTTGCCAGTTTAGCGGCAACGAAAATAAATAAATAAAAACAAACTTAAAAAAAAAAAACGAAACAAAGTATGGGCCATCACTTCCATTATCCTCCACAGTATAAAATTTACATGTGCGTTGTGGTGGAACAACGCTTTGTTAGGAAAATGTTCTCTAGACATAGCAGCATAGCTATTGGGCTATTAAGATAAGGGGCCATTTTTTGGGTTGTTTTATTTTACTAACCGGATTTCTTTTTATTTGTCATGCGTACAAACATTCTTTCGGTTTGTCAGTTAATCAAATTTAATGCAAGGCAAACGGAGAACATCAATTTTTCTCATGTGGTTCTATCGTCTGTTGTCCACAAGTTTTTATCCCTTAACGATTACATTTTACTCCTGATTGGTCAAAAAAAGTCAACTGTCCAGGTGGAGCCAACGAAGATCACATTGCAGGTCACGTGTCTCGTATTGACCGTCAACTTCTCATTTATTCGGCTCGCACTGGAATTTTTAACCAGGAACAAGCCAACCCGCGTCGTAGGCTTGTCACATGTTCTGGCGCGTGAGGTCATGAGGTCAATGGAATATTGATTCCGTCGCGCGCGTTCCTAGTTTGCCAATGCAGCAGTCCTCGTGTCGCACAATGTGGGTATACAACGTGTGTTCTCCCTTTACATAGCATTAGAAAACCGTTCTTTTTTTTTTTACACTTTGTTAGCAATGAAATATGGATATTTTAAGATAATGGTTTTCATTAGCTCAGTTGAAAATACAAAAAAAAAAAAAAAAAAAACAAATTAACAATACAATAACAAATTAACGAATGAATGAAATTTAAACTGATCACGTAGGCCTACCCTTTAACACAATTGCAATTTAAAAACAAATAAGAAAAAAACAAACAACCTTGTAACAACCTTATATTTGGGAGAAATTGCGAGAAACAAAGAGAGAGAGAAAGGCGGAGATTTGGTACAGTTGAAAGTGTCAACTCAGTGCTATATAACCAGGGCTCTATCATAGACTTTCAACCCACGGCTCTGCAGAAATTTATGTTCATCCCCGGCAATGGTTTTTTCTTAAATCGAGCACTATATATAACTGCCGCCAGCTAATCTTGGGCCCCTTAAAATTTCCACCATGTGGGGGGCCCTTCTGCTAACACCCACCTTTCAATTAAAACAATCGACGCGGCTTCTTATGACACAGATTTCTGACGTGTTTGGGTTTACTTTTCCCTTTGAGGAGACCCTGAATGATACGGTCTGAATCTGCCCCAAATTCCAGCAGATTTAAAAGATATTGGTAAACATTTATACGCAGCTATATAATGGCTACTGTAGGCAGTGGCGCCGAGAGCCAACACGGGCCCTCAGGGCAGGACATCATTGCGGCCCCCTTTAATAAACAATAAGTCGTGAAAAAATTGACATGGTCGGGGCGGCCGGGCCCCCTGGCAATGACCCCCCCTCTCGGCGTGCCTGACTGTAGTCCCAACCCCATGTATATATATATAGGTGTTAATATATCATACTGTTTGCTAGCAGGACTTTGATAAACATGTTATAAGGGTTCGCCGCTAGGGAGATGGGTTAAACAGTACGGTTGCAAGGCGTCGGAGGCCACATCGCCGTTAAATAACCTGCTGTTCAATGACCAGGTAATTGAGGGGGGGGGGGTTGATCAGTTGTACCCTATTACCAAACGATGGAGAACCGCTGACGGCTGTCCTTGTACTGCACCGTTCCTATGTATTTGGACCCCATCCTCTCAGGGGGGCAGAGACTGGCCGAAATAGTGGGTGTGTGTGTGGGCAGTGTCGCCAAGAGGGGGGGGGCAATGCCCAGGGGCCCGGCGAGTTTTAGGTGCCCGGATTGAGCTGGCCAATCAACTTTTGAAAATATTATTATCAGCACAGGGGGGGCGTGACACCCATGCCCAGGGGCCCGAAATTTCTGTCGGTGGGCCTTTGTGTTGGGGGAAGCCTTAGGCAAAAGTACCTACCAGGGACCTCAAGGCAGTCAAATAGTTTGTTCATTACTGGGTCAGTTTCGTCGTGCCCTATCTACATCACCTCCTTGGTCTGGGCTGCGATGGCCTCGGAGGCACCACTTGAAATGTTGACGCTGCTGGGATTCGAGCCAGTAGCTTGCATGACGCCGACTGGCTTCACGGTCTACCTGCCAGCAGGTCAACCAATGCACAGGCCTGACATGACTTCTTCTTTACATTTCCTCCCTGAACAAGAGATGATATAAGCTCCATAAGCTGGCAAGATAATCAAGAGACCCAAACATGGACGTTTTGGGTGTACAGGTGCCCCAAGGCTGATGATCCAGGGGCAATGAGCCCCAGATAAAAATAAGTATGTCAGGGCCCGCTTAGCATCAACATGAAAGGGCCCTTTAGCAATGTGGGCCCTAGGCGACCAACCTAACTGGTATGGCCCGGCCACCCAGTTATGTTTCAATAATAAACTACTTAAGTCTAAATGTGGAGCTAAACAGAGATGGGAGAGAATACCCCCCCCCCCCCAAAAAAAAAACACAATGAGGAAATTTTGAGGTAAATTTATTAATGAACATTTTCAACACCTGCATTTAATTTTAATTCCAAATGCTTATGATTAAACAGTTCATGGAATGAATTATTTATAATAATAATCGCATTCTGCAGAGAGATTTGAACTTTTAAATTTAAAAAATAAGTTTTCGCAATTATACTTATGATGCCACAAAATAAAAAACCAACAGCAATTATGGTTTACATAAAAACAGCAACACTTTTTAAAATTTGAAATGTATAGTTAATTTATAAATGCTAGAATAATTGATCATCACAGGAATTTATTTAAGATTAACTCGATGTTGCAATCTAGTAAAAAGAACTATAATGCAAACTTTGATGAACTCTATTAAAAGTTGTTATTCATTACCTCCCTTACATTTAACTGTGGATTATGATACTTGTATTTGTGGTTGTTTATTTTATTTTTTTGTAACAAAAAAATGCCATGAAATATAAATACAATCAATAAATACAAAATAATATCTAACATAAAAAAATTAAAATATTTTATTGCATTCCTCAAAAGAAAAGTGAAACAAAAATTATGTTTATACAAATAATTAAAAACAAGGTACACAATTGCACACCTTCGGGTGTGTAGAAATGAGCTTTCATTAAATAAATAAGGGAGTTTCAGTTCAAAGTTTTCTTATCATACGTCTGTTATTATAAAAAAAAAATTTTTTTTTTCAATAATTTATTTACAACTTATTTTTTCATTTACATTGATTTTATGAAGTACATATTTGAAAATAAAATAAAAAAATGATCCATTAACAAGTAAATGTACATAATATTAATGTACATAAGATTAAAGAAGATTATGTATTTATCTATTTACAATAAAAAAGTAATTTTCACAATACCGAAAGCATGATTGATTACAGTAAAAAGGTTACAAGTCAGATAATAGAGGAAGTTGTGGGAATGGGAAAAGATTTAGGATGACGTTGTTTAGTTGAATATCAGGAGGTATCTACATATTATAAAACATTAATTGTCTTCCACCTCTTAATTTGTATTTTGAAAAAAAAAAACAGTTTTTAATTTTTCAATTGGCAATGGCTCACTCTGTTTTCAAAAGTTAGCTGTTTTTTTTTTTCTTGGACATTTTTGCATTAACTTATTGCTATAACAGTTTGATGCTCTCCCATTGTAAATCATGGAACAATAGGAAAAAAAAAGCATTAATACGCAAGTACTATTCATAAAAGAGAAAAGCACACAACATAAATACATTAAAAAAAAAAATTACAATATGTGTACAAGAGTTACAAGAAAAAAAAACACACATTCAAAGAAGAATAAAAAAAATTAACTTGATGTATGAGGAGAATACTATATAAATGTTGTTTTAATACAGTTAAATATGAACAATCAGGAATATATAAATTATATATCTTATGTAAATATCTTTACAAAATATACAAAGCAAACATTCAGACACAAAAATAAGACAAACAATAAATAAAAAAAATGTAAATTTTTTTTTAGAAACTACATGTAACTTATTGCAGAGTACTACTGCTATTGTTAGATAAAGTATACGATAATATGAAAAAAACCTGAGAAATAAAATATTGTTGAAAAATAACGAGGCTGAGACTTTTCCGGATGCACCCCCTCCCCTCTAGTGTAAAGACTTTTAATTGTTACTTTACACAGATTGTCTGGTATCATCTTAAAAATAAAATATCTACACAATGATTTAATCAACTTGGAAAATAAATGTATCTTAGCAACATGGCTTTAGGGTTAACACTGAAAATTGTTTTTGAAAAACAAATAAATGTATCTTAGCAACATGGCTTTAGGGTTAACACTGAAAACTGTTTTTGGAAAACAAAAAAAGTCATGATAAGCCTCAATTACGTCATCTGTAATTAAAAATCAATTGCGGAAATTTAAAAAATACATCTACAGTGTTAACTAGAAAGTAATTCTATACCACGCATTTAAATTTCAAAGAAATTGAAACATAAATAATAATGCTCGGTTAGGTTGGTGTTGTCTCATGGAAAAAATGTAAAAAAAAACTCGGCACATAAACATTGGATGAATTTAATTCAAGAACCACGCTGACAAGCTATTTTCAGACTAAGAAATGTTAGACTGGATGACGTCAATATACAAACAAAAATTCATATTAAAATATTAAATGTTGAACTGGACATTTTTTTTATAAACTGTGATAGATGAGTTACAATTTGAAATTATAAAGTCACTTTAAATCTGTATCATAAGTATCATGTGGTAAAATACTATCAGCTGCTGCCGTTCTGACTGACATTAGGATGTGGCACAGTGACAGGTGGTATCAAAAATGACCTAAGCTGACCGTTTAGCAGCCTGATGTCTGGATCTTGTTCCTCATATGACCTGACAACTTTGGTAAATTGGACTAGACCTGACCAATAGAATTGCATTTAATAAAATGATTTATCTAATTTCCTAGATAGCAAAATGAAAAAAAAAAAAGAAAAATTTCCAAATATTCCTTTAAAAGAGCATCTAACTTGAACTTTAGAAAATTTGAATTAGCTTAGTTAA
>JAGDYQ010000019.1:9729848-9752348 GCA_021962125.1 Bulinus truncatus
TCACATTGTTATGTGCCAATACCATGACTAAAATTTTTGACTATGTTGTAGACTAGCAGACTTGCGGTCATGTACAAAAAAACAACTAAAAACGTAATATAACAATAAGAAACCGAAAACGTAAGTCAAAATTAAAACAAACGTGTTTGATTCTAAGACCTAGAACTCTGAAATAACTAAACTAAGTAACAACAGTTTACTTGAAGAGTGAAGTAATTCTATTATTTTGATGACTTATATTCAGGGTTGTTAGTGAATCAGGAAGTATCGGTATCGGCCAACATAGTATCGAGATACTTTTATTATTGGTTGCTGTATTGCCGATCCTTTTTGTATCAAGTATTGATTTGTGTATCGCCGATACAATTTAAACAAAAAAAATTTCTGATACTCTATACCGATACTTTTACTAGTGCCCACTATTTGCAAAAAAACAATAGCGATTTTAATACATTGTCATCTACATAAATTCAATCCCTACTAGCAGCCATCAACTCTACCAATATTAACGACAGCCACCTCCCCATCAATACACCACGGTCGGCGAGTTGAAGAAAAAATTTAGCTTTAATCTTCTTTTGAAGACTCTTTGCGCGCCGAGGTCTATAAATGTTATTATTAGATTCTTTCATTCATTTACTTTCTTTCTGTCAACTATTTGTTCAATGTTTTAATGAACGACAGAAAAGAAAACTTAATTTTTTTATCCATCTGTCAGTTATACACACACAACACACACACACACACACACACACACACACACACACATATATATATATATATATATATATATATATATATAAATGTATATACTGTAAGTGTTTATATACCTTGCTGTATTCTTGTGTGTATGTTTGTTAATTGAGTTGTTAATTCATTTGTGCTTATTTATATTTATAAATTGTTATTATTTATTAATTCATTTTTTTAGTATTTACTACATTTCATTAAAAATAATTAATTGAATGGTATTAAATTCTAAAACTGTATGTTTTAATTAAAATTGAAAACTTTGTAATAAAACAATATCATATATGGCGATCCCATACCGTGGATACTTTAATATAGTAGAATACTAAAATAATTAATTACAATTAAACTACGCATTGAAATTGTATTAATAATGTTAATAATGTCACAGAAACATTTTAATTAACGTATTTCGGTTTATTAAAGTGCACCTTTAATTTTAATCTTCCGAATACATAAAATGATAGGTAAATAGATATGACTATTGATTTCATCATGTTTACAATTGGAGTTTCCGGGAGTTACCCCGCTTTTAAAAATGTGTCATAGGGAAATGACGTCACAGAGGAATTTTATCTATGGCGCCGTCGAGATTACTTTAATATAGTAAAATACTAAAATAAAAATAATTAATTACAATTAAACTACCCATCGAGATGAAACGAAACCTGTCCTATAACCTTCCCCATGTAATTATGTGTATGCGTAACAAATTTCACGTTTTTTGGTTTTCTGGATCTTGAGTTATAAGGGAACAGACAGACAGACAGACAGACAACAAATGCGTCTTATAAGTATACTAGTTGCAAGTACCCGGCTTTGCCCGGGTTTAAAAAAAAAGCTTCCTGTTTACCTTCTGTTTTCTCCCTACCCCCTCTCTCCCTTCCTCTCTCTCTCCCTCCCTCCCTCCCCCTCCCTCCCTCTCTCCCATCTCTCTCCCATCTCTCTCCCATCTCCCTCTCTCCCCTCTCCCCCTCC
The DNA here is from genome assembly GCA_021962125.1 of Bulinus truncatus. Lineage (NCBI taxonomy): Eukaryota > Metazoa > Mollusca > Gastropoda > Planorbidae > Bulinus > Bulinus truncatus. Next base: position 9,731,577 of record JAGDYQ010000019.1, read on the forward strand.
TTCTCTCCCAACGTCCATCCTCCCTCTCTCCTTCCCTCCCCTCTCTCCCTCCCTAACCCCTCTCTCCCTCCTTTCTCCCTCCCTCCCCTTTCCACCTCTCTCTCTCCCTCCCCCTCTCCCCCCTTCCTCCCTCCCTCATTCCCTCTCTCTCCCTCCCTGCCCCCCTCACTGTTTATCTCTCTCCCTCCCTCTCTCCCACCCTCTCTCTCTCCCTCCCTCCCCTCTCTCTCATTCCCTACCCCCTCTCTCCCTCCCTTCCTTTCTCTCTCCATCTCCCCCTACTCCCTCTCCCATCTCCCTCTCCGCCATCTCCCTCTCTCCCCCTCCTTTTCTCCCTCCTCTATCCCCCTCCTTCCCTCCCTCCTACCCTCCTTTCCTCTCTCTCCTCCTGCCCCCCCTCTCTCTCTCTTTATCTCTCTCCCTCCCTCTCCCTCTCTCTCTCTTTCTCGGTCTCTCTCTCTCGCGCTCTAATATATATATATATATATATATATATATATATACTTATTATTATGGCTTCACACTTCTTCTAAAATCCTTCTTCATTCCTTTATCTTCCTCAAACTGTACAAATCAGGGAGCATGAAAAAACAATAACAATTCTTTGCACCACAAAGGCACAATACAGCACCAGCGCGCAAGTTCTATTCGAATCGGGAAATGACGTCACAGAGGAATTTTATTTATGGCGCCGTCGAGATTACTTTAATATAGTAAAATACTAAAATAAAAAAAAAATAATTACAATTAAACTACCCATCGAGATGAAACGAAACCTGTCCTATAACCTTCCCCATGTAATTATGTGTATGTGTAACAAATTTAACATTATTTGGTTATCTGGATCTTGAGTTATAAGGGAACAGACAGACAGACAGACAGACAGCAAATGCCTCTTATAGGTATATATATATATATATATATATATATATATATATATATATATACATATATATATACATAGAGAGAGAGAGAGAGAAGGGGAGGGAGAGAGAGAGATAAAGAGAGAGAGAGAGGGGGCGGGGGAGAGAGAGGAAAGGAGGGTAGGAGGGAGGGCGGGAGGAGAGAGGAGGGAGGGGGTGGACAGGGGGGAGAAAAGGAGGGGGGAGAGAGGGAGATGGGAGAGGGAGCAGGGGAGAGGGAGCAGGGGGAGAGCAGGAGAGAGAAAGGAAGGGAGGGAGAGAGGGGGTAGGGAGGGAGAGAGAGGGAGGGAGGGAGAGAGGGAGGAGAGAGATAAAAAGTGAGGGGGCAGGGAGGGAGAGAGAGGGAATGAGGGAAGGAGGAAGGGGGAGAGAGGGGGAGGGAGAGAGAGGTGGAAAGGGGAGGGAGGGAGAAAGGAGGGGGAGAGGGGTTAGGGAGGGAGAGAGAGGGGAGGGAAGAAGAGAGGGAGAGGATGGGAGAAATGGGAGGAAGAGATAAAGAGAAAGAGGGGGCTGGGAGGGAGAGAGAGGGAAGGAGGAGGGAGGAGGATGGACGGGGGGAGAGGGAGAGGGGAGAGAGGGAGATGGGAAAGGGACGGAGAGAGATTTGAAAGAGGGAGGGAGGGAGAAAGGGAGGGAGGGAAAGGGAGAGAGGGGGAGGGAGGGAGGGAGGGAGAGAGGAAGGGAGAGAGGGGGTAGGGAGAAAACAGAAGGTAAACAGAAAACCTTACTTTAAACCCGGGCAAAGCCGGGTACTTGCAACTAGTTAAATAATATGCCGAGTTCAACAAACAATACAATTTGGGTGGTTAAAAACAATTAATTGAATAGAAATACATGAACATCAACAAATTTTTAAAAAAAATACAGTGGATTCCGCTTTATTGGGACACCGCTTATGTGGGACAATCTCAAAGAAACCAAACCAAGAAGCCAATAGTAAATTTGTATGTTTAACTGGGACAGCCGCTTAATTGGGACAAAAAGCCTCGGTCCCGATGTGTCCCAATTAAGCAGAATCGACTGTATCTTGTAAAACGACACTCTTTGATCTAACCGCATGGCAATTTCAAACTTTCAAAGCAAAATTTATATCATCGGCTGTCATTTTTCTTTTTTTTTTTTATCTTTTGTTGTTCTTTCTTTCATGTGTCAACATTATACCGGAAAAGACGATAAATGGGGATTTTAGTTTTTATTTCGTTGGGGAGTTTTAGTTTCATTTTTTATTCAGTCTTTTGTCTACGAGATTTAGTTTTCGTCTAGTTTTAGTCTTGCTGATAATTTTAGTTTTAGTTTTAGTTATCGTTGACGAAAAGTCAACATTTTCGTTAACGAAGGTTTTAGTTTTAGTTTTCGTCGACGAAAACAACACTACGCAACATTGTCCAATACTCAATAGTTTAACTAGACGCAACATTGTCCAATACCCAAAAAGAATAACATGACGCAACATTGTCCAATACCCAATAGTTTAACTTGACGCAACATTGTCCAATACCCAGTCATGTGTTAAACAACATCAACAACAATGTGGAAATAAAAATACGAAACTGACTCTGTAACTAGAGATCCGTTCATTTACAATGTTTATGGTTCATGCTGGCTATTTACACGGAGTCTGATCAAACAAGAAGTTTTATTAGAGGGTGTGTGGGCTGGGTGAGGGGACGGGCTGGATTTTAATTGATCAGGGTCAATGAAGTTAATGATTATCATCGGTTCAATATTTTGGTCCAGTAAATGTGTGAAATAAAGTACACTAGCCGTCCTGTGGCGTAGCATACACCACCTTATCAATCAATATAATTACTGTAATTATTTTTTAAATAATCAATCAAACAAAATAACAGGCTGACATACATGGTATTCAAAGTTGAACTTTGACCTATCATGTGCAGACTTTATGGTCACTATCTGGTACCTTTCAGCAAATTGTTTTTTTATTTTATTGTTTACAGATTTTTAGTTAATTCTTTGGATGCCTTGATTCTCGATTAGCTGCCAGATTGAATTTTCTCCTTATTGGTTTTATATTTATATATATTAATGCCTTTTTTTTATTATATCAGGATTTTTTTCTTTGAATTGTAATTTTTTCCTTCAGTTTCTAACAAACATATTTCGGGTGGTGGGTGTTTTAATTTGCATTCCCTCACACTATATTGTTATTTTGATGTAACATTTTTTATTTCATTTAAGTCACGGCAGTCTCTGCTTTGTATTTTTTTTTAGACTTGCTTAACACAGCTTAAGATTCTTTTCGTATAACCTTCATCCCATAGTACCTACACTATTCAGTTCAGATAGATGTTAGTTAATTTTTTTTGGTAATGCGTACATATTCTGAAACAGTTAACATTTGTTTGTAATGCGCCATACATATTAATAATTTACTTAATAATGACTTTCCTCAAAACAGCAGCACAAATAAATCAAAACAAAAGATTTCACCATATCTAATATTTTATTGTCTACACTTAAGCGTTGAATGTGTTCTCTTGACCCACATTGTAGCCTATTGGTAGCGGTTTGAAATAGTTTCGTAGTTAGAGCACATAAAAACATGATTACGACCAAACAATACTTTTTTTTTAGTTACTGGAGCTGTCTAGATATGAATAGTAGTAACCCGATTTGTCAAAAGTTGTTGAACGCGTCTTGCTTGCTGTGACGTATTCGGGAATTCCACAAGTCTATAAATAGTCTTGTAGGCTGCTGTCCAAGAAGAGAATTATATATATATATATATATATATATATATATATATATATATATATATATATATATATATATATATATATATATATAGATAAGGTAAGTATTTGGGTGCTTTCTAAGGCACGCTTTTCAATATAAACATGGACTTGACAACTACAGTCCGGGATAAATTCAAATATATATGCCGTCGCATATACCTTCAATATACAATTATAATACGTTCACGTCATAATTCACACATCCATCCAACAATATGTTTGATCCATGTTTTCACACATACATTCAGACACAGCGGCAAAGCTAACACCGTGAAGGACCCAACAGCAAAAGTTTGTTAAAAAATCTTTATTCTCACTGTCGTAAACCCTAAAATCCCGGGGGGCTTTCCCGCTGCCTATTATGACACCATTGTTCAGTTGATCGTTCACATTGTTACTTACGTAGGTATGACTTTAAAGACTTTAACCCTTTGATTTTCTACACGCTGGCGCGATATACTGTTGTCATAGCCCTCCTAGTCTTAAAAGAACAGAATCAAAAAAACATAAAGAACGGTTAATACCTATATAAAAGAACAGATTCAAAGAACAGAACGAACTGTTAATAGCTATGTAAAAGAACGAAATCAAAGAACAGAAAGAACTGTTAATAGCTATATAAAAGAACGAAATCAAAGAACAGAAAGAACTTTAAATAGCTCTGCTCATCGATGAGCGTACACTGGTGAAATGTACCGCAGCAACGGTCCCATCCTTTGAGAACCTCACCCATCTCCCCCCCCCCCGCCACCCCACCCCAATCTCTCCTCTACAGCTGGAATTGGATGTTGTGTCCTGTACCGCAACCACTTTTTGAGATAGTGTCATTAAATCTCACTCACGTGATCTTCGCACGTGAAGCCTCGTGCAAATTATACTTTATTTTCCACCTTTAAAAAAAAAAATCTTTATTTTGTTTTCGCTTCTTTTTTTTTAACATGGTGGCATTTTTTTTTATTACCGAGTGATGTTTCCACTAAAAGCATTATACCTTTGATACTGGCTATTTTTTTTTACCACCACCACCCTTTTTTTTTAAACACAATTTTTGACTTTTTACATCTTGAATGTTTTAATGTTGACTTGTAAAAAAAAAAAACTTTGGTTGTTTTACGAGTTGACATTACTAACGCCATCCTTAAATGTCAAGTCGGTGAATGTTAAACAATACAACGAAACACCCCTCGCTGTGGCTTATGGGATTCGGCGACCAACTGATTTTCAAATATTTGGATTTCAAACATTGGACATATTTCATATATACTGGCAGAGAAGTCAAGTCAGAAATTGTCATGGTTTCCACCTCATTTCATACATTGTTTGTATTGTCATGGTTTCCACCTCATTTCATAAATTGTTTGTATTGTCATGGTTTCCACCTCATTTCATAATTTTTTTGTGTTGTCATGGTTTCCACCTCATTTCATAAATTGTTTGTATTGTCATGGTTTCCACCTCATTTCATAAATTGTATTGTCATGGTTTCCACCTCATTACATAAATTGTTTGTATTGTCATAGCCCGGTGCAGTGCGTAACCCCACCTAGCTTCCCCGTGGGGTGCGCTTTAACTTTGGAAACACCACAGATTATATATTATACAGATAGCGCGTCGCTATATAAATAGTCCTCGGTTTTGTATTAAAACTCTCGCGCCATTGTTGTTATTAGCTTTTGTTTCCAATGACGCTTTCCATTCATAAAAACACACAGACCTATTTACACCTCTTTGTCGTTTTTTTCAAGACATGAACTATGAATGAAAAAGTTTTCAATTTGTTTTATAAATATAATCTGTTACTTAGACATTACGCAATCATCAATGGATAGTCTTAGATGTAGGGCTTCATTAAATAACAACTATCTCTATTCAATGAATGGACTGATGAGTGTAAATATCATTAATGGCGGCGATGAAAACATTGTTTCAAAACGAGGCTTGCGCAGTCTGTATTTATATCTAATCTGTGGGAAACACTTCACTAGAATATCGTCTTCACTTTGCCAACTTAATCCAGAGACAAGAGTGACAGACAGTCGTTTCGAGAAGATATTAAAAAAAAAGCTTAACCCTTCCTCCCCCACCCCCACAACGTGCATGGCGGTAAGATAGGCTCAGAGTGGCTCAGAGTGGCTCAGAGTGGCTCATGGTATTGAAACTTTAGATTAGACTTACCAGGTTTTTCTGTCACTGACAGTGCAATTATTTAGAACGAGGTTCAGAGTGTCGAAAAAATGGAAGTCTCAGTCTCTCTCTCTCTCTCTCTCTCTCTCTCTCTCGTCTCTCTCTCTCTCTCTCTCTCCCTCTACCTCTCTCCCCCCCCCCCTCTATTAGGTGGAACGCCTGGTTAGAAAAGACCTGAAGATATTTGTTATTGTATCCACGAATTCACACGCACAGGTTTATTGTTTTACTAGCGTCGAAGATGATAACTATTTTTTTTTATATTATATATTATTATATATCTTAAATTGAGAACAGATTGGTGAGGGGGAGGGGGGGAGTAGGGTCATTGTAATAGAATGAATTAAAATGGAATGACATGTTATCCACCATGAAGGGAAAAAAAACCCAACAAGAGAAATAATAATACGATCTTAAAAACATCCATTGTTTTCATGCAGTAAAACTCTTTACCGTCTGTATGTCTTTTGTTATTTCAAATTTCTCTAGCTCTGATGGCTTTGACAATTTTTCCCGATACATTTCCGGATTTACCCGATACTTTGACAAGACCCGGACATTTTGCCCATGTTTTTTTTATTGTCAACACTGGTGCAAATGTCAATGTAATTCATTTTAATTGTTTCCCCCCCCCCCTTTTACTGTTTTATGTCGTATCTGGTTAGCATAGCTGGGTTGTTTTTATGTCATCACTGGACAGCTATACTTGGGTGTTTTATATTCACGTATAACTTTAAACCAATAGGGCACAGGGGATCAAAAGAGAGAGAGAGAGAGAGAGAGAGAGAGAGAGAGAGAGCGAGAGAGAGAGAGAAAAGGGGGGGGGGTCTGCAGAAGGAGAGAGAGATTGAAAATAAAAAAATAAAAAAACAGAAATGATTGTGATTAGTTAAACAAAATGTCCCCAGAAATTGTTATTTTAGAAAGAATGACTACAGACTGCAGGTTGTATTTAGTCCATGTCTGACCTAAGCCCTATGTTTATCAAGTCAACATGCACTGAATTAGTTCTGCATTTTAAAATTTTGATGAATTGTTTTGTTGCAATGCCAGTGTTTTTTTTTAAAGCCCCCAATAAGGATGACGTGTTTACCTTCCGATCCTATAAATGGATATGGGGTATTTTGTTTTGTTTCATTTGTTTGGTTGTAATTCCCTTTTTACATCCCCACCATAGATGGAGTGTGCAATGGCTACGGAGGGAACACGGTGGATACAGTTAGGTGATTGGACCACACAACAGAATGAGAAGCGTCAATTGAAATTTTTTTTTCCGAAAGTCGCCATATTTGTGTATTATTCTATTGTGTATCAATACTTAGGTGCTGCTCTACTAAAAAGGAAAATGACGCAAATGGGTACATATTTTATTTGATATTAGAGGAGTTTTAAAAATATCTATGAGCTTTCTGTAAGATTATATATATATTCCGTGGACTGACTTTCTGGGATTTGTGTTCGAAACCTACAGGTGGTATTGCAGTGGATCTTTAAAAAGCATTTTAGTTAATTGAAAGGTTCTTTTTTTTTTCTCTATCTTATATCTAAATCTCTTTATCTAACTATTTAGATGTATGTATGTCTGTCTATCCATTTGTATTCTGTCTATTTATCTAATCCAGCGGTCAATCTATATTCTATCCATGAGAAATATTCTTCTTGTTGGGGGGCCCCACATGTATCTCGGCCTCTTGTAATGACGCTAGTGTATTTATGCACCTGCCCATGCATCTATTTAGTACCCTGTCTATATATCTACACTACGTAATCGTCTTTTTTTCTGCTAGTCTATTTACTTATCTGTTCTCTCTATCTATTTAAATCTATTTCTGTCTTACTGACAGGCTAAATCTGTGCTCGAGCCGTTCTTATGCCTTTTAGGGCATAACTCAGAGACTTTGGAAGATATTTTAGAGCTCTGAGTTTATGTACTTGTAGGGGCCTTAAGGGAAAAGTAGCTTTGGGGCCAAGTCAAAATTAGGCCTACATATCGGGGCCCTATGCAAAACTACCTGCATGGGGCCCTGAAAGCTTCAGATGTAATAGGGGGCCCATTTGTAGTGTTAGGCCTGAGCGGAGACCCTAGAAAGGCTCTGTATGGACTGACAGATGGCCAACAACATCACAGACTCACCACACCAACATATCCTGCCATCTTTGTTGACATCACTCCTGTGTACGATGCTGTGCGCCTTCAGAAGGTTACTCGGGGTTCTCGGAAGTAGCGAGCTGACATGCGCGATGAAAGCGTCCATTTCTACCTTCCCGTCGATGCAGCCATCTTTGTTAAAATCCAAACTTTCTGTGTCCAGCAGGTAGCGATTGTGACTTGGGATGACGACAACTGGTACTTCCGTAGTGGGAGCTGAGAGAACTGAGATGAAAAATGAATACATATACTGAAATGAATCAGAACAAGGCAAAAAAAAAATACCCTAGGTACGCCTCTAATGGCACATATTGATCATTGTGTCATAAATGGTACATATTGATTATTGTGTGATAAACGGCACATATTGATTATTGTGTGATAAACGGCACATATTGATTATTGTGTGATAAATGGCACATATCGATCATTGTGTAATAAACGGCAATATTGATCATTGTGTGATAAATGGCACATATTGATTATTTTGTGATAAACGGCACATATAGATCATTGTGTGATAAATGGCACATATCGATCATTGTGTAATAAACGGCAATATTGATCATTGTGTGATAAATGGCACATATTGATCATTATGTGATAAATGGCACATATCATCGATCATTGTGTGATAAATGGCACATATTGATCATTGTGTAATGATTGGCAAAGCGTTGCTGTTACTGTCTAGTGCCGCCAAAGTAAAAAAAAAGAGAACCCCGATTCCGAATTCACCCATACTGCCAGACGGCTTCCTTCAAATGCACTTTCAAAACCTAACAGATCTGATGTTACCAAGTCCCCGACAGACACAAGGAACCGAAATGTCTCGGAGTGCGTACTATTATCTAGGTCAGTGGTGGAGAAACGTTTTAAACCGTGGGCCACATTAGTCTCTTAGATTTGACATGCGGCCCGGACCAATGAGATGCATGGTGTGTTTATGTAAAATAATATAAATTAAACTTAAACGTCATTGGTGTAAATGAGATGAGCTCGTGCCGGATCAAACAGCCGGACGGGCTGGGCTTGGCCCGCGGGAAATAATAGTCTGCCCACCAGAGCCGGATTTACAATTTCGGGGGCCCTAGGCCAACACAAATTTGTGGCCCCATTTTGATAAATATAAAAATATTGCAATATTGTTTTTTTTAATTTTTGTATACTACTTAACATTTTGAGGGCCTTTTTTACGAGTTGGCCTAGGCCACGGCCTATGTGTAAATCCGGCCCTGCTGCCCACCCCTGGTCTAGATCATTGATAAAACTTATCACGGCACTGAGTGAATGATACACGAGATCGACCAGTCATACTCATGACGATGCACAACCCCCAGTCAGGTCTGAATGTAAATGAACAATAACAGGACATCGGTCGCCAGCACTTCTGCCTGCGAACGACGTGCTGGTGTTTATGGTGGCACTAAAGGGTTGGCCACACACAGTGGCGCAACTTGTATTAAACATCATGAGATACAACTTACTTACTTTACAAGCATTCGTACGAAAAACAAAATAAGTATATTCTCAATGATGTCCAAAATTTGTTTTTTTCGGGGGGGGGGGGGGGGGGGGGAAGCAAATGCCCCCCCCCTTGTTGCGCCACTGGCCACACATCATTTCTCTCTCCTTGGTGCGGCAGGGTTTATTGACATTTCTATAACAGGTGTATGAGACAACTATCTCCCGACCATCACCACCATCCATGCACTAGTTTATCCTTTGGTGGAAGACACGGTACCATAAGGATTCAATTGATGTACCTACTTAATGCAAGCTTTCATTTCCCCACTCCCCTACTTCTCCCCCCCCCCCCACCACCCAGGTGACTGTTTAAATTTAAATACAGACTAGCAAATAGGATCTAATCCATATTCCGTTTACTCCATTACAAATTTACTGAGCGTTGTGAGGAAAGACCGCGGTTACAAAAACAGTAAAAGGAAAACACCATACAACGGTCTCCGGTTATTGTTAATCGATTTCAAAACGTCATTGTTACGTATGTAAACATTTGTTGCCCAATGGTCGACTCACGTTCAAAGGCTTCTAGCTTTTATGGACTGATCGAGTTAGAGCAGCAATAGATTATTCTATAGATTGATCCACATACATGGCTGGATGGATCCAATGGATGTGTTCATGGATGAGCGGGTAAGCTCGAATGGTGAAGTAAAACGAAACTTTAAAATAAATAAATAAATAAATAAAAGTGAACTAAAATGTTAGAGAGAAGAGCTCACTCTTCAAAGTGATACCGCAATCGGAAAGGAGGCATGAATAAATTATGTTTGTGTGCGCAATCTCATGAATGAAAGAGTGCATGTGAAGTTGGATAAACAAACGAGTTGAACATTTCCGTTAATCAAAGACATTTGTGTGGTTACAACACTTTGAAGTGATAGGACGATCTGTTAGTTATTTGATATTTTTTAGCAATGTTACTAGAGAGTTGGTCAAGAATGAGAGCCACATTCTGGGTTGTTTTTAGAGTAAAGAGTCACAGTAAACGAATAATGAAAGAATAATAACCTCGAGATCCCCTGTCACCGTGGATTGTATAAGAAGTGTTGTTATTATACGAAACACATTCCCAACAGAATCGGAGCCAAATTTAAATGCATGCACCTTGGACCCTAAATCCCCCCCCCAGGCCCACATACACAAACCAGCTTTACTCTTGTACATGTGTTCCCCCCCCCCTTTCTCTCTCCCTCTATCTCTAATTTTTTAAAAGGGGCCCAATTTTTGTTACTGAGTCCGGGGCCCCCGGGACCTCAACAGACCTACTAATAAATCCGCCTCTGCTCTGCGCAAGATATTTCAGCTGTGAATAAAACTGAATACTTCAAGCGAAGTGTCTGTGAATAAATGGAAAGTTTAAATGCCTGTTTGTTTTGAAATGAATAGCAAATGTAAATTATTCAACTTACCTAAACTCAAGCAAGCCATCACAAACACTGAGCAGCAGGACGCCATAGTCAAGTGGTGAAACTTGTTTATTTCCATGACAACTTGAAACAATGAAAACAGCAACAATAATAACAATAACAGAGAAACTTGTTGACGTAAATCTCACTCGAGTGTTTTGTCTTGCAGACTTCAACTTGACTCTATTTCTCACTGCGCCTGCAAATTCGATAAAATAAAAATTATGAAAAAATGAATAGAGAAAAAACGGAACAAAAAAAAAACACACCGATTTTTGTTTTTATTTAACCCTCGTGACAAGTTTCGATAGAACTCGGTAATGTCTGTGACGTCATCACGGAAAGTGGCGAGATTATTGGATGCCCAAAGAGGGACCATGGGGAAAGAGGGGGGGGGGGTTTGATCGTTTGTTAAATTGTAAGTTTTATTTTGAACTTGTTAAGAGAACTTGATAAATCTGTATGCCACTTGTATTTTTATTTTTGTTAGATAATTGTGAAGAGTCTGAGTGTTTCTGATAGATGGAATAAGGCTAGTGGCGCATGTCAGTGTGTCTGGTAGATGGAATAAGGCTAGTTGTGAATGTCACGTGACGTCAAGTTTGTCACAACCCTGGAAATATTATGCGAACGGCATTGCCCGGGAACAGTTTCCCACTGCGTGGGTTGTGCGTAGAATTTTGTTGATTTTTATGTGGAAATATAAACAACTCCAATCAAAGGGACGTTTATCAATCAATCATATACATTTTTGATTAGGCGTGGGACGGAATTTTTTATTTTCTTTTTATAACATGCGCCATCAAAACTTTCTCGTAGGCAAGGCCATCTTTTTGATTGGTTAAGTCCCTGTGAGGATAACATGCGTATCCAGTGGCGTAGCTAAGGGGGGGCGGGGGGGGGCGGACCGCCCCGGGTGACAGCCTATGAAGGGTGACACTATGTCACCTCCAACAAATAAAAAAAGTGGCATTTATAGCAATTTGAGTTGCATGACCACAATTTATATTGAATATATTTATATACTAATAAGAACAATGTTTTTGCCTCTTCTCATAGAGTAAAATGATAATTAGACCTATAAGTGAAAAATGTTGCCAATCTGAATTCGGGGTTACACTTGTATAAATACGTTTGCCATTCATTGGCTGAACCAAGGGGAAAAAAACCACACATGAATATGTGTTATACTGATGTCGACCGGCAATTACTTTTTAACTGCCAACTTTCTCAGCAAATAATTATTTACTAACAGATTTTAAATATCCAGAATTATATAACAATTAAGAACATCATTTTATTATATTTCTGACTGAACAAAAAAATAAAATTATTGATCTATTGTCTAAATAGCATTTTAGATTGATCAAAATAATTTAGAACTGTCAATAAAATATGACAGTTGGCAGCACTGCAGTAGACAAGCACGCCCAGCTTACGTCAGAATGTTAGTTTAGTCTCGTCACCTGTCATCCAACGTCTCCCCCCCCCCGTACCTTTCCTTTTCCCGCGAGTCGTCGTGTTATTTTAGCAATAACACAATGGGAGTTAACTCTTTTTAATTGCTGGTGCCTCTGCAACTGAAAAGATTTTTAGCGCATTTTCGAGAAAAAATGCGCTATTGTCCCCATTTTGTCTGTCTGTCATCCCCCTAGATCTCAGCAACCATAAGTCCTAGACCCATGGTGTATATACTTTTTTTGTAGGTCTTGTTTCAATTGTTATTGTACATTTATGTGTTCTTTTAATACATTGAGTGTATTCGAATGTTGTAAAAAAACATAAGTAAGTACGTTTAATTAAAATATTCTAGATGTATTGAGATTTATTTTTTTCCTCTTTTTATTTTAAATCTTAAAGTTTAATTAGTTTAATTAGTTTAATTAGTTTGATTAGTTTAATTAGTTTAATTAGCCAAATCTGATTTTTTTCTCACGCTTTTTCATTTAATTTCTGAAATAAAAGTAAGAAAAAATCACTATAGTAATTTAGTTTAATTAACTCTTGTAGCTTTTACGGGGTGATTTTTTGAATGATACAATTAGTGAACATCTGCTAGGAATCTTGTTTGACAGGTGCCATGGTTTAGAAACGATGGAACTTGTGTAACAGAGGGGGTACATCATCTAAAATGTAACTGGGTTGGGAAAGGGGGAAAAATAAAAAAAAACGCGTTAATATTAAAAAAGCATCTACTTTCTTGGGTACAATAATGCAGCAAGCATGTCTGGAATCCACGGTGGTGTGCAACAAAAGATCAAAGACATTAATCCGAAGGCAATTTTTTTTACCTTGTTCCAATCATTCTTTTAACCTTTGTGGGAAACATTCGTTTGTTAACAATCCGTCTTGTGTAACGTTTTTTGGAAGTCTTGAGGCGCTGTAAATGCTGATGCAGTGAAGCCAGTGATACAGAAGTTTAACAAGTTTGTGGAAGCCATTGAAGCTCTGTGTGATGTCGAAGAAAGCGTCGAGACAGGAGGTGCTGCGCACAATCTGTTGCCAGCTATATGCGACTTTTCTTTTATTTCGTTCTTGTTTTTCTGGGGTGACGTTTTACAAGAAGTTGACTCAGCACAGACGTACATGCAAACACCAGGTATTACTGTGGACATGGCTGCAACCAAACTCTCAAGGTCTTTTTCGAAGTGCAGTGTACGAAGGTTGTTGACAATGCCGTTCAGCAGGCATTTGTGAAATGTGTAGAACTTGATATCCCTACAGAGAAGAGAATCATAAGAAAGACAAGATTACCTGGAGAGGAAGCAAGAGATGCTGGATTGTCATTGCAGCAGGAGACCAAGAGAGCAATGTTAGAGTGTCTGGACCGTTTTCATATGGAGTTAGATACGAGAGGAAAGGCAGTGAATGACATTTTGCTGACTTTTTCTTCCGTTCAGCCAGAACATATTATTTGTGCCAACGACAAAGAAATACAGTTGTCTGTTACCAAGATCACAGCCATGTATGATGAGCTGTCTGAAAAAGACCTTTGTCTAGAAATTCCACGTTTAAGGCGACACATACAGGCAACCGAAATAAACTTGGAGGAAGCCAAGCACTGGACTGTACTGCAATTCCTACGGTTTATCATCAAGTGGGAATTTGTTGAATCATTGCCATATCTTATGCTGACTCTAAGATTCTTTCTGACAATATGTGTTTCTGTGGCATCGTGTGAAAGAAGTTTCTCGAAAATGAAACTTAAAAAAATTACCTCCGGTCAACCATGAGCCAGTCGAGATTTTCGGATCTGGCTGTTCTGTCCATTGAACGCGAGCTTACAAGACAAGTAGATTTTGACGATGTCATTGACCTGTTTGCCACAATGAAAACAAGAAGACATTCCTTCTAGGACTATAATGTCGAAGGACATTCAGACATTCTTTTGGGCTGTGCATTCCGTGTTTTTCAGTTTGTATTTAGATGTTCTGAAAGTGAACAATTGCGTTTTAAAAATGTTAAGATTTGAACTATTTGTTTTGTGGTATTGGATTTGGATTTTGTCTTGGATCATACATGTAAGCAGTAACGTACCGGTCAGTAGAGTAAAGTAGAGCCTAGAGGTAGAGTATATATATAGCTACACCTAACCATTCAGCATAGGGTCGTGTGGGGTCACTGGGGTGACATTTGAACGGACCGTCCCGGGTGACGTTTACTCTAGCTACGCCACTGTGCGTATCTCTAACATATTATAAACCAGCGGTTGGCAACCATTCTGACTTCATAGACTACTAAATTACTGAGGTTTTTCCCGCGAGTTTATTCCCTAAATGTATCACTTTTATTCCCTAAATGTATCACTTTTACTTGATGTGATTAAAAGCATGTATAATGAAAAAAAAATTAAATTAATCTAAGCTATAAAATTTCATTACAGTAGATATTATTATCATTTGACTATGATAAATCTGTTTGAATGTCTAAAATAAAAGAAACAAATAATGTATTTTCAATTTTACTTTTCTTATATCGGTAGGACCTTTAAGTTCCTATTTAAAATTGATTGTTTAGCTTGTCGTAGGACTATGTGGCCCACATGTGGCTCCATTAGGCTCGTAAGTCTATGCCCTAAAATATACATTGTTCTGCTAATAGGATAAGTCTGGGTTTTTAAACTTTTTTCTTGTTGTTTTTTTTTCATCTAATGATCCAATAAAGGAAATTGAGAAAGAAAGAATTTACTTCAAAGAATAAAACTTGTATTTCTGTTATGTGATTTGTATTAAAAAAAAAGTAATGTATATTTATATACACACAAACAGACTAACAAAAATTAAAAAAGAGAGGTAAAGAGCTAGGTAGGAAGACAGATATTCTAGATTTACAAAAGTAAAATAAATATCCGTTTTGATTTAATAGCTCATGTTTAGTACATTCAAACATTTCTTTTTAGTGTTCATGATGTTATGATTGGAATAATTGAGTGGTGGGGGTGGGGGGGGTCTTATTTACATATCTATATGGACCTCATGGAGTACGGCTTGTTTGTTATCATTGGAGTTATTGGGGGTCTGATGGGGTTAGGTTTGCTTGTTATGATTGGAGTTTTTGGGGGCCTGATGGGGTTAGGTTTGCTTGTTATGATTGGAGTTATTGGGGGCCTGATGGGGTTAGGTTTGCTTGTTATGATTGGAGTTTTTGGGGGCCTGATGGGGTTAGGTTTGCTTGTTATGATTGGAGTTATTGGGGGCCTGATGGGGTTAAGTTTGCTTGTTATGATTGGAGTTTTTGGGGGCCTGATGGGGTTAGGTTTGCTTGTTATGATTGGAGTTTTTGGGGGCCTGATGGGGTTAGGTTTGCTTGTTATGATTGGAGTTATTGGGGGCCTGATGGGGTTAGGTTTGCTTGTTATGATTGGAGCTATTGGGGTTCTGATGGGGTTAGGTTTGCTTGTTATGATTGGAGTTTTTGGGGGCCTGATGGGGTTAGGTTTGCTTGTTATGATTGTAGTTATTGGGGGTCTGATGGGGTTAGGTTTGCTTGTTATGATTGGAGTTTTTGGGGACCTGATGGGTTTAGGTTTGCTTGTTATGATTGGAGTTATTGGGGGCCTGATGGGGTTAGGTTTGCTTGTTATGATTGGAGTTATTGGGGGTCTGATGGGGTTAGGTTTGCTTGTTATGATTGGAGTTTTTGGGGGCCTGATGGGGTTAGGTTTGCTTGTTATGATTGTAGTTATTGGGGGTCTGATTGGGTTAGGTTTGCTTGTTATGATTGGAGTTTTTGGGGGCCTGATGGGTTTAGGTTTGCTTGTTATGATTGGAGTTTATGGGGGCCTGGTGGGGCTTCTACCCTGGTATAGATTCCCGCAGTGCATCGGCTCTGGTAGAGACCATACAATATTTAACGTAACACGATATATCAACCGCACCCACCCCGACCGCACGTCATAAAATAAAACAAAAGACGTACTGGCGTTGTGTTTCTAGCGTTGACAGTTTCAACCAATAGCCGTGTCGTGTTCTGAACACAGCCCACCTTCCCCCCTCTCCCGCCCCCCCTTCCCCAGCTGAGTACCACCGCACCCAGCTGAGTACCACCGTGCAGTGGTGAAGACTGTGCATTATTGATATCTTCGAAATAACTATCAATAATTAAAAGGGTCCTGTCACGGCCATAGATATACATAACACAGATCTCCGTGTTCATGACTAAAACTTGAAAATTTGTGAACTCACAGCACAGCAGATATCACATATCTAGAATTAAAATAAGTATTAATCTAACTTTTATATATACATAAATATTTAACAAAAGACGTCATCAATGGCTATCGAGTGGTCCAGGTATTCATAGATTATCATGGGGCCCGTCGCTTTATATAATCTTCTTTGAAATGGCATGGCTATCGAGTGGTCACTGGTCAAGGTATTCATAGATTATCGGAGGACCCGTCGCTTTACGTAATCTTCTTTAAAATGGCATGGCTATCGAGTGGTCAAAGGTATTCATAGGTTATAAGGTGGTGGGAGGCGTCACATGAAGACTTTGCGATGTTGGTCCTGAGTAACCAGGCAGCTGAGATTCGAGCTGCTGATCGATAATATCCAAAAGAGATCACATCCCTGGAAGTTATAGAGAAATTTCGTCGAGTGTTGTCAAGTATCAATCAACACATATAACTCAAGCTGAAACATTGCTGTGTAGATAAAATGTCTAAAAAAATGTATGTTTAACCTTTTCAAATGGCACAGCCGTAAGATTACATTATTAAATATACAAACAATCAAGACATTTAAATGACACAGCTTTGAGACTAAACTATATACATATATATATATATATATATATATATATATATATAGTCTCAAAGCTGTGTCATTTAAATGTCTTGATTGTTTGTATATTTAATATTAATATATTAGGGCTGCTGATTAAACTGCGTTAATTTGCGATTAACGCGTCAAAAAACTTTTGCGATTAAAATTGTTAACGTAACACCTAAATGCGTTAATTTGACCAAAATACTGAATGTTCAAGAAATCGATAACAGTATTTCACTCAACAAATTTGAAGTTTATAGGTTTGTTCACTTATTAAGTAGATCTACCACCCCACCCTGTCGCAATCTGCACACACACACTCACCCCCATGTATGTCGACAAAATCCCCACTTGTAATATAAACGAAGATGTATTTGTTTTATAGCCCTACGACAAGTAAACTTCCTGCTCTATTCCCGGTCGATGTAAAAAGAGAAAAAATTTCATTCACTAGTTTACATTATATACTGTAGTGTATTGTTGAAGTCAACTTGAAGGTAAAAAAAAAAATAAGTGTATCATGAGCCAGATTATAATTAGATCAAAATAAAGAGATTCTAGAAATTTTGTATCATCATTTTTTGCGCAAATTTTTTTTATCGCTTTAATAGTTTCATATACATGACACCTGTCAATCAAGGCCTAGACTGTACACGAGACAGTGGTTGTATTTTTCAGAATTATTGTGACACTGAGCTAAATTTAATATTTTTATATAGGGCTGTTTTTTTAACTGCAATTAAAGCGTAATTAATGCGTTAAAAATATGCGACTACATTTTTAACGCAAACATCAAAATGCGTTAAATTTTAGCCAAATGTTGTCATTGCAGTAATCAGTAATTAACCCAATTCTATAACCATAACCAGATCAGACAAGATTTAAAAAAAGAGCAAAAAAAAAATACCCCGAACACAGAAACTGTCACGTCGACATAAAATCATAGCAGCCACATGGCCTTGAAACAACAGGAGTGTCATTTCTTAATTCTAATTATGACCCTCAATGATACCATTAGTCAACATCTGCAGTAGCGTGCTCCTAGTTTGATTGACAGGTGCCATGATTTGGAAAAATGGGACAGAGGGGGTACGGTGGTTGGGTAAGCTATAAGTAACGTCATCTTTGTGGGGAGAGAAGCTGCTAAATGTGTCAAAAATCTAACAGGATAGGAAAGGTTAATAATAAGTGAGCAAGTACTTTCTGGCTATACTATTATTTTATGAAGGAAAAGGCACATATGAGATAGAAATGACGTGTGTATTTTGTTTTGGGATGGGAAGTGAAGGGGTAGGTACGGTAGTGGAGGGTTGGGTAAACAAGACATACGTGGGGGGGGGGGGGCAAAGTGTAGCAAAATACGACAGGGATAGAGGGGAGATAGGTTGAAATACGTCATTATCTCGGAACCTATGGTACGAGAAAAACACTTGTTTGGCATGGTTGTTTATTAAAAAAAAACTCGCATCACTTGACGTGATGGATACAACAGAGCATTTTAACATCTTCAAACGTAAATAGTAATAATCGAAAATCTCCGACGTCGGCGACGATAAGACTATTGACCGTGTTTTCGTATCTTATTTCGTAAAACAAGTTCTTTTTAAAAGTCGATATAATATTTAAAAGCAGAAATTCTGCAAATTTCTATACTAATTAAGTTCTCTGCTTTTAAAATATTTATGATTTATAATAAATACGGCTTTGAATTATTTCTTTATTACAAAATAACAATATAGACCTAAAAAACTAGGTCAAAAGGCAATGAAAACATAACCGAGGAATATTTTTTTAATGCTACATTAAAATAGAACACATAATTTGTATGGCGCGGTGGTAGAGAGGTTGTGTGACTTGGCCAAGAACCCATTTTTTCTGCAGACTCTCCGGGTTCGATTTCTCCCAGAGACATTTTTTTTTATTGTTTTTTTTTTCAGAATATATCCTTTTAGTTGTTTTAATGAAAAGTAACTAATTAGATCTCTTTGACATTTTTTTTTAATTTAAATAATTTATCGATTAGGATGTTGTAAGAAAAAGAAACAACAACTAATTAGATTTTAAATATTTCATACCTTAAAAAAAAATTAACACAGAGGCGTAACTAGGGTGGGGGGGGGTCCAAAATATTAAGTACATAATCTCATGTCATGGTATCGAATGTCAAAATGCAGGGCCCCCAAATCCTAGGTTCTGCAATGGCTTTACAAGTCCATTTTCCTGCAAAGGTTTTGCAGGGTACAGCTAGTATATAATAATGCTCATTTCCAGTGTGCGTTAAATCGAAAGTAAAGAATGAATACAACAGTATTCCAGTTTAAAATACAATCATGAAAAAAATCGGATCTGCCCGAAACCAAAAAATAACATAGCCTACCGATCAAGCATAAGGGGATATAACTCTATGCAAAGGTTTTGCAGGGTACAGCTAGTATATATAATAATATTCATTTCCAGTGTGCGTTAAATCGAAAGCGGAAAACAAGAATTCAAAATGGCGTCATCCCCTGTCTGTCGATTCAATTTTTCTTTTTGATATTATCTACAGTTTTCAATAGTTTCTTTGCTTTTAATTATGAAATGTAAAAGTCCCCAATATAAAAAATTAATAATTAGCATATAATGTCATTCAAATCATTGTAGTTTTTATTACAACAGAGCATTTTAACATCGTCAGACGAAAACAATAGTAATAATCGAAAATCTCCGACGTCGGCGACGATAAGACTATTGACCGCGTTTTCGTATCTAATTTCGTAAATAAAGTCGATATAATATTTAAAAACAGAAATTCTGCAAAGTTCTATACTAATTAAGTTCTCAGCTTTTATACTATTTATTTTTTAAAATAAATACGGCTTTGAATTATTTCTTAATTACAAAATAACAATATAGACCTAAAAAACTAGGTCAAAAGGCAATGAAAACATAACCGAGCAATATTTTTCTTATAGTACATTAAAATTGACTCTAATATTGGTTGGCGCGGTGGTAGGATGGATTATGCAGCTTGGACTGTGTTCACTTTTATGCAGACTCTCCGGGTTCGATTTCGCACAATGACATTTATTTTTATTGTTTTTTTTTTTCAGAATATATCCTTTTAGTTGTTTTAATGAAATTAGATCTCTTTGGCATTTTTTTTTAATTTAAATAATTTATCTTTTAGGATGTTGTAAGAAAAAGAAACAACAACTAATTAGATTTTTAATTATTTCATAACTTAAAAAAAAAAAATAACACAGAGGCGTAACTAGGGTGGGGGGGGGGTCAAAAATCGAAAGTCCCACCGGGCTCCTGCTTTAGGGGAGCCCCCAAAATTATTTTTACATTAAATATTAAGTACATAATCTCATGTCATGGTATCGAATGTCAAAATGCAGGGCCCCCAAATCCTTGGTTCGGCAATGGCTTTACAAGTCTATCTTCCTACAAAGGCGGGGTACAGCTAGTATATATATATATGTATATGATAAAAACATTGAGATGAAGCAGCCGTGAGTTCACACAATAGATACACAAACAATCAAGACATTTAAATGACACAGCCTTGAGTCA
>JAGDYQ010000019.1:9757348-9812348 GCA_021962125.1 Bulinus truncatus
AATTAAAACGAAAATATTGCATTACGGCCACTAGGGAGCTTGGCACCAACAAATCTTTTTTTTTTTTTATTTATTTCTAATTTTCACAGCCACGCCCCCTGTACCACGTGATGTCTCCCACGTGGGCCGGATCTCTGTTTAATTATTGGTCCGAGCTATTCCCTGAAGGAATGTTTGGAATGGATTTAGGACAAATAAAAGGTTGGAGGTTTGGGGGAGAAGGGGGAGGAGAGAGAATTTATCCAGTTCTAGAGGATGAGTTCAAGATATCAGTGAGTCTGAGATGAAATACCCCCTTCCACCCTTCACCAAATCTACCAAAAGTGAACTATTTTTTATAGGGCAAATGATCTTGTCTAATAAGTATGAAATATTCGCTAATGTCTTTTTTAGAATTGTTTATTATTATTTTATTTATTTTTTTTTTGACAAACGTTTTAGATTATTCAGAAAATTTACGGTAGATGTTTTGTTATTATTGTAATCTATTATGTTTATTATTATTATTGTTAAGTCCCTGAAATTTTTGTGATGTTTATCTCTTACATCATATAATCAACTAATGGAACACTATATGTAGTGCCATACTATCATCCACACCGTAGTGCCTTCACCATGGGGGCGCCACGGAACACACATTTTGGTAAGTCACTAACAGCTCTCTGTTGAGTCGCTTCCAGTTTATTGTTGTCGCTTTTTTAGCTGCTTGTCGAGTTGCTTTTACGTAAGGACTGGATGTCACTTGCTTAGAAGGCAGACTCTGTTACACAACTCAGTGTTAAGTTAGTATTGGATGTTATTTGTTTAGAAGGCAGACTCTGTTACACAACTCAGTGTTAAGTTAGTATTGGATGTCACTTGTTTAGACGGCAGACTCTGTTACACAACTCAGTGTTAAGTTAGTATTGGATGTTATTTGTTTAGAAGGCAGACTCTGTTACACAACTCAGTGTTAAGTTAGTATTGGATGTCACTTGTTTAGACGGCAGACTCTGTTACACAACTCAGTGTTGGGTTAGTATTGGATGTCACTTGTTTAGACGGCAGACTCTGTTACACAACTCAGTGTTAAGTTAGTATTGGATGTCACTTGTTTAGACGGCAGACTCTGTTACACAACTCAGTGTTAGGTTAGTATTGGATGTCACTTGTTTAGACGGCAGACTCTGTTACACAACTCAGTGTTGGGTTAGTATTGGATGTCACTTGTTTAGACGGCAGACTCTGTTACACAACTCAGTGTTAGGTTAGTATTGGATGTCTCTTGTTTAGACGGCAGACTCTGTTACACAACTCAGTGTTAGGTTAGTATTGGATGTCACTTGTTTAGACGGCAGACTCTGTTACACAACTCAGTGTTGGGTTAGTATTGGATGTCACTTGTTTAGACGGCAGACTCTGTTACACAACTCAGTGTTGGGTTAGTATTGGATGTCACTTGTTTAGACGGCAGACTCTGTTACACAACTCAGTGTTAAGTTAGTATTGGATGTCTCTAGTTCAGGTATGGTATCAGTGATTGGAACAACTCATGTCTGTGAGTTGACGTTTTAAAAAAAATGAAGTATCGCATCAAACGATACTGGCGGAGGAATATTTGGAAGCGATTCTCTTGACTGTAAGTAATAATTCCAAACCAAACATTGAGAAAATGTCAGCTTTACATATCGCTCAACCATTTTTTCTCTAATTAGGTTTTTTTATAATCTGAATGTGCACAAAATATCTTATACAAGTATTCTTCTGTTAACTTCGCCTTCCGTAGTTCCGTAATAATATTTTAGTAAATATGTTGGCTATTATTTATGATTAACTTGGCCCGCGCTTGTTTTACTTATCCGGCCCGCAGTGAAAAGGTTTGGAAACCCTTGGCTTAAAACAACAGCTCGTCAGCACCAAATTGACTGTGCTGCCATCTGATAAAATTATCTTGACACAAGATGGATAACTCTGTTCGTACATTAAAGCGCTTCCTATACGTTTGTGTGCACACAACTCGTTCAATACGGAAACATTTTCTATGGAGTAATCTTCTCTTTACAATCTTCTCCCTCCCCCCTCCACACACACTCCCACACCCACCACACTACCCATACACCCCCTCAGGCAGTTTCTTTGTTGCATGCCCCCGCCTCCCCCCCTTCCCCCCCCCCTTTACATCAATATTAACATTCTGGCTAATTTCTTTCCGGATGTCTTTCCCTTTTTGGACAAAACTGTGCTAGAATGAAGGATGTGGCCAAAGAAATGAATCAAATTAAATAGATTCCAAAAATTCATTTTGCCTTAGCGTTGCACCAGGCCGTCAGCATGTAATTATATAAAAAAGGCAAAGAAAATAGATAGTCCACTGCGGAGAAATAGTATAGTCTAAGCTTGATGAATTCGGTTGGCTCCTCCCACCACAGTATCTATGGCGTCATTTCGCCATCTTGAGTTGTATATTATAGAGAGTTCTTGTGTATACGTCATTTCTACCAAATGACGTATACTAAACCGATAGTTGGGAGCACATGCTTTGTTTTATGATCAGTCTAGCTTTGGGCATCGAGATAAGCGGATGCATGTTCATAGCTTTATATTGTAATCCTCTTGAATTTACCTTGATGTTAGTTCATGTTCATAGCTTTATAATGTACTCCTCCTGAATTTACCTTGATGTCAGTTCATGTTCAAGCATTTAAGACCTTTATTGTTATTACTTCACTGGAGTCGACTTAGTTATTCGTGTTGACTGAATTCTTATAGTTACTACAATCATTATTTATAGAAGAACCCGTAACATCCACGAGGACGTCAAGATATATGAAATAATAAGAGTTCATCTGTTTCTAGTAGCCACGGCAGGCTAGGGCAGTGTTTCTCAAACTTTTGACATCAGTGTACCCCCTTTTATTATTTTCGTAATACTGAGTACCCCAGGTTAAAAAAAAACCTGGCACAAATTTCTTTAACGGTCATTCCCCCCCCCCTCCATTTCATAGTTTACGCTTTAGCCGTTCATGTTTACTAGAACTTCTCAGCCCGATGAAACGCGTACTCCCGCCAAACTCTTCACACTTTTGGAAACACTTGGCATAGGCGGCTTAGGGTATTTAGGGTTTGGTCTTGAACAGAACTATCGTTAAAATTTTTAAGTAGATTCCAAGTGTAATAGATAAGACTGAATGGTGCATTTTAGAGATAAATAGATTCCTTTAAAACATAACTCTATTCAGCAAATTATAAACAAACAAGTGCATTGGCGTGGGTTATCTGTTTGCTTTTTTCTCTTTGTTCCTTCCCCTGATTTAATTAAAAGAACATTTAACATTCAAATAGTACTGAATACTGTGTAATTTTTTGTTACATAGAAATAATTAAATTTTATCCAAAAAAAATTGTGGCAATTTTTTGCTTGCGATACGACCACATTATTTCATTGTTAAACAACGAATTATATTTATTTTATAACTCAATATTCTTTAATAGTATTTAAACTAATCATTACCATTTTTAAACACAAAATAACTTGTATCAAACCAAAACAGTTAAGGGTTGTCTTCACTTGTGGCCTACGATAATTCCGTGGCGAATTTGTTTCTGAGAGCATCATAAAATATTTTACTACCGTGTATGAACTCTCCTTCCTGGACTGAGAGACATACCATGATCCACGGGGGATGGATCATAGGGGTTCTCTAGTCAGGAAAAAAACCTATATTGCGAGGGTGGTGGTACTGTGGTCAGTGAGGACTATCAGAGACCGCAGTATTCACAGCTGGCGGTGGTGACTGATGTGGTCGGCACACAACACCCTTCCACTGTCCCACTCAAGCATACCTGCGCAGCCTGCCATTTCGCGCTGAGGGTACAGGCACACTACACCCTCCCCTCTGTCCGAGTGGCAGGAAAAACCCCTTGCCTTGCCATTCTGGCCGATCGGCAGTACACACACCCTGCTGGTCTGGCCAGTTTAGGCAAGGGATAAAACCCATCTTTCTGCCATCTCGGCAGATGATAGCGGGCACACTCACCCCGCCGCTCTGTAGGGATGGCAGACATGCATCAGCGCCGCCAACAGTGCTGGTGTGGTAGGCACACTACATCCTACCATGCTGGCAATGGCGGCGTTAATTCAAGAGAAAATAATTAAAAAAAAAGTATAATCATGTGGAAGTTAATAGTGGTCTTAGTACTTAATACTTTCTTCTGACTAAATTAACCATAGTGCGACTACACGTGAGCTCTCATCTTGCCCCCCACCTCACCCCTCTACCCCAGACACAATCACTCACGAAAATAGACTAGGCCATCGACACTTCCAAAAACCTTCACCCTTATTGAAAATATTCGAGGACAGTGCCATAAGAGTAACGAGTGTTTTTTATTTATTTCTTCCTGCTACTTTTTAGAGCATTTTCGAAAAAAAATGCTCTATTGTCCCCGTTTTGTCTGTCTGTCTGTCCGTCTGTCCGTCATCACCCTAGATCTCAACAACCATAAGTCCTAGACCCATGATGTATATATCATTTTGTAGGTCTTGGCCTGCCAAGAAATGACTTTTTTCCATTTCGCGATCTGACCTCTCAGGGCCGTAAAAGGGGGCTTAGTACCGTTTTTTTGCTATATAAGCTATATTAATAAAGAGCGCCTATATCTCAACAACCATAAGTCCTAGACCCATGATGTATATATTATTTTGTAGGTCTTGGCCTGCCATGTGTACATCAAAAGTTTATTTCGCGATAGGACCTCTAAGGGCCGGGCTTCAGGGCTCCTAAGGGGCTTATATATTATATATACACCTTGTACGTTCAATAACCCATTCATTTGGTGCGAAATACTGCAGCACGTATTTCACCAAGATTTATTAAGAAACTCATCAAATGAAATAGTAAGCTTGTGTTCTGAGTTTAATCGAAAGTATCAGAGCTATGCAACAATTGACGGAGTTTTCGGACGATTAAATGACTATAATTTCGAATGTTTTCAATTATGAGTCCTATTTCAGTAACCACAAACCACTTGTAGTTAGATTTAAGAGAAAATATTTTTTTTTTCAAATATAAAGAAACGTCTTTATAATATTTTTTTACAGATATATGCATTACACAATTGAATTTATAAACATTTCCAAAATTTACAAATATTTACTGAAAGTAACATACGTACTGATACATAACAAGAAAATGCGCTAACACGTCCTGTGTCCAGAATGGAACAGGCTTAATTGCTTGTTTTCGTTTTTCCGCCATGTTCCCAAGAAAGACGGGAGCGATCGTACAACGTCATCTTTTTAGGTGAGTGATTCATTCATGATTCATGTTGAACTGAAGGTCAGTGATGATCAATGACTTGACCACGTAAACATCAATACATAAACCGAGTCTATCTTGGTTGGTGCTGGTGGTGCTCGCTGTAATTGTAAAGACGAGCATGAGGGAAGAGGGGGTAATGAATTGTGAGGGCGAACTTTGTTATTGTTCAAAATAAATGTTGGTTTGAGGCTATATCACTATATATAAGGAAACCGTGTAAGTAAGAAATTAAGAAAGAAAGAAGCCTAATTGAACTTGCGCGCGGGTGCTGTATCGTGCCACACCAACTTGTCTATGTGCTGCAAAATGGCTTAATAAAGTATTAATTTTTACTTTTCAGTACTTTTTTTATACAAGCTTATTTTTTAATGCTTCGTTTTGATTTTAACATTGAGAGAATTAATTACTGTTTAAACAAATAATCCTAAGTTATAGGCGTTGACGTGTAAAACGTAATTTTTGACGTATGAAATGTAGGTCACTTCTGCACATTAGGTAGGTGGCATACAGCCCCGTAGCGTGATCATTCTACAGCAGGGGCCAGGCATTCTACAGCAGGGGCCAGGCATTCTACAGCAGGGGCCAGGCCATAGCAGAGGGGGCAGGAAATAAATTTTACTAAGTAGAGCAAACAAGCAGAGGGGGCCAGACAAAAAGAAGGGGGCGGCCCCCTGGCCCCCCGCACGCTACAGGCCTGGTGGCATATTAGGAAGGTGGCATAAATGAACACCCATATTTTTACCTAATTTTGTAAATGTTTCAAGTGTCACGTTTTAACTCCCCACTTACCGGGCAACGCCGGGTACACTGCTAGTGTGTCGGTATGTGCTATACAATATGTGTGTGTCTGTATGCACTGTGCAATATTTAAAGAATGTCCTCAAATATTTTTTTTAACTAATACAAAATGTGAAACAAATGCCGGTCTTAGGTTATACAGAAGCTGATCGCTCACAGGAGGCCAGGCAACTAAGAAAGACCTTCATCTATAGTACACATGAATAATTATACAGGACTCGGTGGCATTTTGCTAGTGAACCTGACCTGCATGAGGTAGGCTGAGAGTTCAAATCCCAGCAAGTCCCGATCACCTATGTTTTTGTTTATGACTTCAGTGAACGGACTTTGATCACTCCCCCCCTCCCCCCCCGTGTTGGAGATGAAAAAAAGGCTCTTCAAAGACAGTCCCATAAGTGATTTATTGGATCAATAGATAATACTTTCTTAAAGGGACTTTCAGAGGCGTAGCTAGGGGAGGGTACATATGTCCCCGGGCGCCGAGGTTCAGGGGTGCCAAATGGTATATTTTACATATAATATTATATGGTTTTCGAATGGGTGGGGGGGCGCTAAAAAGGTATTGAAAAGGTAAAATGCCCCGGGCGCAAGTTGCCTTGCTCCACCCCCCTCGCTACGCCTCTGGGGACTTTAATACAAAATATCAGAATAATGTCTACTGTCTTCTTGAAAATGAATAAGTCCATGCAGTCAAATATGGTTTTATATTGAAGCTACAGAAACTAGCAGTAACTTGACAATGTACTTTACAGGCTCATGGTGTACTATTATTGTCTCGGATTTAGACTATTTATATATTATTCGGACATCCCAAATGCAGCGTATGAATATTTGGTCTACGCCCGAATACTTTGCGACGTATCTGTATCAGATATCAGCTTCATGCCACAGATCATCTGTTTCTCTACCGTGGGGTGGGCAAACATTTTGAGTCGCGGGTCGCATTGGGCTCGGAAATATGGCCGGCGGGCCAGACAAAGATCAGACAGATGGATGAAACTAATATAAGTAAAGTAATGTAGAATTCATCTGTTTCTATAACCTCGGCATATGAAGGGATTGTGTGGTTAGCACAACGCCCAGCCGCCTTTACTTCCCCAACCGAGGATCGAACCCAGGACCCTCAGGTCGACAGTCAAGTATCTACACCACTCGGCCATCCGTCCCATTGAACCAATATAATATAAGCTCAAGGTGAGAAAAAAACATATTATTAAAGGCTAGTGCTGTACTTCACTCTGAAACTATGGGCGGGTAGAGGGCCAGGAATAAACGGTCCCGCGGGGTGGATTGGGCCCACAGGACTTAGTCTCAATCATGAAACTGAACGCTTTATAAGTAGAAGAACTATTTTATATAATTTACAAATTTTTCCTGTGGCGCCCCCCCCCCCCCGGGTGCATTGAGCCCTTGTTTATTTTGCTTATAGGCTAATGTTGCATTGTCTCCCATTGCACCACTTAAATATAAAACTATAATTCTGCAGAGCTCGGTCAAGCTGAAGAGGAAGCTTTAATGTAAACAGACAAAGGGAGACAAGCGATGATCACAATAATTCAAGGGTAGGGGTGGGTGCATTATTTGTCATTATTGATTTTTACAAAGATTTTTTATTACAAACTGAAACTGTGAGGTAAAGATAGTTTCAGTTATTTTTAAAGAAAACATTTGAAGGAGAAAAAAGGTATAGAAATACTCGTTGAATTATGTTAAAAAAAAAAACTATGAAATACATGTATTTAATATGATTCATTATTCCACAATTTACTGTTTTTACACGTTGTACACATCAGTAGAATTAATAGTCTGTATATAAACCAGGGGTTCTCTAACATTTACGCTTTGCGGCCCTCAGTAAAACAGTTTTGTTTTCGCGACTCGTGTGTAAAAAAAATTCCGCAATCAAAGAAAGAGAAAAGGCGTAATTCATTTTTAACTTTTTTTTTAAATTAATTGTTTTTTCCCTTTTTACTTTAAAGATTGATTTTTTTTTTTTAAATGTATGTAACTTTTGTATTTATTATAAATACAGATTTCACATAAGGCTGATTATAATAAATTTTTGCGCCATTTATTTATGATTCGTCTGCGATGCACAAGTGAATGAATAGCGATTGATTCAGCGGATAACTGGGGCCCCTTGGAGTGACGTCAGGTGTTCCTCCTAACAATCAAGTGTATATTATTGTATATATATATATATATATATATATATATATATATATATATTGTAACAATAGCTTTAGATAGATTCATACAATTTTAGAACCACTGGTTCAGTTGTTTAGTTAACATTGAAAACTCATAAAACAGAACACATTCATATGTTTTGATAACTAGAATTCCAGCGGTATCTTTGTTTAGGGTAAAATTGGTTGTCATCACAGGTCTATGACCCCCAGAGGTAGGTGACGATAGATGTAATTAGGCAGACAAAGGAATACTAGCCCAGAGTGAGTTTTTAGCTGCACCAATCCCGAGGCTGGAATAAGAGTAATTAATATGTAGATGAGTTAGAAAGGGTGTTAGGGAACCAATCAAAAGTTCTGGGCGTTTGGGGCACTTGATAATTCACCAACACATAAATAACAGAGGTAACGGAAATTTCTTGAGACCGACGACAGACCTACGAGATACAGACCGACAGTTCGACAGACTGACGATAGAGACATCAGGACACCAGTTGTAGAGATAATTAGAGGAGAAGTTAGTGGAGAAATAATAGAGGCACAAGCTATCAAGTTAGTGAGTTTTATAGTACACAGTCAAAGTCTATTTTATTGAAGTATCTCTGAATAATCCTTTCGGGGACCCAGGATACTAAGTGTCAAAGTATTTCTGTATAATCCTTTCGGGGACACAGAATACTACGTGTTATATTGTGTACGAAGCATTTTTGTGAATACTGCTGCAACAAGTTCAGATTACATATGTTTTCTTATTGTTGAATAAATATAATTGAATCGTGGAACTTTGCCTCATTGATTGGTGTGTTGTTTGAGAGTGCAACGAGACTGAACGCTACTTAAGATTATAAACCAGTTATGATATCGGCAGCTACATAAAACCAGTATAGTTATCTGAAGCAGCAGTGAGGAACGCACAGTGTTACCTTGGAGAAGCATTACATCAACAAGTACATAACATTATATACAAAAATATAGTGTTACATATATATATATATATATATATATATATTGTGTGTATTATTGTATATATATATATTGTGTGTATTATTGTATATATATCTATACTTATAAGACGCATTAGTTGTCTGTCTGTCTGTCTGTCTGTCTGTTTCCTTATAACTCAAGATCCAGAAAACCAAAAAAACGTGAAATTTGTTACACATACACATAATTACATGGGGAAGGTTATAGGACAGGTTTCGTTTCATCTCGATGGGTAGTTTAATTGTAATTAATTATTTTTATTTTAGTATTTTACTATATTAAAGTAATCTCGACGGCGCCATAGATAAAATTCCTCTGTGACGTCATTTCCCTATGACACATTTTTAAAAGAGGGGTAACTCCCGGAAACTCCAATTGTAAACATGATGAAATCAATAGTCATATCTATTTACCTATCGTTTTATGTATTCGGAAGATTAAAATTAAAGGTGCACTTTAATAAACCGAAATACGTTAATTAAAATGTTTCTGTGACATTATTAACATTATTAATACAATCTCAATGCGTAGTTTAATTGTAATTAATTATTCTAGTATTTTACTATATTAAAGTATCCACGGTATGGGATCGCCTTCACCATAAATAAAAATCGCGCACCAAGTGAATGTGTAATTGAACGGACGGTGAAGAAAGGGCTAGGGACGGGAAAAAAAATATTGTTGTTGTTTTTTTTTCATGCTGCAAGTACCGACTTTGCCCGGGATTAAAATAAGGGTTTTCTGTTTATTTAAGAAGCGTAATTTGACGTTTAATTGTACAGAGAGAGGGAGGGGGGGAGAGATAAAGAAGAGGGGGCAGGGAGGGAGAGGGAAGGAGGGGGCAGAGGAGAGAGAAGGAGGGAGGGAGGGAGAGGGTGGTAGGGAGGGAGATTAATGGGAGGGAGAGAGAAAGGGAGGGAGGGAAAGAGAAAGGAAGGGAGGAGATGGGGGAGGGAGTGAGAGAAAGGGGAGGGAAGGAGAGAGGGGAGAGAGAGGATGGGAGGGAGTGAGAGATAAAGAGAGAGAGAGGGGCAGGGAGGGAGAGGGGGAGGGAGGAAGGTGGAGGGAGGGGGGGACGGGGGGGGTGAGAGAAGGAGGGAGGAATATAGGGAGAGAGAGGGAGAGAGAGAGAGAAAGAGAGAGAGGGGGCAGGGGGAGAGAGGAAAGGATGGTAGGGGGAGGGAGGGGAGAGAGGGAGGGAGGGGGTGGACAGGGGGGGAGAGTGGAAGAGGGAGCAGGGGGGAGAGGGAGCAGGGGGAGAGGGAGAGAGAAAGAAGGGAGGGAGTAGGGAGGGAGATAGAGGGGAGAGAGGGAAAGAGAGGGTGGGAGAGAGGGAGAGAGAGAAAGAGTGAGGGGGCAGGGAGGGAGAGATAGGGAATGAGGGAGGGATGAATGGGAGAGAGATGGGAGAGAGGGAGGGAGGGAGAAAGGGAGGGAGAAAGGGGGGAAAGGGGGAGAGGGGGGAGGGAGGGAGAGAGAGAGGGGGAGAGAGAGATGGGAGAGAGAGGGAGGGAGAAAGGAGGGAGGGAGAGAGGGGGTAGGGAGGGAGAGGATGGGAGAAATGGGAGGGAATAAGAGATAAAGAGAGAGAGGAGGCAGGGAGGGAGAGAGGGGGGAGGAGGAAGAGAGGAAGGTGGAGAGACGGGGGACGGGAGTGAGAGAAGGAGGGAGGGAGATAGGGAGAGAGAGGGAGATGGGAGAGTTAGAGAGGGAAGGAGAGGGAGGGAAAGAGAAAGGGAGAGAGGGGTAGGGAGGGAGAGGGAGGGGGAAGGAGAGAGGGGGAGGGAGAAAACAAAAGGTAAACTGAAAACCTTATTTTAAACCCGGGCAAAGCCGGGTACTTGCAACTAGTATACTAATAAGACGCATTTGTTGTCTGTCTGTTCCCTTATAACTCAAGATCCGGAAAACCAAATAACGTGAAATTTGTTACACATACACATAATTACATGGGAAACGTTATAGGACATGTTTCGTTTCATCTCGATGGGTAGTTTAATTGTAATTAATTATTTTAGTATTTTACTATATTAAAGTAATCTCGACGGCGCCATAGATAAAATTCCTCTGTGACGTCATTTCCCTATGATACATTTTTAAAAGAGGGGTAACTCCCGGAAACTCCAATTGTAAACATGATAAAATCAATAGTCATATCTATTTACCTAACGTTTTATGTATTCGGAAGATTAAAATTAAAGGTGCACTTTAATAAACCGAAATACGTTAATTAAAATGTTTCTGTGACATTATTAACATTATTAATACAATCTCAATGCGTAGTTTAATTGTAATTAATTATTTTAGTATTTTACTATATAAAAGTATTCACGGTATGGGATCGCCTTCACTATAAATGGAACTAGTATATATATATATTGTGTGTATTATTGTATATAAATATTGTGTGTATTATTGTATATATATATATATATATATATATTTATATATATATATATATATTGTGTGTATTATTGTATATATATATATATATATATATTGTGTGTATTATTGTATACTAGTTGCAAGTACCCGGCTTTGCCCGGGTTTAAAATAAGGTTTTCTGTTTACCTTTTGTTTTCTCCCTACCCCCTCTCTCCCTTCCTCTCTCTCCCCCTCCCCTCTCTCCCTTTCCCTCCCTACCCCTCCCTCTCCCATCTCCTTCTATCCCCCTCTCCACCCCCTTCTCTCCCCCCTTTCCATCCCTCTCCTTCCCTCTCTCTCCCTCCCTGCCCCCCTCTCACTCTTTATCTCTCATTCCTCCCATTTCTCCCCTCTCCCCTCCTTCCCTCCCTTCTTTCTCCATCCCTCCCTCTCCCATTCCCCTCTCTCCCTCCCCCTCCTCCCCCTTCCTTCCATCCCAGTTTCCTCTCTCTCCCTCCCTGCCCCCTGTCTCTTTATCTCTATCCCTCCCTCTCTCCCAACCTCTCTCTCTCTCCCTCCTCTCTATCTCCCTCTCTACTCCCAATCTCCCTCCCTTCCTTTCTTTTTCCTTCCCTCTCTTTCTCCCTCTCTCTCTCTCCCCTCACCCCTTCTCTCTCTCCCCCTCCCTCTCCCCCTCCCTCCCCCTCCTTCCCTCCTCCCTCCAACCATCCTTTCCCTCTCTCCCCCCATCCCCCTCTCTCTCGCTTTATCTTACTCCTCATCCCTCTCTCTCTCTCTCTCTCTCTCTCTATATATATATATATATATATATATATATATATATATATATATACATATTATTATGGCTTCACACTTCTTCTAAAATCCTTCCTCATTCATTTACCTTCCTCAAACTGTACAAAGCGGGAAGCATGAATGAAAAAACATCAACAATTCTTCGCATCACAAAGGCACAATACAGCACCAGCGCGCGCAAGAAGTTCTATTCGATCATCGGGGAAATGACGTCACAGAAGAGTTTTATCTATGGCGCCGTCGAGATTACTTTTATATAGTAAAATATACTAAAAAAATAAAAATAATTTATTACAATTAAACTACCCATCGAGATGAAACGAAACCTGTCCTATAACCTTCCCCATGTAATTATGTGTACTTGAACCAAATTTCACGTTTTTGATTGTCTGGATCTTGGGTTATAAAGGGAACAGACAGACAGACAGACTAACAAACAGACGGTGAGGGCCTACTAACAAATGCGTCTTATAAGTATAGCATAGTATTTCATATCTTTTACATTTGTTATATAACTCTAAAAACTCATTTAATTATAGACTTTCAGAAGTGAACAGTATGATATTAGCTGTAAGGTGTTAAGAGTTTAATTTAATAGTGGTAAAAAAATATTCCTGCCCTATCTATGTCACTAGGCATTGTACTATTTTTCTTTTCTTTTTCTCACATTCCATTCGATTTTTTCGAACCATGGATTAGGTTGATGATGTAATATTTTGCCAGATTAAACTGGAAATAAGCGAAAAATGATGAAATAAATAAAAAAATAATTTAAATTACATGAGAAATTAACTTTTAAGCCTTGTTACTATAAATATTGATCGCTCTTTTTTCAGAATAACTACTTGAATTATAAATACATCATAAAACATAAGTAGCTATAGCATGTTAATATGTGTATAGAGCCCCCTTCCAGGTTAATAAGGCATACAACAATTCTAAAATGGATTTTTTTCCCCCAGAATTAAGTAATTTCTGATGAGAAGGAGATATTCCTTCCGCCGATTAAATCATAATTTTATATTAATATATACCTCAGGATAATGTAATAGTTATGGTGTTCAATGTGTTAATATGTCTATAAAATGTTGTCCATATTTTGCAAATAATGTACAATTAGCTCCCTTTACTGCCAACATTTTCAACTACTTTTGCTATGTGTCCCCGGTAGTTGTAACAAGGGCAATTACACGAAATAATCCAGTCAGAGCATGTCATGTTTACTTTTTTTAATGAAGACCTACCTGATTGGATAATTCAAATTGACTTATTTAAATAAAGTAACTATATCTTTCATCAGGCTTGCGGAGCCGCTATATTTTTTCCGGCTCCGGGTCCCACAAATTTGACGGCTCCGGCTCCCTATTAAGATAGTATCACACGAGACAAAATTTTTTGTAATTGCTCCACGCTAACATGCCACTGATAAAAAGTTATGCAAATTTTGCCGCGTTCACCCCCGTAGTCAGGAACGTGAAAAATATACGCATTGTCGGTTTTACTAAAAACAAACCATTTCAGTGCATCCAGAAACATATCATTATTTTCGACCGAGGTTTCACTAGTCGCCATTTTCATAAGTACTAAACAGTTATTTCAATGAAGCCAAAAGTAAAATGATACATTACTTAAAATATTTTAAAGACTTCAGTATTTATATTTATTATTTATAAATTCGAAGTGACTATTCGGACCCGGGCAGGCCCGTAGCCAGGATTATTGCATTGGGGGGGGGGCGAAGAATTTTTTTCGGTGGTGGTGGGAGTGCCAAAGAACTGATCGCCTGGGGTACAGGGGCGAATTTAGACAACTTTCACGGGGGGGCAAAACTTTGACCAGGGGGGTGAAACTTTCATTGTAGAAAATTGGTCTTTGAACAAAAAATATTTCGATAATTTAATGATGTATTCCCTAAACTTGCGATAACCGGGGTGGGAGGGAGGGAAATGCCCCCGGCCCCTCCTTATTCCACCCCTGGTGGGGTGGAAGAAATGTTCGGGGGGCGAAGATGGAGGTGCGAAGCGCCGAAAACTTGCGAACGGAGAGGAGGGTTTGAAGAGGGGACATCCTTGAGTCCCCTACCCAAAATTTTCCACAGTTCCATATATGGAATGGTGCATTTTAGAACCGATTGTTCAACTATTAGTTAGAAATATATAATTTTAACTAATTTTAATAATGCATGGCATGTTGCAGTTTTGTTAAAAATAATTTAAATAGTAAAGAGTTTTAATGATAAAATTGTATTGAGGCTGAGCTATTTCAGATTCCTGTTATAAATATATTAACCATTTGTTCTGCTACACAATTGTTACATAATAGATAACTGATTTATATTATTATACTGTTGGTTTAACGTACAACCGGGAAGAACGACAAAAATGCACGAATATAGCTTAGCTATTTGTGTGATATTTGTTATAATATATTGAAAACAAAGAACAGATCTTTCAACAACAAATTGCCCAGTCGCAATTATTCAATTTAAAATGAAATTAATTCTGCTAAAAAGTAAATTTGCAAATTAAATAACATCACTCAGAAATCACGGAGTTTATTTTTTATTATACATATGCATAAAAATGAAGTCAGAAGTCAATGTTATTTTATTAACTTATTTAAGTTGCTAGCTGTCCTCAGAAGATATCAATATATAAAACTATTACAAGGTAGCGAACAGGCCACCGACAGAAATTTCGGGTCCCTGGGCAGGGGTGATACGGGCCCCCGTGCTGAAAGTTGATTGGCCAGCTCAGTCCGGGCCCCTGAAACAAAATTGAACAAAATGATTGATGTTTTATAACCGTTATTATTAAAATTTTGTCGAAAAACTCAAATCATGCACGGGGGGGCTATGGGCCTGGACCCGGGTACCAATAAACTCCGATTGTTATTCGGACCCGTGGCAAATATGCACTTAGCTTAGCCATACATATACTTAATTATTGTTTTTTTTTTATATAATTGTTTGAATTGTATGATTTAATCGTTACTCAGTGTCTAGGGTTTCACTAAGCGGACTCTTATTATTATTTTCGGGTTCCATCTAAAAAAGTTTAAATATAGCTAAGCTTAGTGCATGTTTGCCACGGGTCCGAATAACACGGATTTTATTGGGACCCGGGTCCGAATAGCCACAGCCTTATAAATTTATCTAATCTATTTCAGATATTCTGTTTATAATAAAATTGATAAAAACAGAAAATGACCATTTTGTTTTTAGTCTATTAGAAATTCGCGGTCAAATAATACACGAAATGACGCGTTCTATTTGTCGTTGTAGTGAAAATTTATTTTTAAATGATTGATACAATTATTCTATGAAATAAAACTGTTTTAACTTTTTATATAACAAAATAACATGTCATTAAAAAAATTTTGGAGTGTAAACAAGATTTAAAACGAACACAAAACGATTCCCCATTAAAGATTTCTTGTGGTGATGTGCGTGCACGCTATCATTTAAATACTGTTACTGTTGTGGCGTTCGTAAAATATGACAACTTTTCAAATTGTAGGAGGCAAACAATCAAACAATTTGCAATTTTAAAGCTAAAAAAAAATTCTGCTGTAAAAAAAAAAACATTTAGGAGCCGTGGAGCCGACAGATTTTTTCGGCTCCGGCTCCAGCAAAAAGTAGGGGCTCCCTGCTCCTCGGCTCCGGCTCCGCAAGCCTGTCGTTCATACTCGCATGCATACAACTACACACACATACACACACATAAATATAAACACACACACATACACACACATAAAGACAAACACACACATAAAGACAGACACACACATACACACACACATAAAGACAAACACACACATAAATCACATTTCCTATAAATATTTATCTAAACTGAGAATATTTTTTTTAAAGTTTTTGTGAGTATATTGTATTGAAAAGAGTATTTAGAATATTTTAGTGGTTATACAGGGATGGATCTTAGAAAGGTCGAATGTATTTCAGAAACAATTTAAAAAGGCAAAGGAAAACATCTAACTTTGATGACAATAACATAATTCACTGACACATATGCGAGAAACTTTTGAAACAATTTCACGGATAGGTTGTGTAACACTAAACAGCAAATTGTCAAAAATGACGAGGTTACAATTGTATGGGACATGGCGATCCATACCTACCAGAGGAATCAATGCGAATAGGCCAGATATAGTAATCACAATATTAGATAACTTGTCAGCTTAGTGATATGATTGTTCATTCGGACAAAGACACGTTTACAACACACGTGGAAAACAATTCCAAACATAGACTAAGAAATCGAGAGAATGTATATGTGTGGGAATCGGAGCCACCACCGTACCCGTTAATGTGTGGGAATGAGAGCCACCATCGTACCCGTTGTTGTGTGGGAATGAGAGCCACCATCGTATCCGTTGTTGTGTGGGAATGAGAGTCACCACCATAACCGTTGTTGTTTTGGAATGAGAGCCACTACCATAGCCGTTGTTGTTTGGGAATGAGAGCCACTACCATAGCCGTTGTTGTTTGGGAATGAGAGCCACTACCATCATAGCCGTTGTGTGGGAATGAAAGCCACCACCATCATAGCCGTTGTGTGAATGAAAGCCAACACCATCATAGCCGTTGTTTGTGGGAATGAGAGCCACCACCAACTTGCCATTGTTGGGTGGGAATGAGAGCCACCACATCATAGTCGTTATTGTGTGGAATGAGAGCCACAGCCATCATAGCCGTTGTGTGGGAATGAAAGACACAATAGCTGTTGTTGTAACGCTGGGAGTTATAATGAAATACTTTGACAACATTATTGGTAGAATACCAGGGAAGTCAAATATATGAAAACTTCAAAACGTTGAATTGCTAGGTTCAACCCCCACTTCTTGAGGAGGGCCCCTATATATGAAATATATATAAATTGAAACTAACGTCACGGGCCCGTTAGGTCTACGGAATGGGCCCTGAAGCTGGGTTATTCAATTCAGAAAAAATACTTTGCTTGATCACACAATATGATTTAAAAATAACGCATTTACCTGAAGTCTGGATATCCGTCACAAGTTTCATCAAAGTACAGATCACCCTCTGGATTACTTGGTGGATTAGGCATGGCACTGATCCCAGCACAAGGTGTACACAGATTTGACAACTTGTTGTACATGAAACATTTACAGGAGTTACTGAACCTGAGAAAAATATTTGGAAACAAAAGTTAACTTATCCCAGAATATTTCATGTTTTTTGTTTACCTTTGGCTAACAATGTGATAATATATTTTATAATAAACAATAACAAGTGTGTAAACAAATGGCTGTGAGAAATAGTTCAGAATTTACAAACTTAAATCAATTTTGTGTGAACACTAAAAATGAAAGTCTTTTTTAAAAAAATAAAAAAAAAAAATTTATATTTTTTTGGAAGTTTATGGTTATTTTTATATTTCTTTTTAAA
The DNA here is from genome assembly GCA_021962125.1 of Bulinus truncatus. NCBI lineage: Eukaryota > Metazoa > Mollusca > Gastropoda > Planorbidae > Bulinus > Bulinus truncatus. The sequence goes on from JAGDYQ010000019.1 coordinate 9,775,228, forward strand.
ACATTTTCTAAGTTATAATGTGGGATTATAGAAAACAATAAATATTTGAATTTTTAACAAAAACATACTAATGACTAGACATACTACTGATTTCTAGAAATACTGGTGAAGAGATATGCTGATAAATGAAAGTATTTATTACGAGAACTAAACATGAGATTAAATACTGATTACTGGAGATACACATTAGTAGAAACACTATTTAATAGATTTATTGATAGCTGAACTTATTTAAATATTTATGACTATACATATTTATAGCTGAACAGATTTATTTTTATAAATATTGATGACTGGATAGAAACTAATTAAAGTTTTTATTACTTTTAATCATTTGTACTAAAAAACGTGTTCACATTTCAAAACTTTAATGCTTAATTTATTTAATATATTTTTTAACTGGTAAATAAAATCAAATATTAATACTTTTGCCTGCACATCACTACACAGTCCAGTTTGGACTTCGTTGTCCATTCTGAATGCAGTCTATGTGGTCCACGCGTCAGTCGAACACTTTTAGACAAATGGAAAATTTTGTTCTCAGCACTAACAAAATGTTGACATTGAACTAGAACTGAAACAAATGACGTCTGCTGAAATTCATTATTTTACAATGTAAAAAAAGAACATACATCGAAAACCTGCAAAGTGATTTTTTACGTAAAAAAACGAGACTTAGGCTTTGGAAATTCAAAATGATCATTTAATTAAATGAAAATAATTTTACTTTCTTTGAAATAGTATTTCTTAACAAATCACAAGCTTAACAACTACAAAATCATATCGATGTATTAAAAAATTAAGTTACATTTCAAGAACCAAATTTACATTTTCGCCGTACGACAACACTTACCGATATAAACTAAAACGCAGAACATGGCATGCAACTTTAAATGGACAAATATAAAAATGTAAGATAAATAGCAAGAGCAAATAGCAAATAAATAGTTCGCTGGGCATGTGGAACTGTAAGAAAACAATACATCTCTCGTTCTTAATTTCATCTTCCAAATATTTGTTTAAAAAGTAAATAGCACATAAAACCTCACCCTCCCTCCTCCCTCACACACGGGTATATTGACTTCAGATTATTTAAGGTAATGTTACATATAATGATTTTTTTTTTAAGAAAGCCTGGTTGTGCAATCGATGATTGGCTGAATGTGATCAGATATCGATTATAAAAATGAATATGGTGAGTTGATGGGTTTAAACTGTACATTACTTTTTGAAGTTTATATATATATATATATATATATATATATATATATATATATATATATATATAGGCTTACTTTGATTTTAGAGTAGTCAGACCTTAATCAGAGATGTCGATATAACGATATCTAAAACGTTTCTCATCTCGAAGTTAAGTTTTGAATTTGTCGAAAATGTATTTTTTTTTCGGTTTTATTATTCTCTTTTTTTTAGATCATCTAAAATATCTTAAATATATACGAATTATCATTATCCAAACTGCACACATAACGGCAACTGTAACCACGATGATAGAATATCTCCCTTAGTGCCTCCAGGCACATTGCACTATCGGCTATGGTGGGGATGAAAGGAGGGTACAATAAATCGTCCCTTTGGTTTATAGAGACTTCACACATTAGTTGCACCTCGCAGCCACCTATCATTGAAGATAATGTTATGGACTGTCCATCATTGTAGGTAATGTTATGGACTGTCCATCATTGTATAAGTAATGTTATGGACTGTCCATCATTGTAGATAATGTTATGGACTGTCCATCATTGTAGGTAATGTTATGGACTGTCCATCATTGTAGGTAATGTTATGGACTGTCCATCATTGTAGGTAATGTTATGGACTGTCCATCATTGTAGGTAATGTTATGGACTGTCCATCATTGTAGATAATGTTATGGACTGTCCATCATTGTAGGTAATGTTATGGACTGTCCATCATTGTAGATAATGTTATGAACTGTCCATCATTGTAGGTAATGTTATGGACTGTCCATCATTGTAGGTAATGTTATGGACTGTCCATCATTGTAGATAATGTTATGGACTGTCCAGTCCATATTCTTGTGGAGATGCTGATTATTTCAGTTTTAATTATAATCTTAATCTGTAATGATGACGTTTCTATTTTTAATGACATTTTATTATTTCACTTATTTAGCTTTTAACTCATTTTAATTTAGTCCTTCATTTATCAGGTGCACAGATATAAGTATGTAGGTATGTATGTATTTCTTTGTATTTATGTTTGTATATTACCAGATATCTGCATGTCTATCTATTTATACAGATATTTAAAGAAGCGTGTATTTGTAGTGAGTGCGCAAAAAAGCAAAAAAAAAAAATACTGACATACACATCATCTAAAATGGTGAAAGTGTATACAGACAGTTAGATCGAAAGACAGACAGACAGACAGACATATATATATATATGTGTGTGTGTGTGTATGTATGTATGTATAAGGAAAGATAGATAAATAGATAGATAAAGCGACATATATATATAGAAAGATAGATAGATAGATAGATAGATAGATAGATAGATAGATAGATAGATAGATAGATGATGATGATAGATAGATAGATAGATGATAGATGAATAGATAGATGATGATAGATAGATAGATAGATAGATAGATAGATAGATAATAGATCTCAGACAGGCTATGCAGATAGATCGACAGACATATAGAAAGATTATTTTTACAAGTACCCGGCTTTGCTGTTTCTGTTTACCTTTTTTCTACCCCCTCTCTTTCTACCTCCCTCCTCTTTTTCCCTCTTCTCCCATCTCACTCTCTCTCCCTATCTCTTTCCTCTCTCCCCCTCTCTCTCTGCCACTTCTCTCTGTTTTATCTCTCCTCCCTCCTATTTCTCCCATCCTCTCTCTCCCCTCTCTCCTTACCTCCCCTTTCCCTCCATACCCCCTCTCTCCCTCTTTCCTTTCTCCCTCCCTCTCCCGTCTCCCTCTCTCTCTCCCTCCCCCTCCCTCCCTCATTTCCTCTCTCCCTCCCTCCCTGCCCCCCCTCTCTCCTTATCTCTCTCTCACTCCCTCTTTCTTTATCTCTCCCTCCCCTCTACCTACCTCCCTACTCCCTCCCTTCCTTTCTCTTCCTTCCCTCCCTTTCTCTCTCCCTCTCTCTCAACCTCCTCTCCCTTTATCTCCCTCCCTACCACCTCTCTCCCTCCCTCCCTTTCCCTCCCTCCTTCTCTCCCCTCCCCCTTCCTCCCTCCTTCCCTCTCCCTCCTTGCCCCCTCCTTCCCTCTCCCTCCCTCCCTCCCTCTCTCTCTCTCTCTCTCTCTCTCTCTCTCTCTCTATATATATATATATATATATATATATAAATGCTTATTATTATGGCTTCACACTTCTTCTAAAATCCTTCTTCATTCCTTTAACTTCCTCAAACTGTACAAATAGGGAAGCATGAAAAAACATCAACAATTCTTTGCAGCACAAAGGCACAATACAGCACCAGCGCGCAAGTTCTATTCGATCATCGGGAAATGACGTCACAGACGAATTTTATTTATGGCGCCGTCGAGATTACTTTTATATAGTAAAATACTAAAATAAAAAAAATTAATTACAATTAAACTACCCATCGAGATGAAACGAAACCTGTCATATAACCTTCCCCATGTAATTATGTGTGTGTGTAACACATTTCACGTTAATTGATTGTCTGGATCTTGAGTTATAAGGGAACAGACAGACAGACAGACAGACAGACAACAAATGCGTCTTATAAGTATAGAGATAGATAAACTGATCCAAAGCAAGACACATTCCTGGTGGTCTTATATTGTTGTATGTAATGGGACATAAACATAATTAGACTGATATCATAGATATCCCCTCAGTGGATTTTTTTACTTTAATTGTATTGTTTCATTTATCAGGAGCACAGTTACTCTTACACTGTACAGCCAAAGTCAAAGATTTGGTTGGGCAATGGAAGTTGTGCTGTACTTTATAATTATTGGTAGACCTGGTTTTGATTTAATATAAAAAAAACAGAGCGTGATGTATGATAGTGAATTAAAAAAATGATTCTAATTTCATTATGTTATAGCATAATTAACGAGTCAGTGCACGACCTACGTTATATGGAGTGCAAGGCCATGTACATTCAAGTTACGGTGACAAGAAATTTTCAAGGCCAACTTTGTGAGGAGAGGGCGAACGCCTGCTGTTACGTTAGCGGATAGTCCTAACGCTAATCCTGGCCACGTACAGATCGTTGTCTAGAAGTATGAGAGAATAGATGTAGATGTTCTGGTGACAATATTTCTATTTTCACAGCTCGTACAGTCTGCTAATAAGTTAACAAACCCCAGTTTCTTTGCAAATAACACAAGTTTTATTATGTTGACGCCAGTTCTCCTCGCATACAGTACTTCAGTTTACGTCACACTCTTCCTCCTGCTCTAGTTCTCAGTCTCGCTCCTCTCTCACCTCCTCTCTGACTTACACACAAAAACGTCCTGCTTATATACAGTACACAATTGGCCTTGACATCGGTGATTAATTAGTTGTAATTAATTCTTAGCCCAACTACCTCTACACTCGGGATAATTTATGTGACGGGTCTGTGGGGTGGGAACGTGTTTTGACATCTAAAAAGGGACCCTATGACACCCTCCAACTCAGTTATCCCTCGTGAAAGATTCTGTCCCACGACTTTCGTAACGGTTCTAACTTCATCCTACGTGTCACGGTCACGAACATTCTTTCCCAGGTAAATTGTCTCCGTGAGCTCTCAGTACTACCGGTGACTCACAACTAATTAACATGGGGGAGGGACGATGGGACGTGCTTTCGCGTAAATTATTCTTCTATCTGGTCACAATGAATCACCCCTTTTAAGCACTCCTTTATTTTCCGAAACCTTTAAACTATTGTTCTAAAATAACCTACATCGTAACACCTGCCCTTCCTTCTCCCACCCTCAGCCCGGTCGATATTAAAAAAAAAAGAATGAGTTGGGAGTGGGTGAAGTAGACTGGAAAGGTACCCCCTCCCCCGCAAAGAAATGGTCTCATTCTTTGGTATACAGTGGCGAAGTGGTGGGGGGCGCAAGGGGTGGGGTCATGTGCCCCAGGCACTACTTAAAACGGGGCACCAAATGGTATATTTTACATATAATATTGTATGGCTTTTGAATGGGGGGAGCTAAGCAAGTATTGTGCCCTGGGCGCGAGTTAACCTCGCTACGCCACTGTTGGTATACGTTATACACTGTAGTCTATGGTTGAATGTATAAAACACTACATGTGTTGTTGTTTTTAGAAGTAACGTTCTGACAATCATATAAATAATCATAAACTTTTCTTTGGAGTGGGTTATGGGGTGGCCATGCTGCATGGAGCACTGGACTGCCCAATCAAAGGTTCCCGCGTTTTAACCAATGGGTTGTTTCCGATGTCTTTCTCAGTCCGATCAAGTTCACAATGTCCATCCAGACATATGTATGTGCCTTATTTTGTTCGGGTTGAGGGGAGGGAATCGTAACAGCTAGGCACACAGTCCTACAGAATAGCCAGCCGTGATCATGACCTCATCTGACCCAGATAATCTGCACATGAGTTGTTTTTTTCTTTAAGAAAGGGAATCGTCTGACATTTACTTTATATTTACGTTCGGTTCCTAAAATCTTCTTGTCTGTCTGTCCCTACTGTACGATGCACGTGAATCTACATTTGTTTCTTTTTTGTAGATGTAGGCCTCATATGTTTAAATACCAGTCTTATGTGTACAATTTGTTGTCTGTTATTTAGTGTTGATGCCTTTGTACGTTTATAATGATTGCTTTGAAAGATTGAACGATATTTCAAGGGTTATTTGTACCCTGGAATGATTGCATTATGACGTAAAAAACAATGTCTAACTTTAATGACTTTTCTAAAAATGCAGCCACTGGTGTTTCATGTTATTCTCGCCCATCTCAAAGATTTAGGCTTGTTTACTTTGTGTACTTTGTCAACTGGGTTGAAGGTTTATCCGCCCTCTAGTTATCCGGCCAATTGATATGTTTACATCGTAGCTTGATGTTTGTGTGGATAACTAGGTGAGAGGTCACACGCACCAGGTCATCTTCAGTTTATTGCCCTGATTCCCAGATACATCTGTTTGGACATACAGATTGCGTTTAAGAATATTGATTAAGAGACACAAGCTACGAGAGTTTCTTGTATTTTATTTTAAATGAAATGATTGAACAATGTATGATAATTTTGTTTAAATTTTAAATGAATCCATACAATCCGAAATTTTATAAAAAGTTTCAACTAGAAATTAACTTTAACAGCATCATCAATATAGTTATAATGCATAACTAAATAAGTCTGAAACGTCTGTGTAGTTAAATACAAGGGAGTCAAATAATATCACTAAAAAGAGTGCAAATATAACTTTGAAACATTTTTCGCCAAATAAGTTTTCTTCAGTACTTTTTATTTAAAAATATTATTTTTTTATAATTCTACCAAAAACCAATAACAAAAGATGTGAAGTGTTTAAAAATAAAGTAACGGATATTTCAGGTCATGGCTTAAGTCCCCGCAATGTCTCCCGTGGTGCCTCCATGGCCATCGCACTATCGGCTATGGTTGGGGATGAAATAAGGGCACCATAAAACCCGTCACATTAGTGGTTTATAGGTTCTAGAGATTTCATCTCACACTTCACATACACACACACCCTTCTGATCCACCGACATCTAAAACGGTCGTGATCTTGGCAATCTCTTGTTGGTAAATCGTCCCAAGTAATTAAATATCAATAAAGATTATTTAGAAAATGATTTATTTACTCTTTTTGGTAGCTAATTGGGTAATTCAATATTATAAAGTAAACAATAGTAAGGGTAAACGAAATCAGCAGTAATAATTATAGTTGAATTGATACGTATATGAGGCAAAATGATAGTGTGAAAGTGTGTTCGCCTTCTAGCCAGGAGGCTAGAGCTGGGATCTTTCTTAGGGTCTGACTGAAGTTGTTTAGTACATCCAGATTTAAAATTGGTACCTGACATTAGTTTTGAAAAGTAAAAACGGACGGGCATTTATCTAGCCTGTCACCCCCTACATGTTAACAGTGGCTAGTAATGAAATCCACTTCATCTAGCCATGAATTTAAATAGAATACTAATGGGGAATTTTTTTTCAGTAAACGATTTTAGAAAACTTATTTTTAGACAAAACACTTTAACAGAATATCTGCATAAATAACACTTGCAGACATAATTTTGGCCGAATAAACACTTTTACATTGAAGATGTTTTTAGCCAGTTTGAAAACAAGTTTAGCAATGAGGTTTTTCACATTCTAAACGAGCCGTGTTACCACAGTTCATATCATTGAGTTTTCCGGCAAAATTTGTCCGAATGGAATGATCTGCACACAATCTTCATTACTCCCCCAGCCATTGTCTGACTGCCCCGGAGCAAATATCGCCATCTTTAGGAATACATCAATCTCCGTCCCATCTTCAGACCAAACAAATTTGCCTTCAGTCTTAATATCATCAAGTCCAAGCCAGTCATAATTCTGTAACGTTGTGATGTTCAAATGTAACAAATATTTATCCATTGTTTTCGCTAAATACATGTTTGAGTTGAGACATTGACAGACTGACACAGCATCTATGTAGTTTAGGTAGAGATCTATATAGTCTGCGTACACTTTAGACAATTAAGAGTCCGAGTAAACTCTGAAATAAAAAGGTTAAATATTGTTCAAAGCTGTTTAATTTGATTTGTTATTGTTGGCTTTGCTGTTGTTTTGTTTTCCACATTTATCCATTTACAACAGTAATAGACAGCCTTACCTGAAGTCTGGATATCAGTAACATGACTTACATAGAATCGGGATAACTGTCACTGGTGTTAATAAAAAACAGATCACCTTCCTGTTTACTTGGTGGTGTAGAATATGTACTGATTCCTTTACAATGTGTACACAGATTTGTCACCTCGTTGTACATGAAACATGTACAGGTGTTGCCAAATCTGAGAATTTTCGTAATCAATACTTAATAAACTCGATATTTGTTTAAATCAATTTGGTGAAAAAAAGTTGTTAATATATTGTTAAATATATGTTATAGAATCTAGGCGCTTTGTAAGTGTGTGGTTTGTTTGAAAGCTAGATGACAAATTTCTTTTATACAAAGAATAAAAATTTACTAAACTTTCGATCTTAAATGTGTAAAACACTCAGGATTTCCAATGTATACTAGACTGTGGAGAACACGTGTGTTATAGACTGTGGAGAACACGTGTGCAATAGACAGTGGAGAACACGTGTGTACTAGACTATATAGAACACGTTTGTACAAAATGTATAGAACACGTGTGTACAAGAATGTATAGAACACGTATGTACTAGACTATGAAGAACACGTGTGTACTAGACTATATAGAACACGTGTGTACTAGACTGTGGAGAACATGTGTGTACTAGACTGTGGAGAACACGTGTGTACTAGACTATGGAGAATACGTGTGTACTAGACTGTGGAGAACAAGTGTGTACTAGACTGTGGAAAACACGTGTGTAGTAAACTGTGGAGAACACGTGTGTACTAGATTATGGAGAACACGCGTGTACAAGACTATGGAGAACATGTGTGTACTAGACAATGGAGAAACCGTGTGTGCTGAACATGAACACCTGTGTACTAGACTGTATAGAACACGTGTACTAGATTATGGAGACTTGTATTACCAATATTGTTGTTACTGTAAAATTTCCCTATTAGATTTTGTTATTTATAAAAAAAAAACATTCACTTATTTTATCACATGCATTTCACAGGCATTAATGAAGAATAATTAAATAAATTATTTATGGTTTGTTTACTCCAGTCTATGGTTAGATTTTTAAAACAATTACCAACTACATTAGAAAATCTTAAGGGATTCCGAAGAGAAACAACAAAAAAAAAACAACCAATGTTAACACTGACAGGAAAACGTGACATGGTCATGTTGGTTTAATATAAAAAATAAAAAGTTGACAAAATCAATAGTGTTGACGACAACTATGGAAACACGATTTTCCAAAGTTCGTTAAAATGGAATTTGTAAAAAAAAAAGTGAACAGATTATTAGAACGTTTAAAGGCGGGAATGGAAATACGATCACCAATGTCTATTGTTCGTCTAATTAGTTTTGAACTTTTGAAGTGCTTATTTCCCTTTATTTCCCTTTAAAAAGAAGACGATACTGAAAACATCAATATTGTCATAGAATTACAAAGAACGATTAATAAGTCATACCACACCATTGTGCTACTAATTGTCATGTTTACATTTGGTTGAAATTTATATCGTTTATTATTAGTTTTAAACAAAAAAAAACAAAATTGTAAGATGTAAAAAAAAAAAAAATTAATCTTGTGTAATTTTTCATTATTGAGTCCATTTTTTTTTAATTTTCCATGATCAATTCCATTAAAAAAAATTCCATTATCAATGCCATTTTTAAAAAAAAAATTTCCATATTGATCTATTCATAATCCGGCGCCCGGTGCAGCCGTACAACCAGCAATACCCGTCCTACGCCAAAGCATGTCACCCCTCCCCCTTTTTTCCAGTGTATCCAGGAGTGATTCGGGGGAGCGCCAGTTATCATTCTATGTATGAAATTTCGAGAATTTTCCCGGGGACATGGTCTCTAACGCATTGATCATGTTTCTTTGACTCTCAACCTGTTTTTTTCCCCCCGGATCTTCTCAAGTCTAGTCACAGCTGCCATTGCCAATCCGCCCATAACGAGGGTTGAGCTCGCGCAACCTATCCTGAGGCCGGAACAACAAAAAGGGAAGTAATGATAAAGGGAAAGAACAACAATCGGTAACATAGATTTTTCAAGAAAGGAAATAATCAGACAGTATCGGCACTCGGTCACTCGTTAATGCATTGTATTGTAATATACATCCCTCCACCCCCCCCCCCCCACCCTACGGACCGCACATCCTTTATCACTTTCTATGTTTTCAAAGTAAAACTAGCATATTTTTTTTTTAAGATGCCTAAAAAAAACGGGAAATTCCGTACCAAGAAGGAAATTTTGCTAACGAAACGAAAGACGAGACAGCAAACAAGGCAAGTCGCAGAGGTGAGCCATGCCCCGAGGAGACACATTTCCCCTAATTAATGTTACCTCCGACTTTTAAATAAGGATCAAATAGAAGCCAAAATATCTGACGTGACAAGAGTGACCAGATGGGGTAAGGGGGGAGGGACGTAATATAAGACCCCATCGGCAAGACGGAGGTTGCTGGTTCGAATATATTACACCCCCTAAACCCATCACAATCTCTTCTTATGTAAAGAAATTGTTGCCAGTCGTTGCAAATTAGAAAACAGTTGCAACATTTTTTTTTTAAAACTAAATTATCACAAAACTAAAAAAAAAAAGTGTAGCACAGAATAGCACAGATATTTTCTTGCATCTCAAATTCTAGCCAAGTTATTGCGCTACTGAGTAGGGCCTAACTCATTTTCTTTTTGTAGCACATGGCCTCAAAAAGCACTAAATTTACAATATAATGCAGCTAAGCAAATAGCCCCCCCCCCTCAACCGCTTTCCGTCTTAGTATTTCTCCCCCCCCCCCCTTACCCCTACTCCTAATGATGTGAAGATGGACTGAGATGGACTGAGATGGAGATGGACTGAGATGGACTGAGATGTTGATGGACTGAGATGGACTGTGATGGACTGAGATGGACAGAGATGGACTGAGATGAAGATGGACTGAGATGAAGATGGACTGAGATGGACTGAGATGAAGATGGACTGAGATGGACTGAGATGAAGATGGACTGAGATGGAGATGGACTGAGATAGACTGTGATGGAGATGGACTGAGATGGACTGAGATGAAGATGGACTGAGATGGACTGAGATGAAGATGGACTGAGATGGACTGAGATGGAGATGGACTGAGATGGAGATGGACTGAGATGGACTGAGATGGAGATGGACTGAGATGGACTGTGATGGACTGAGATGGACTGAGATGGACTGAGATGAAGATGGACTGAGATGAAGATGGACTGAGATGGACTGAGATGGACTGTGATGAAGATGGATTGAGATGGACTGAGATGGACTGAGATGGAGATGGACTGAGATGGACTGTGATGGACTGAGATGGACTGAGATGGACTGAGATGAAGATGGACTGAGATGGACTGAGATGGACGACTGAGATGGACTGAGTGAGAAACAAGTAAAACTCCCCGGGCTGAATATTTGCCAGCTAAGATGGCGTCCATGAATGTCCCTGACCTTTACAATCTGTTACAATTACCCAGTTAATGTTTTTTTTTATTAAACCACCTGTCAAAAACAAAAAGTGGGTTTGGAAATGATTTTATGATGTCCGAAGTAATAAAAACTAGAAAAAAACAACTCTTGTAGTACAGTTGTTATGCATTCATTTATCTCCCTGTCAAGATTCGTATTTTCATGTATGCCCATCGTAGCATATGGTTTTATATATCACCAGTGGTATTGTTTTACAGAGCCGGAAGTTGGTCGATTGGAATTTTTTTTTTTTGATCGATTTATCCCCTTTGAGATATTTCCAAACAGAACTTGGTGCAAGATGCCTGGGAAAATAAGTCACATCTAAAATATTCCAACTTTGACCCCCCCCCTCCTCTCCTTCTTAGTATCGTTCCTGTTTTAGAATCAATTTATTTATTAGACAACTTATAGGGCAGTTTATCCATACACACAGAGACGTTTTTATGGATTGGCAAACTAGGTGACAGCCCGCCACTGCCAATATACCACCCTCCACCATTCCGGTACAAATTCCTATCAAATCTGATGCTAAGGAGGGCACAGACAGGTACTTTTTGTCTAGACCCCCGATTAGTCTTGAATTCTCTGACTAGGGCCCCCCACAAAACTAAAATCGGGTCTGCATAAAATAATAACAAAAATAAAAACAACAACAACAATATTTGTAATAAGTTCATATTGACTTGAATGATGTGGATGGTACAATGAAAGAAGACAACTCACCTTTCTTTTTCACCTTATCAAACTTATGTAAGATCGAAAGTTGCCAGGTTTTTATTTCCATACAGCAAAATATTTTTGCCAGTTTAGCGGCAACGAAAATAAATAAATAAAAACAAACTTAAAAAAAAAACGAAACAAAGTATGGGCCGTCACTTTCATTATCCTCCACAGTATAAAATTTACATGTGCGTTGTAGTGGCACAACACTTTGTTAGGCAAATGTTCTCTAGACATAGCAGCATAGCTATTGGGCTATCAAGATAAGGGACCATTTTTTTTTGGTTGTTATTTTACTAACCGGATTTCTTTTTATTTGTCATGCGTACAAACATTCTTTCGGTTTATCAGTTAATCAAATTTAATGTAAGGCAAACGGAGAACATCAATTTTTCTCATGTGGTTCTATCGTCTGTTGTCCACAAGTTTTTATCCCTTAACGATTACATTTTACTCCTGATTGGTCAAAAAAAGTCAACTGTCCAGGTGGAGCCAACGAAGATCACATTGCAGGTCACGTGTCTCGTATTGACCGTCAACTTCTCATTAATTCGGCTCGCACTGGAATTTTTAACCAGGAACAAGCCAACCCGCTTCGTAGGATTGTCACATGTTCTGGCGCGTGAGGTCATGAGGTCAATGGAATATTGATTCCGTCGCGCGCGTTCCTAGTTTGCCAATGCAGCAGTCCTCGTGTCGCACAATGTGGCCATACAACGTGTGTTCTGCCTTAACATAGCATTAGAAAACCTTTCTTTATTTTTTTTAACACTTTGTTAGCAATGAAATATGGATATTTTAAGATAATGGTTTTCATTAGCTCAGTTGAAAATACAAAAAACAAATTAACAATACAATAACAAATTAACGAGTGAATGAAATTTAAACTGATCACGTAGGCCTACCCTTTAACACGATTGCAATTTAAAAACAAATAATAAAAAACAAACAACCTTATAACAAACAACCTTATAGTTGGGAGAAATTGCGAGAAAGAAAGAGAGAGAGAGAGAGATAGGCGGAGATTCGGTACAGTTGAAAGTGTCAACTCAGTGCTATATAAACACGGCTCTATCATAGACATTTAACCCACGGCTCTGCAGAAATTTATGTTCATCCCCGGCACTGTTTTTTTTTTTATTAAATCGAGCACTGTATATAACTGCCGCCAGCTAATCTTGGGCCCCTATAAAATTTCCAACATGTAGGGGGCCCTTCTGCTCACACCCACCTTTCAATTAATTAAAACAATCGACGCGGCTTCTTATGACACAGGTTTCTGACGTGTTTGGGTTTACTTTTCCCTTTGAGGAGACCCTGAATGATACGGTCTGAATCTGATCCAAACTCCGGCAGATTTAAAAGATATTGATAAACATTTATACGCAGCTATATAATGGCTACTGTAGGCAGTGGCGCCGAGAGCCAACACGGGCCCCCAGGGCAGGGCATCATTGCGGGCCTCTTAATAAACAATAAAAAGTCGTGAAAAAATTGACATGGTCGGGGCGGCCGGGCCCCCTTACAGATGCGGGCCACCTGGCAATGACCCCCCCTGCCCCCCTCTCGGCGTGCCTGACTGTAGGCCCAACCCCATGTATATATATATAGGTGTTAATATATCATACTGTTTGCTAGCAGGACTTTGATAAACATGTTATAAGGGTTCGTCGCTTAGGAGATGGGTCAAACAGCACGGTTGCAAGGCGTCGGAGGCCGCGTCGCCGTTAAATAACCTGCTGTTCAATGACCAGGTAATTGGGGGGGGGGGGAGGGAGGGTTGATCAGTTGTACCCTATTACCAAACGATGGAGAACCAGAACCGCTGACGGCTGTCCTTGTACTGCACCGTTCTTATGTATTTGGACCCCCCTCCCCCATCTCAGAGGGCAGAGACTGGCCGAAATAGTGGGTGTTTGTGGGGGCAGTGTCGCCAAGAGGGGGGGCGATGCCCAGGGGCCCGGCGAGTTTTAGCTGCCCGGATTGAGCTGGCCAATCAACTTTTGAAAATATTATTATCAGCACGAGGAGGGGGGAAGCCGTGACAGCCATGCCCAGTGGCCCGAAATTTCTGTCGGTGGGCCTGTGTGTTGGGGGGAAGCCTTAGGCAAAAGTACCTACCAGGGACCTCAAGGCAGTCATATAGTTTGTTCATTACTGGGTCAATTTCGTCGTGCCCTATCTACATCACCTCCTTGGTCGGGGCTGCAATGGCCTCGGAGGCCCCCCTTGAAATTTTGACGCTGCTGGGATTCGAGCCAGTAGCCTGCATGACGCCGACTGGCTTCACGGTCTACCTGCCAGCAGGTCAACCAATGCACAGGCCTGACATGACTTCTTCTTTACATTTCCTCCCTGAACAAGAGATGATATAGGCTCCGTGAACTGCCAAGATAATATCAAGAGAACACAGACCCAAACATGGCCGTTTTGGGTTTACAGGCTGCCCCAAGGCTGATGATCCAGGGACACTGAGCCCCAGATAAAAAAAAAAGTATGTCAGGGCCCGCTTAGCATCAACATGAAAGGGCCCTTTAGCAACATGGGCCCTGGGCGACCAAACTAACTGGTATGGCCCGGCCACCCAGTTATGTTTCAATAATAACAGTACTAAAGTGTATAACAGTACTAAAGTGTATAACAGTACTAAAGTCTAAATGTGGAGTTAAACAGAGATGGGAGAGAATAACCCCAAAAAAAAACCACACAGAAAATAAAGAAATTTTACGTTAAATTTAATAATGAACATTTTCAACACCTGCATTTAATTTTAATTCCAAATGCTCATTATTAAACAGTTCATGGAATGAATTATTTATAATAATAATCGCATTCTGCAGAGAGATTTGAACTTTTAACCCTGTCATAAATGAAATTAAAAAAATATGTTTTCGCAATTATACTTATGATGCCACAAAATGAAAACCAACAGTATTTATGGTTTACATAAAAACAGCAACACTTTTTAAAATTTGAAATGTATAGTTAATTTATTAATGCTAGAAAAATTGATCATCACAGGAATTTATTTAAGATTAACTCGATGTTGCATCTAGTAAAAAGAACCATAATGCAAACTTTGATGAACTCTATTAAAAGTTGTTATTCATTACCTCCCTTACATTTAACTGTGCATTATGATACATGCATTTGAGGTTGTTTTTTTTTTTGTAACAAAAAATGCCATGAAATATAAATACAATCAGTAAATAAAAAATAATATCTAACATGAAAAAAATCAAAATATTTTATTGCATTCCTCAAAAGAAAAGTGAAACAAAAAATTATGTTTATACAAATAATTAAAAACAAGGTGCACAATTGCACACCTTCGGATGTGTAGAAATGAGCTTTCATTAAATAAATAAGGGAGTTTCATTTCAAAGTTTTCTTATCATATGTCTGTTATTATCAAAAATTTTTTTTTTCAATATTTAATTTACAACTTATTTTTTCATTTACATTGATTTTATGAAGTACATATTTGAAAATAAAACAATAAAAATTATCCATTAACAAGTAAATGTACATAATATTAAAGATGATTATGTATTTATCTGTTTACAATAAAAAAGTAATTTTCGCAATTCCGAAAGCATGATTGATTACAGTAAAAAGGTTACAAGTTAGACAATAGAGGAAGTTGTGGGAATGGGCAAAGATTTAGGATGACGTTGTTTAGTTGAATATCAGGAAGTATTTACATATTATTAAAAAATCAATCGCCTTCCACCTCCTAATTTGTATTTTGAAAAAAAAAAAAAAAAACAGTTTTCAATTTTTCAATTGGCAATGGCTCACTGTTAGCTGTTTTTTTTTTTCTTGGAAATTTTTGCATTAACTTATTGCTATAACAGTTTGATGCTCTCACATTTTAAATCATGGCACATTAGGGAAAAAACCCATTAATACGCAAGTACTACTCAATAAACAGAAAAGCACACAATATAAATCCATTTAAAAAAAAAAATTTACAATATGTGTACAAGAGTTACAAGAAAAAAAACACACATTCAAAGAAGAATAAAAAAATTAACTTGATGTATGAGGAGTATGAGGAGAATATTATATTCTAAATAATAATACAGTTAATTATGAACAATCAGGGATATATATATATTATATATCTTATGTAAATATCTTTACAAAATATACAAAGCAAACATTCACACACAAAAATAAGACAAACAATAAATTAAAAAATGTAAATTTTTTTTAGAAACTACATGTAACTTTTTCCTGAGTGCTACTGCTATTTTTAGATAAAGTATACGATAATATGAAAAAAAAACTGAGAAATAAAATATTGTTGAAAAATAACGAGGTTGAGACTTTTCCAGATGCATCCCCTCCCCTCTGGTGTAAAGACTTTTAATTGTTACTTTACACAGATTGTCTGGTATCATCTTAAACAAAAATAAAATATCTACACAATGATTTAATCAACTTGGAAAATAAATGTATCTTAGCAACATGGCTTTAAGGTTAACACTGAAAACTGTTTTTGAAAAACAAATAAATGTATCTTAGCAACATGGCTTTAGGGTTAACACTGAAAACTGTTTTTGAAAAACAAAAAAAAAGTCATGATAAGCCTCAATTACGTCATCTGTAATTAAAAATCAATTGCGGAAATTTAAAAAATACATCTACAGTGTTAACTAGAAAGTAATTCTATACCACGCATTTAAATTTCAAAGAAATTGAAACATAAATAATAAAGCTAGGTTAGGTTGGTGTTGTCTCATGGAAAAAATGGAAAAAAAAAACTCGGCACATAAACACTGGATGAATTTAATTCAAGAACCACGCTGACAAGCTATTTTCAGACTAAGAAATATTAGACTGGATGTCGTCAACACACAAACGAAAATTCATATTAAAATATTAAATGTTGGACTGGATGTCGTCAACATACAAACAAAAATTCATAGTAAAATATTAAATGTTGGACTGGATGTCGTCAACATACAAACAAAAATTCATATTAAAATATTAAATGTTGGACTGGACATTTTTTTTTATAAACTGTGATAGATGAGCCCAAGCTGAAAAATGTGTACTTAATGTAAAGATAGCTTGCGCTGCAAAATGGGGCTCGTGGTAAGGAAAGAGTTAAGCAATGTTAGAATTTGAAATTACAAAGTCACTTTAAAACTGTATCATAAGTATCATGTGGCAAAAATACTATCAGCTGCTGCCGTTCTGACTGACATTAGGATGTGGTACAGTGACAGGTGGTATCAAAAATGACCTAAGCTGACCGTTCAGCAGCCTGATGTCTGGATCTTGTTCCTCATATGACCTGACAACTTTGGTAAATTGGACTAGACCTGACCAATAAAATTTCATTTAATAAAATGATTTATCTAATTTCCTAAATAGCAAAATGAAAAAAAAAAAAGAAAAATTTCCAAATATTCCTTTAAAAGAGCATCGAACTTGAACTTTAGAAGATTTTAAATCAGCTTAGTTAATGATTTACTCTAATAAAAAAATGAGTCATGGATTCAAAAAAAAAAAAAAACTAAATAATTTTAAGAATACAAATCAAATTTGATCGAAGTAATATTTTTTTTTCAAAATATGAAATTTTTTTTTAGCATTAAACAAACCTTCTCCGTCTGGCAAAAATCCATATCTTTCAATAACCTGAATCTGCATCTGTGTAGCAGTTGGGAAAAAATGTTGCATGCTTTTCAACATGTCATTTCCAGAGGCCAGGCGAGCCTCGTCCAGCTTGGCAGCATTTTCTGGCAGGTTAAAAGTGTCTAAAATGTCTCTTAATGCTCCTAAAAGGATAAAAACCAAAACTGGTAGTAAATTTAATGAAAAAAAAGATGAAAATACGCATGACATAAAGTACAGAAAAAATATCATTAGGAACAGTAATATACATCCAACTCTTTAATTAATTGACCAATGGTATATTTTCATAAGTTCATAATTTATTCTCTAGATTACTCTTGTAAAATATATTTAAAATGAGTAGGTTCAAACCAAACTACTTTCGATAAATAATAATTTTGTTAAAACAGTTGAGAAAATCTTCTTGCATTTGTTGGAAATGCGCATGGGTCCTTTATTAAAAAAAAACTGACATTTTTATTTGTTGAATGTTCTACTCCATAAAATGTCCAACACTAGGGAGCGACCGATATGCCTTTTTACCGATAGTCCGATACCGATATTTTCCCCCAGCATTTTTGCAGATACCGATATTTTGCTATTAATGAAAGGGTGTCTTGCAGATGATTAGAAGATTATAAAAACAAAAGATTTGAAAAGACAGACCGAAGTCAGAAACACAAACCATGCCTGCATAATCTCAGAAATCTGCGTGTTTATTGTTTAAAATTAAACTTATAACAAACAATTTGTTGTTTTTACTTTTTACTTGTTCACAAACAGAAAAGTAAGATAAAGTTGTAAATAATTCATATCAAACTAAAAAAGTAAAAATGTATTAATTAGGGCTACTTATTAAACTGCGTTAATTTGCAATTAACGCGCCAAAAAAAAATTTGCGATTAAAATTTTTAACGCAACACTTAAATGCGTTAATTTGACCAAATTTTGAAAGTTCCGTCCACTTAGGCACACACTCTCACCCCCACGTATGTCGACTGAAGCCCCACTTATAATATATAATGAAGATGTTTTGGTTATTTAGCCCTTCGACAAGTAAACCTCCTGCTCCCTTCTCTGTCAGTGTAAAAAGAGAAAACTTTCATTCACTTGTTAACATTATATACTGTAGTGTATCGGTGAAGGTACTATAGCGTATAATGAACCCGTTTATAATGATAATTCTCTAACCACGGCTATTGTATGGGATTGTGTGGGTTGGTACCTTTCCCAGCCTCCTTTTATTTACCCAACAATATCCCGGGAGAAGAAAATTTCCTGGGACCTATCCTGGGATTTAGCTATCCAGAGAGAATAACACAGGTTCTAACCAATGTAATGTAACACCAATAAAACTTCGTATGGACGTTCAGCAATCGGCAGTTGTAAATATAGTATTAATTGAAGCCAACTTATCTTTCAACTGCTGCCTACGAAGTTAAAATCTATGTTTCGATTGTTTTGTCAATGTTTGTCAACAGCTAGGCATCATTTATTGCCTGGCAGGTCTATTAATTAATTAACATTCTGAAACTAGCGATGTCAATATGATGGAAAGGCATATTTTCGATTGTGCTTTGTATATAGCAATAAAAACATCAATAGATTTTTCTCTAAGAGTTAAACCGGCAAACACTCATGCCTGCCTCGTCCCTGATACAACTGTTGCTATAACCTAAATGAGACGAAAGAAAGAATTTTTAATGTTGACACACGAAAGAAAGAAAAGAACAACAGAAGATGAAAAATGAAAGCCGACCGATCAAAATTTTGCTTTGAATTGCCATGCGGTAACATCAAAGAGTGTCATTTTACAATACAATTTCTTTTCTGTTGTTCGCTAAAACACTTAACAAATAGTTGATAGTAAGATAGCAAAGCAAAATCTTCTAAAGAAGATTAAAAGTAAATTTGTCCTTCAACTCGCCGACCCTGTTGGTAAATGACGTCATCTTTGTGCTGCTGTGTCTAAAATGAAACTGGGTTGGGCGGAGGGGGGGGGGGGAGGGTATAAAAAAACCGCGTTAATGACAAGGGAGCTATTACTTACTTGCTATATTATTATTTTAGGAAGGAAAGGCACATTTGAGATATAAAACCCATAGTGCCAATATCGGTTCGACTATCGGTCGCTCCCTACAAATATCGGCCGATCCGATATTAACCGATATTGCCAATATCGGTCCGATACCGATAGCGATCCGATTATCGGTCGCTATCGGATCGCTATCGGTAGCTCCCTATCCAACACTGATAAAAAAAAAGTAATTAATTAAAAATAGTACTTGAAAAAATAGCTCCATGTTTATTAAATTGATAAAAATAGAACATGAAATAATATTAAAGTTACTTCTGCATACCTTTACACTCATGTAGTGTAAGATGTGGTTTACCATAGGCCATTTTAAACGATCTTTAATACGAGGTAGATTCAGTATCATTTACTCATCTGAGTTTGCTGAAAATGTTCAATGTAGAGTTTAGTTGAAGATGCAAATGAATGTTATCAAGAATGATCTATGACAGCAATTGGCATTAATAAAGAATGTATTTCATAACTTTGCTGGTCGAAGCTAATTGAAATATCTTTCATACCAGACAATTCAATCAGTATCATTAATTTATGAGGTTGACTCAATTACTGAGATACTGTAGAGCCTCACCACTTCTGGGCTTTAATTGTATCTTTTGCAAAGCGTAGAAGTTTGAGTGTTTCATTGACATGATGAGACTCAATGGGAAATTAATTTAAATTTGAAATTTTTTTGTGAAGGTTTCATTTTTAATACTTTATTTGTATATTTGCCTTCATATTTTAGAAATAAAATTTTAGCACCTTTTTATCTAATATTAATTTAAAGTATATTTTTGTATATTATCTGAAAAAGTTATAAAAAAATTAATAGTTTTCAAGAAAAAAATTAAATTATTTATTTATTTAAAAAAATGTGTAAACTTAAACATGAATTGATTCATCAATCATTGATTGCATAAATAACTATCGTGACTATGTTGCTATAATTGCCAGTAATCGTACAATGTCAATGTACAACAGAACATCAAAATATAATTACAATCGACCTCGTTTTTTGCAGCTAATCCTTTCCAGACTCTATGTAATCATTGAATTTCAGCTATTAGTGCTATGTAATAACGCTGTGGCTACGGTTACAGCCGGCCGTAATCCGTATTTTTTTTTCCCGGGTAACAGCCATAGATATTGCTCCACACCCTAACCCTAATATACTGGCTGTTACCCGGAAAAAAAAATACAGATTACGGCCATATCCCTAACCCTAATATAATGGTGCTGGCCGTAACCGTAGCCACTTCCATGTAATAATTAATACGCAGTGGCTCCGGCACCATTCAAAACCATTATATTAGGGTATAAGGAACATGGCATATATAATTTTTTTTTTCAGGATTAGGGATAGGGTTAGGGTGTGGAGCAATATTATCTATGGCTGGTACCCGAAGTAAAAAAAATACGGGTTCGGTCGGACCGAACCGTAGCCACTGGGTAATTAATAATAAAACTAGGTCTAGAGTCTAGACATCTAGTAGATTTAGATTACATCAAGCGCCATTCTATTATTTCTCATTTTTTTTCGGGTACCGGCAATTATATTAGGGTTAGCATTAGGGTTAGGGATAGGGTTAGGGACAGTATTAGAAATATCTATTGATGTAATCCGGGAAAAAAAAAATACGAATTACGTCTTGATGTTACCGTAACCACTGCGTAAACAAAAAGGGTTAGGGGTTAGGGATAAGGTTAGGGACAGTGTTAGGGTGTGGAGAAATATACGAATTACGTCTTGACGTAAGCGTAGCCTGTCCCATTTAGAAATACTAATATAGAATGTTTTTGTAGATACATGTCCTTTAGACATGAAATGAGATCCATTAGTCATCACCAATATATTAGACAAAGTAAGAGAAAATCAAGCTTTAGTCTAAAGAGGTAAATTCTAAATATCTAAATAATTTCTGCCCTTAAAATACGATATTACCCTTTGTGTTTGTGATGGTTCTGCTTCAATGAAGAAAAAAATTTTCGTTTCTGACGAAAACTTAGGTTGACTTTTTTTTGTGGCTTTTTATTGTAGGGGAGAGTATTCTTAAATTATTCACGAGTAAGTTAATCACGGGTAACTTCCCATTATTATAATATTTTGTAGACTGTTGTCAAACATTCTTTCAACTTGAAAAGTGTAAATGCCACGTACGCAGAACAACAAACTGTGATTTAATACTTAACAATATAGCATTCCTTAAGTTTATGGGAGCACTAGTTAAAAGTAAATTTGGTGTGTGTGTGGGGGGGGGGAGGGCTCTCGAAAGGGGTACATTTCTGAGCCCAAACCAAATTTGAGTTGTCATATGCCACGACTTTCAAACGGGGTACCGACAAAACCTAAATCCGCTACTGCTTGTAGCCCTAAATATCCTTAAAGAGAAACAATGAATTCAAAGAAATGTACTAACGTTACGTAGCCTACCAGGGTTGGCTAAACATGGAGACGATGATCTCCTTAACATAGCCTCATTATAATCAATTTATCAAAAAATCTAATCAAATAATACACAAAACTCGATAATCCAGAGCCGCCCGAAATTCAATGAATAGTTATATGCTATTTATAGAAAACATTGAAATGATTTGTTTTGTTATATTATGGAACGAGGTTAAGTTTTTTTGGGAAGCAGGGGTTGTTGTTTTTTTTTAGCCGTACCTATAGTCTTTAATGTAGAATCTAGGTCAAATGGATGTACATTGCGCATAATAAGTCTGCAATAGATTTGTCAATCAACCGAATCGTATGACCATTAATGATTTCCCAATTCGTTGCACCAAAATACATGCAACGAAATGGGAAATCATTCATGGTCATACGATTCGGTTGATTGGCAAATCTATTGCAGACTTATTATTATTATTATTATTTGTTCAAAAAACAAGTCATTACAGAGCGTCACAAAGTGAATCTGGCAAGTTGTTAATGTGCACGCACGAGGGTGGAGTAGTTACCGGTAACTTGTGAGGCTATCAGAGTGTTACACTGTGTTAGTTCGAACCTTTGACCACTGCAGCCTGGGCTAGTCTGGTGGAGATGAAGCAAAGGGCATAACTTAAACTGTCCCCAGTTTTCGTTATAGGCTAGGGCTGGGGATAAAAGAGAAAAAGCGTCTCGTACAGGGCCTACTATGATAAACATGAGTATACCTTGTACCATTCTATGCGGGCCCTAGACATATACTTTCATTGGTATATGGAGACATATGAAGATAATTCATATATATCTCTAGGTAGATACTTTCATTGATATACGGAGCCCTTTGAAGATATTTTATATGTATCTCTAGACATATACTTTCATTGTTATATGGAGACCTATGAAGATAATTCATATGTATCTCTAGCAGAGACTTTCATTGATATACGGAGCCCTTTGAAGATAATTTATATGTATCTCTAGGCAGAGACTTTCATTGGTATATGGAGACATATGAAGATAATTCATATGTATCTCTAGCAGAGACTTTCATTGATATACGGAGCCCTTTGAAGATAATTTATATGTATGTCTAGGCAGAGACTTTCATTGATATACGGAGATCTATGAATATAATTTATATGTATCTCTAGCTAGGCAGAGACTTTCATTGATATACGGTGATATGGTGGTATTAGGAAAAAGTAACTCTTGGCACCTGACAGTTTCAGAAGCCCCCACTCCCACCTTAATGGTGAGGTCCCTAGACGGTCGCCATGTTTTCCTGGCTCTGAACATAGTTCATGAAGACAGTTATAGGTTGATTGACCATCTAGCGGCAAAACACGGCTGTGTTCAATCAGATAGTCAGGCATCTACAGCCTTATCTACATCATGACAAACAACATAAACTAAAAGAACATCATGACAAACAAACAAAAACTAAAAGTACATCATGACAAACAAACATAAACTAAAAGTACATCATGACAAACAAACAAAAACTAAAAGTACATCATGACAAACAAACGTAAACTAAAAGTACATCATGACAAACAAACATAAACTAAAAGTACATCAAGACAGACAACATAAACTAAAAGTACATCATGACAAACAAACATAAACTAAAAGTACATCATGACAAACAAACATAAACTAAAAGTACATCATGACAAACAACATAAACTAAAATTACATCATGACAAACAAACATAAACTAAAAGTACATCAAGACAAACAAACATAAACCAAAAGTACATCATGACAAACAAACATAAACTAAAACTATAACATGTCTGAATTTTAGATCTTTATTGTCATTTTTTCTCCTTGTTAAAAAGACTTTAAAAAAACCAAGTTTAAAAAACAAAAATAAAAAAAAAAATTCACTGTACATCCCAGGTTGAGGAGATGAGAGAAGTTCGTTTGAATGATGAGAGAAGTTCGTTTGAATGATGAGAGAAATTCGTTTGAATGATGAGAGAAATTCGTTTGAATGATGAGAGAAATTCGTTTGAACGATATTAAAAAAACAACAACAATAAAACAATAACAACTGGTGATTTCCTCAAAGCTTTTTCTGTCCAGGCGATTACATGTATCAGACAATGTTGACTTTAATGTATATATCCTGTTATAAAAATGAACAAGTTCACGGAGTGTCACTAAAGACCTGCTCACTTGAGGTTAAAAATATACTCTCGACAGATATACTTTACAAAGTGTCGCGGGGGTCGCAATGGTGGGGGGGGGGGGGGGGTCGAACTGTCAAAATAATTTCCCGGCGGGTGGAGTGACCACCATGGGCCTCATTGACTTTAAGTCATCCTCTGAACTGACCTTCAAGTAGCCGAGGTCCGGATACAAGTGACCGCACGCTCTGTCTATAACTCGAATGCTACCGAAATCGGTCCGGTTTCGCCACGCAGACATGGCGAGCTTTGCGTTTCTCACGATGCTGAAATTGTTCAGGGTTTCATTGCCTTGTGCGTTGGTCAGATTAGACACGTAATTGATTATTCGTTGGTCAAGGTCCAGCCCCAGGAACTGATATATGTCGCGGGCGCAGCCGTGAGGGTCCGCGGCCCCGTCTTCGTAGCGGATGCATTTCACCCGGTCTGGGTACAGCTTCTTGAGACGCTCCGCTTCCCGCAGGTCCTCTTCCAGGCGCCGACAGTGAATTTCGGAGATGTTGCCCAGCTACAGGGACCAGTTGAAGTTCTTGAAGACCGTAGACTGGGAGTAGAGGGTGGCCCTAGGGTCTCTGTGTGTGTGTGGGGGAGATGTTATGGGGCCGGATGTCAAGATAAAATAAAATTAGCTTTAATTACCTCAAACAAATTTATTACTAGTTAGTAAGTAAAAGCGTGTATATTTATAGAACAGAGCAGGACTTTTTCTGGAGCTTCTATGCAACGGCACATTTGGGGTGCCCTTGGAAATGGTAGATTTATGGGCGCCCGAGGATAAATGATTGTCAAGACCACCGTTTGCACATTTATTGACCCAAATTATCTTTGATATATTAAGGGGAGGGTCATCTGGCCCCTCCCCCCCCCCTTTCTTGTAGCCGAACTGACTGACCAATGTAAGTCTGACAGCACGTGAGCGACTCACCCAATCACATCTTGAGCTCAACGAGAGATATATTTTCAAATAGAATTAGGTTAGGGTAACAGTGAAGACCATATAAGCCCCCCCCCCCCACCTCCCCCCGCCCCCCCCACTCCCTTTCCCATTTAGCAAAGTCGGCCAGTTTTTTTCTTATCCATAAAAAACATCTCTGATTTACATTGCACCCATGTACAGCATGTTTACATTGCATCCATGTACAGCATGTTTACATTGCATCCATGTACAGCATGTTTACATTGCATCCATGTACAGCATGTTTACATTGCACCCATGTACAGCATGTTTACATTGCATCCATGTACAGCATGTTTACATTGTATCATTGGTTTACCAAGACGCCCCGAACTACACACAGCACTGACAGCACCAAAGGAAAAAAAATTTGGGGGAGCGGCAACGACCACCGAACTAGTGAGGGCGCCAAAATATCCATGTGTTTTTTTTTCTTTTCCCGCGATTTTCAGATCTGCGCGCGAGGGCGCTATTGTTACTTTCTACGTTACATGCCGTAAACTATCTATACTGGAGTCTGCCTGTCTGTCTGTCCGTCTCTATCTATCTATCTATCTATCTATCTATCTATCTATCTATCTATCTATCTATCTATCTATCTATCTATCTATCTATCTATCTATCTATCTATCTATCTATCTATCTATCTATCTATCTATCTATCTATCTATCTATCTATCTATCTATCTATCTATCTATCTATCTATCTATCTATCTATCTATCTATCTATCTATCTATCTATCTATCTATCTATCTATCTATCTATCTATCTATCTATCTATCTATCTATCTATCTATCTATCTATCTATCTATCTATCTATCTATCTATCTATCTATCTATCTATCTATCTATCTATCTATCTATCTATCTATCTATCTATCTATCTATCTATCTATCTATCTATCTATCTATCTATCTATCTATCTATCTATCTATCTATCTATCTATCTATCTATCTATCTATCTATCTATCTATCTATCTATCTATCTATCTATCTATCTATCTATCTATCTATCTATCTATCTATCTATCTATCTATCTATCTATCTATCTATCTATCTATCTATCTATCTATCTATCTATCTATCTATCTATCTATCTATCTATCTATCTATCTATCTATCTATCTATCTATCTATCTATCTATCTATCTATCTATCTATCTATCTACCTACCTTTATGTATGCGTGCGTGTATGGGTGTTTGTATATAGTGAAATCAATGTCGGTCTATACATCCCAATCAATCAGTACCATCATATATATCAGGTCCGTAAATTCACAGGCGTTATAAAAAAAAATGAATGAAACATTTGGACCTGTCATCTCACCTGTACAGTAAAAGTAACTTAAAGTTGGAGCGAGCCTGCAGTAGTGACTCCGTCCACTTGACCCGGTATTTGATGGACTTAATCAAAACGGTGTTGTGCTGTCTACAAGACCGGAACATGTCATAGAAACACGACAAGTGATCTGCTCCTGTTGTCTGTTGGCAAAACATGAAAGTCAATTTAATATTATCAAACAGTTTGTTTAAAACAACAACAATAAAAAAAAAACAAAATAGTTGTAAAGAAAAACAATTTGTTTCGTGAACAAAACAAAAGCTGGAATGTGTTTCCACCCACTGAGTTCACGCCCCGGAACTACACACCCTTTATCATTTATATATATATATATATATATATATATATATATATATATATATATAAAGAGAGAGAGAGAGAGAGAGAGAGAGATGCAAGTGATGAATACATTTTGTTTCAAATCAGTTCACGATCAACCAGTGGGTTGCGTCCCAAACTCTCAGAACCGTTGATATGAAGAGTCAGCAGTGCAAAGGGAGATCATTCTTGTTCGTCACTTTGACCTAATTTAAAAACTCCCTATGCCCTGATCACTTTCTAAGAGATCCTTTACGGATTGAAATAATAAAATAGGGCATTGGGATATTTACTATCAGAGAAACACGATGTCTGGGAGCACTCATTTGAATAAAAACAAAACGGGGTCATTTTTCTATACGGTCTCTTTTATGGAATTATCTTTAACGAAATACTGTATATATGTATACAATACATTTGAATAAAGTCCATGCAAGGAAAAAAATGTTGTCGCTTAATAAACATTATAAATCACTGTGTTTTTCAAGTTTCTTTTATTTTTAATCCCAGCCATAGCCGCCCGAGAGTGGTGGAATTGAAAGCGCCAAGGAAAACACTGGCAGGTGAATGGACACGCAGAAATTCGAACCCTGTAACCGACAGCTTGCACTTTCGACTCACTACCAAAGAGCCACCGGAATCACCAGCAATGATGTGTAGAAATGCTCACTGCACTCAGTGGTTCTCACATTTTGACTGAAACACTCGTAGAACAACCTGGTTGAGTTGCTGCCATGAAATCCCCCATTACCAAATAGATAGGTTGCTTCCATTAAAAGATCGCAAGAGAAGAACGATTCCATGATCTTCCTGCACATGTCTCTCTGTGTGCAAGGCAGTGAACTGAAAGTAAATAAACAGAGAATCCATTGAAAACATCAACGTCGTAGAGCACGGTTAAATAAAAAAAAAAGAAAAGAACTAAGTTTCTAGCATGCGATCAAACCAGTTTGTTTTTCCAACCGTTTTCTCCACTCGAAACTTCTGTTTATTTTTTTTTTTTATTTCTTTATTTATTTGTTCAAATGTTAATATATGGGAGAATTTAATTTTTGTAATCGATTTTTGAGGCATCTTTTAGATTTTCTTGAAATTTCGCATACATGTTCTTGCTCCATTACAATGCATGATTCAATAATTAATTTTTCAATTATTTTTTTTAATGTTTAACACGAGAAAAAAATTCTCATTATACTAATCAAGGGACATAGCCGTGTTTAACTATGACGAACGACACTAATAAATGGGCTACTTCCCTTTCCCTTGCATTTATAGTAGTACAAAAGTGCGTTTCCAGCTGAGATTTTCTCACTTCAGTTACTGGAAATTGGGAACGGTAAGGTGTCGTTTGATTTGACATCAGGACGAATTTCATTGCCCCATAACTTCTGGTATTTGATTGGGAACGGAAAGCTGCCGTTTGATTTGACATCAGGACGAATTTCATTGCTCCATAACTTCTGCTATTTAATTGGGAACGGTAAGGTGTCGTTTGATTTGACATCAGGACGAATTTCATTGCCCCATAACTTCTGCTATTTAATTGGGAACGGTAAGGTGTCGTTTGATTTGACATCAGGACGAATTTCATTGCCCCATAACTTCTGCTATTTAATTGGGAACGGTAAGGTGTCGTTTGATTTGACATCAGGACGAATTTCATTGCCCCATAACTTCTGGTATTTGATAGGGAATGGAAAGGTGCCGTTTGATTTGACATCAGGACGAATTTCATTGCCCCATAACTTCTGGTATTTAAACATTAGTTGCAAAATAATTTTTTTTTTTTGGAAACGGTTAGTTTTAAAAACTCGGTGTTAATTGTGACTTGCTCAAGATGCAATATCCCTTTATTGTTGATTCCGTATTATTGCCAATATTTTCCTCTACGTCAAGAAGAACTTTACGGTAAAAAAAAAACTACAATAATAAACTAGTTTCTGTTACATAACAAATGTTATGCAACCAGGGCCGGATATACCAGCAGGCTATTCGTGTTTATAGCCCTTATAGCCCTGAAAAAACTAATCGTCCCATGTTATTGAGATCTCTGACTGCAAATACGAAAACGACAAGAAATCTAAAAGGACTATTAATCATCTTCTGAAAAACAGGCACATTGTGTTACATAATGACATCTCCGAGACCCGGGGCACATTGAACAAGGCCGATGGATAGGGAAAAGACCTCAACATAAATAGCCTCCCCCCTGATTTAATTAAAAATAGCAATTAAAAAGGCGAAAGTAATTGTCCGGAGATTGATGGAGTTAATTCATCTGAGGCAGTGGTCCCCCAAACCTTTTTCTCGCCACGGACAGGTCGGCGTTTGACAATTTCACCGCGGCCCTCTGGGAAGGGGGTTTGGGATCGTTTCTCGAACATGGAAAGTAGCACGATCACGAGATAAATAAATAAAAAGGAAATGATTTAATGTTTCTTGGGCGGCCCAGTAAGATTCGTTCCACGGACCCGGTACCGGTCCGCGGCCCGGGGGTTGGGGACCACTGAGCTAAGGCATATGACGCTAATATTAATGGCCGAGCAGAGTTTTAATTAGTGCAGAAAATCAAACGGGTTTTCCTCGTTTTAATAAGTTAAAATAAAAAAGTTCAGAATGACAACAATGTTTTTTTTTTCTTCAAATTTTCTAATAGTTTGCTAGTGGCAGGAATGTCATGTCCAAGAATACATCAATATCGCTTCCCCCCCCCCCCCCCCCCCCCACCGAATTATTGTCATGAAAGAATTCAATTTGCACTAGATAATGAGAATTATTTAAATTTCAAAATTATTTTTTTTTGTATATACACCATGCAGTGGCGTAGCTAGTGATGGATCGATCTGCCAGGGGAGGACTTTGGAAATAATGCCCATCGTTTCCGTTTTAAAAAGTATAGAAGTACTTAAAGAGAGTGCCGTGGGGGGGGGGGAGACCGCTTTTCTCTCCCTTCTCTAGACAACGGCACCATGAAACTACATACTAAGTACATACTCATGTTCTTACTCACTTACACAAAGTAATTGTCATTGTCATTTAAACATCACAGAATGTAGGCCTAACATGTTTACACAAATAATTGTCGTTGGATTTCAATACTTCAGAGAATGTAGGCCTAACATGTTTACACAAATAATTGTCGTTGGATTTCAATACTTCAGAGAATGTAGGCCTAACATGTTTACACAAATAATTGTCGTTGGATTTCAATACTTCAGAGAATGTAGGCCTAACATGTTTACACAAATAATTGTCGTTGTATTTCGATACTTCAGAGAGTGTAGGCCTTACGTACTTACACTAAGAATTTGTCACGAGGACCATGATATTCCACACCATTTAAAGGTTCGTAGAAAAAGAACACGTCCGGGTGGTAGCTGATCACACCGGAAGTAAAAGATGTCCCGCTTCTTCCGTAGCCTAGCAACATGATTTCCTTCTTTGCCGCCTTCAACACCGCTGCGCTCTCTGTGTACCTTTCGAGGATGCCTTGCATTATGTGATATGGGGAGATCCAAGTACAAGCTGGTAAAATATGTACACAGAGTACACATATATTTAGTGTACATTGACATTTTGGTTACAACACGTTATCAAATATTTTACAAAACAAATACTTAAAAAAACAAACAATTCTAAATGCATCGGTTGATTAAGATCGGTAAAGTCTCTTTTGGCGCAGACGAAAATATTCCAGGCCCTTTCAACGAACAAACAAACAAACAGACAACAACCAGCAACTGAGAAAATCATTTTGCATTTATACAAGTCTACGGGGGCTGGGGGTGGGGGCGGGGTCAGATGCACTTCCGGTGCGACCGCCATTAAATCCGCCTCTGCCTAAATAGTAATGAAAAAAAAAGGTAAACATTTAGTAAAGACTTTCTTTTAAAGTCTATTAGGGCCTCCATACGGGGGGGGGGGGTCAGATGATGTATACAGCATCATCCACCATTGAAGCCGCGGCATAATGAGGAATTGTGCAGCTAGATAGCGCAGTGTACAGCCTCCTATGAGGAATTGTGCAGCTAGATAGCACAGTGTACATCCTCCTATGAGGAATTGTGCAGCTAGATAGCACAGTGTACATCCTCCTATGAGGAATAGAGCAGCTAGATAGCGCAGTGTACATCCTCCTATGAGGAATTGTGCAGCTAGATAGCGCAGTGTACATCCTCCTATGAGGAATTTTGCAGCTAGATAGCGCAGTGTACATCCTCCTATGAGGAATTGTGCAGCTAGATAGCGCAGTGTACATCCTCCTATGAGGAATTGTGCAGCTAGCTAGCGCATTGTAAAGCCGGCTTTACTTTTCTCAACAAATGTTGGGTTTGTTTAAGCTTAGAAGATTTAGACACTTAGACATGACCTGATTACAACAAAAAAATCTAATCCTTACCCGGGATGCGATCCCTGGATCAGAAGATGGGCACTCGAGCACTCGACCGCTAACCCTAACTGCGACACAGCGTTGTCGTTTGACAAAAAAAAAAAAATAAAGCTCGTTGGTTGAACTAGTTAACAAAAACATCACGATGCCACCTACTGATTAATCTGTTGAACATCACCATGGTGACGGACACCATGGTCAAAACAATCAAAGCGCCCGTCATTTGTCTTGTGCACACCGATCCCCTGAAGTTGAGAAGGGAACTCATGATTCTCCAACTGATCTGAGAGAAAAAATAAACATTAAAGATTAAAGGGGTGTCGCCACACACACACACACACACACACACACACACACACACACACACGCACACACACAAATCAATCAATAAATCCCCAATAAGAAGTGATTCACACTTCTGTGTTGTTGTTTTTTTTCTTTGCTAGGCATGCGCTGTAAAATGCAGTCAAGACCGTAAAGCGACATCAAAGAAATGCCTACCATCCTTTCCCCCTCCTCTCTCTCTTGCTAAAAAAAAAATGCCTATATTGTTGTTAAGATTATAGGGGGAAAAAAAAATTAAGGTCGGATTTTGATTGGTCATATATTACATCTATTTAGTGGTTTTAATTTTTCTGAATGATGGATGGGTCGTGTGGTAAAGCGCTCGACTGTCGACCTGAGGGTCCCTGGTTCAATCTCCGGTGAGGACCAAGGGATAATTAAGGTCATGGTGAAAGTCCCCCCTCCCGCTATGTCTCCCGTGATATCTCCATGACCATAAAAACCGTCCCAATGGTGGTTTATAGGATCTGAGAGATTTCATCTCATCCTTACAGTGACTTAACACACACACACACACACACACACACACAGTTCTTCTTAATACAGTATAATGTAAAACGACATTAAACAAACAACATTTAACCTTGCAGCCTCCACGGAAATGAGACGTTCCACCATATCTATTACCCTGTGTCAGAGGCAAATTCCAAGGTGGGCCTTCTGGGCTTGCACCCTGGGCCTCGACTGCGAGGGGCTTCGCTAAACCCTAATTTAACACTTTTAACTCTATTGCTCTTATTTTTTTTAAAAGGGGGTGTGGTCGGGGTGTGGACTTAAGGGACTTACAGGCACACCGAAAGGGGGGGGGCATGGAGGTCATTGCCAGGGGGCCCGCATCTGTAAGGGGGCCCGGCCGCCCCGACCATGTCAATGTTTTCACGACTTATTGATGTCCTGCCCTGGGGCCCGTGTTGGCTCTCGGCGCCACTGGGGACTTATAACCAACTTTCACCAGGACCTGACGAAATTCCGTTGGCTCTCACCGAGGATCGAACTCGGGATTCTTAGGCCCTTCTTTAGAAATTAAGTTTTTCTTATTTATGTACACGACGTTTTGATACGCTAGAGACGAACATCTGGTTGAAGCGAATTCGCGAGGTCTTGGGATACCAGACTTTTACGTACATTTTAATGAAGATTTCTTTTTTTTTTTTTTAAATAAATGTGTAAATATTTAGTTTATACACCATTTTGATATTTATTAAATGCTTTTAAATTTTTTGTTGAAAAGCTATGAAATTATTGAAAGGTACTGACAGTATTTGAACAGTTCCATGTTAAATTATAATTGACAGACTGGATGTTGTCAGTGTGGTATGAAACAATGGTTGAAAAATGGAGGTGGTGGCTTTAGTTAAATTAGTCTAATTAGCACAATACTTACTGACCTAACTGAACATTTCTGCCATATGGGTAAAAAAAAATAATTGGAATAAATTTTAAAATGCAGTTTTAAACTATGGATCTAAATGACCAAAAAAAAATTTAAACGTTTTCAAATTGGCCTTCAGCTATTGTAAAAAAAATAAATTCTGTTAACAACGTAAAATAAAAAAAAATGATATGTGGAATGATATATTGATTTGTATAGCTACTCCTATTATATTCTAGAGTTACAGAACATTTAATTTAGCTGACCGTGTCAATTGGACTTATTTCACAAGGCTTTCAGCACTTCACTTTACCCCATACAGTCATTTATTTGAAAGTGGAAATCAGGCCAACAGTGTTGCCAGATGTTTTTGACGAAAACCGCTGAAACTCATTATTAAAAAAGCCACAAAAAATAATAATAATTAAAGTAAAAAATCCGCCAGATAAGTAAAAGAGAAAAAAAAAATGTCAAAAGTTACTTCAGGTTTTTTCGATACATTATATGCGTCATTTTTGTATTCACGTAATATAAAACGTAGAACCCGCCACTATTTCGCCAGTGAGTTAAAACTATTGCCGAAAAACGAAAAACACCGCCCAATCTGGCAGTGGGGGGGGGGGGGGACTCGCCAATCTGGCAATACTAATTTATTCAGATTAACAGTTCGTTACGGATCGTCGGTTTTCTTTGGCTTGCTGACAATTCACAGTTATACAGTTACTAAAAGTTCTAAAGTTACGGTAACAAACATATTTATAATGAGAAAGGTGGCCAAGGCAGACCCGTTCTTAAGTACGTCAGAGCCCTAGGCAGAAACATTAAAATAAGTTGGGGCTGTTGTAGGCAAAATTACCTACCGGGGCCCTCTTGGAATGAGTTGTAATAGGTGTTTTAATAAAGTTGGTGTTTTAATAAAGTTGGTGTTTTTAAAAAGTTGATGTTTTAATAAAGTTGGTGTTTTAATAAAGTTGGTGTTTTAATAAAGTTGGTGTTTTAATAAAGTTGGTGTTTTAATAAAGATGGTGTTTTAATAAAGTTGGTGTTTTAATAAAGTTGGTGTTTTAATAAAGTTGGTGTTTTAATAAAAATTTTGCTTAACAGAGATGGTATTAAGCCCCTAACTAAGAGCTCATACGATTACCCAACCCATGTAGCAGTCACGTGATCAAAGTCCTCCCCCCTGCCGCCACCCCCAATAGATGATACTGTAAGGGGCAGTGACGTCATAACAAGGAACACCCCCTTCCCCCTCCCCAAATCAAGTACTGGCTGCAATGACTGATGAGAACTATTGCACCGTACTGACGGCACCTGGGTGTGAATATAAAATATTTTTGAAGGAATCGATTCCAGTCAACTAACAGACACGCGGTTCACTTCATGTAACTTTAAAAACAA
This sequence comes from Bulinus truncatus, assembly GCA_021962125.1. Lineage (NCBI taxonomy): Eukaryota > Metazoa > Mollusca > Gastropoda > Planorbidae > Bulinus > Bulinus truncatus. Next base: position 9,809,716 of record JAGDYQ010000019.1, read on the forward strand.
CTAACAAAAAAAAACAACACCAAAACGAAACAAACTAACTGGACTCCTATAAAGAAGTAAGTAAATAACTTATTGGAGTAACCATTAGGCTCACGAGGTCTTAGCTTTAGGCCCTGAAAAAAAAAATCGGCCTTTATTTATCAGTTTATCTCACATTCATACAATATTTTGTCACATTGTTGGCAATATAAGCGGAAATTTTTTTTTTTTTTACCTCGCAATAATCCGTAGGCCCACAGTGAGCATAATCCGTCCCTGATGACGTCATACTGTTTATCAACGCGAGCCTCTTCGTGATTCTGTTACACGGAATCAATTTTTGTTGATTATTGTGAACTTCCGTTAGACATTTTCTGGCTTGATTATTATCTGGCTTCATTTAATTCTTGATTCTTGTAGAGAACAATTTGATGTGTCATCTGTAAAACATCGGTGAGTGTCAACGATGGGTAGGTTCTAGAACAGTGGTTCTCTACAGGGGGGAACGCGTACGCCAAGTATATTGTGGAATAATGAATCATAATATCCATGGGCGTATTCATGGTGGGGCATGTCATATAAGAGGGGGGCATTTGCTCCCCCCCCGCTTACATTAAAAAAAAATGTCATAAAGTTGTTATTTGCCCCCCCCCCCCCCGGAAAATTTTTGCCCCCCCCCCCTGGACAAAATTCCTAGCGACGCCCATGATAATATCTGTATTTCATCGATTTTTAAACATAATTCAAAGATTATTTCTGTACCTTTTTTTTTTCTTCAAATGTTTAACTTTAAAAATAACTAAAACTGTCTTTACCTCACAGTTTCAGTTTGTCTATCTTTACCTCACAGTTTCAGTTTGTCTGTCTTTACCTCACAGTTTCAGTTTGTCTGTCTTTACCTCACAGTTTCAGTTTGTCTGTCTTTACCTCACAGTTTCAGTTTGTCTGTCTTTACCTCACAGTTTCAGTTTGTCTGTCTTTACCTCACAGTTTCAGTTTGTCTGTCTTTACCTCACAGTTTCAGTTTGCCTGTCTTTACCTCACAGTTTCAGTTTGTCTATCTTTACCTCACAGTTTCAGTTTGTCTATCTTTACCTCACAGTTTCAGTTTGTCTATCTTTACCTCACAGTTTCAGTTTGCCTGTCTTTACCTCACAGTTTCAGTTTGTCTGTCTTTACCTCACAGTTTCAGTTTGTCTATCTTTACCTCACAGTTTCAGTTTGTCTGTCTTTACCTCACAGTTTCAGTTTGTCTGTCTTTACCTCACAGTTTCAGTTTGTCTATCTTTACCTCACAGTTTCAGTTTGTCTATCTTTACCTCACAGTTTCAGTTTGCCTGTCTTTACCTCACAGTTTCAGTTTGTCTGTCTTTACCTCACAGTTTCAGTTTGTCTATCTTTACCTCACAGTTTCAGTTTGCCTGTCTTTACCTCACAGTTTCAGTTTGTCTATCTTTACCTCACAGTTTCAGCTTGTCTGTCTTTACCTCACAGTTTCAGTTTGTCTGTCTTTACCTCACATTTTCAGTTTGTCTGTCTTTACCTCACAGTTTCAGTTTGCCTATCTTTACCTCACAGTTTCAGCTTGTCTGTCTTTACCTCACAGTTTCAGTTTGTCTGTCTTTACCTCACAGTTTCAGTTTGTCTGTCTTTACCTCACAGTTTAAGCTTGTCTGTCTTTACCTCACAGTTTCAGTTTGTCTGTCTTTACCTCACAGTTTCAGTTTGTCTGTCTTTACCTCACAGTTTCAGCTTGTCTATCTTTACCTCACAGTTTCAGTTTGTCTGTCTTTACCTCACAGTTTCAGTATGTCTGTCTTTACCTCACAGTTTCAGTTTGTCTGTCTTTACCTCACAGTTTCAGTTTGTCTGTCTTTACCTCACAGTTTCAGCTTGTCTGTCTTTACCTCACAGTTTCAGTTTGTCTGTCTTTACCTCACAGTTTCAGCTTGTCTGTCTTTACCTCACAGTTTCAGTTTGTCTATCTTTACCTCACATTTTCAGTTTGTCTGGCTTTACCTCACAGTTTCAGTTTGCCTATCTTTACCTCACAGTTTCAGCTTGTCTGTCTTTACCTCACAGTTTCAGTTTGTCTGTCTTTACCTCACAGTTTCAGTTTGCCTGTCTTTACCTCACAGTTTCAGCTTGTCTGTCTTTACCTCACAGTTTCAGTTTGTCTGTCTTTACCTCACAGTTTCAGTTTGTCTGTCTTTACCTCACAGTTTCAGTTTGTCTGTCTTTACCTCACAGTTTCAGCTTGTCTATCTTTACCTCACAGTTTCAGTTTGCCTGTCTTTACCTCACAGTTTCAGTTTGTCTGTCTTTACCTCACAGTTTCAGTTTGTCTGTCTTTACCTCACAGTTTCAGTTTGTCTGTCTTTACCTCACAGTTTCAGCTTGTCTGTCTTTACCTCACAGTTTCAGTTTGTCTGTCTTTACCTCACAGTTTCAGTTTGCCTATCTTTACCTCACAGTTTCAGTTTGCCTATCTTTACCTCACAGTTTCAGTTTGTCTGTCTTTACCTCACAGTTTCAGTTTGCCTATCTTTACCTCACAGTTTCAGTTTGCCTATCTTTACCTCACAGTTTCAGTTTGCCTATCTTTACCTCACAGTTTCAGCTTGTCTGTCTTTACCTCACAGTTTCAGTTTGTC
>JAGDYQ010000019.1:9814848-9896306 GCA_021962125.1 Bulinus truncatus
TCTATCTATCTATCTATCTATCTATCTATCTATCTATCTATCTATCTATCTATCTATCTATCTATCTATCTATCTATCTATCTATCTCTTTCCATCACCCATCCAACCGTCCGTCTATCGGTCTGTCTATCTTTTTGTCTATCTGTGTTACCATCTGTCTATCTATCTACCCGATACATTTAAAAGATAAAACGTATATTGTCATTTATTTGGCCCATAGTAAAAACTGAAAACAGACGGAAATCTGATTAGAAAAATAAAATACACAGACTCACACACACACATGCATACACACATTCTGACAAATTGCACACATTCCAACATACGCACGCACGCACACGCACACACACATAGTCACATACACAACAGCACCTATGCTCCATTAATTTCCATAATGGAATGGAAACTTTCTCAAATTGAATATCCCCCCGCCCCCCGAGCCCTTACACAAATCTCTAGTTTACAATAGTGCAGATGTCAGGTGACGATCCCCACGGTGGGAACGCTGTTGTTCAACATGTGGCTGGCTAGAAATTGTATGTGTCGGTGTGGGCATGTGTGGTTGATGTGGTTATCACACACACTGGTGTCTCCTTTCTTCCTGACAATTGGTTTGATTAAACTTGTGGTTTGTACACTACATATGTACACATACAACATACGGATGTAAACATGCAACATACTGATGTACACATACAACATACGGATGTAAACATACAACATACTGATGTACATATACAACATACGGATGTAAACATACAACATACGGATGTAAACATACAACATACTGATGTACACATACAACATACGGATGTAAACATACAACATACGGATGTAAACATACAACATACGGATGTAAACTTACAACCAGAGGCAGCCCTTCACAGTACACGGGCCTATGACGAGTGTCGTCAGCGGGGCCTATGACGAGTGTCATCAGCAGGGCTTAGTACTAGTTTTATTTGTGGGGCTCAAGGTGAGTGTCGTTCATGGCCCTAAAGCTTAATCTGCCTAGGGTCCCTAAAATGTACAGTTGTTTAGCGTCCCCGAATAGCACCCCTTAGCGTTGAGGCCAAACAACTGAAGGTAAATGCCAACTTTAATGAGTAAATTACTTTGTTGATTTTTGCCAGCCGTCCAGTAAACTAGGTCAAGCTGTCTCCTATTTCTATGTGACTTGTGGCAAACTCAATAATTCATACAACGAGAGAAAATGTGGTGTGGACAAAAATCTCTGTCGGAATGAATTCAACCATTTATCTTCGTACAAGGGGGAAACAAAAATGGTTGAACCTCCCATAAGTATATTAGCTGAGAAAACTTTCTCCATACACTTGTCTTGGTTTATTAGAGGGGAAAATGACATGTAATAACTCTGAAACGGAAATAGCTTTTCCTGGCCTAGTCGATGGTAGCAGCATGGCCAGATTTTTTTCTTTAGTCTGCCAACTGGTCAGTGTGGATAAAACCAATGATTACCAACACATTTTTTACTCGTTGTTATCATTTATAGTTTAATTAGGTTATTTGGCTTAAAAATGAAGCAAAATATTTCCCCAGAATCTGTTCTAACCACTTTATAACATTCAGTAAGCTGTTAACTGTACACACATTGTTACAATTGATCTGATCTGCCATAAACTTATAATGTAGTTTATAACTGTGGCAATTCTCAAAGATGCCAGATTTTCAGAATTTCAATACAAAACAGCCAAAAAGATTTAATTTTTATATCACCAGCTTTTGTTTCTAATGATGAAAACTAAACAATAGCAGCATCTTCATCTTTTCTCAAGATTTTTTTTTTTTTGAAAATTTGATTTCCTTCAAGACTAATGAGCAGAAATCAATAAATTTTCGTTGCCCGGTGATTCTCAAAATGGTGGCTGATACGTCTGGTAAACTTTATATCCGTTATTTGATTACTGTAAATACTTTGATAGGCAGAGCAAACTTTAAAGAAGTTTGACTGGGCGATATTTAGCAAAACAAAAAAGAGCAACCATTTATGAAATTTATTATTTTATTTTGGACGAAACTAGACATAATGCACATAGCAAAATAAATAAATAAACTCATAAATAGCACATTTTTTTAAATATTAAAATTGCGTTTTTTTTTCGAAACTTGTATCAGTCAAATCTGATTCGATTCGTTAAACGATTGGATGAAAAACTGACTTCTTTTGCATAAAATTACTGGTAAATTCGCTAGAACATTTATGGAAAAGAAGGATAAGGCATTTTAACCGAGCTTATTTCAAGTTATGATAAACTTAATATTAACTTCCTTCATGTCGTGTTGTTGGAAAGAAATAAAAAATACATCGGAAAAAAATTGTTTCAGAATGAAAAATAAAAATAATTTCTATATCTTATTTATTATTATTTTGTAAACATTATATCCTTTTATAAAACTACAAATTACGTCATCCCATTATAATGTAATTACGTCATCTCATTATAATGTAAAAAAAAACAACTTTAAAGAAACCCTTACAAATTACGTCATGACATTTTGATTAAAAAAAAAACACAACTTAACATAAAACCAACAACGAAAATTACGTCATTGCTTTTTGATTAAAAAAAGCAGACAAACAACTAAACTGAACATACCAAACAACCAGTCTAATTCAAACGAGGTTAAATGGGGCGTCTTCTAATTTATCCGTTAATACATTTCGATCTTTTTCAGTTTTACACTGTAATTAGACCAGAGGTCAATAAATTCTCTTAGATCAAAAGGAAAGATAAATAATTAAACATACACATGGCTTTTTTATGGCACCTGTAAAGCCAGTAACTATAACTGACATTTATAACCGGCTTTTGCTTATTTTTACCTGAATTTTCAAGGTAGGACTCCTATTGAACTACTGCCATTTTCTTTTGCGAGAACAAAATTAAACCCATCTTCATTTCTGATACTTTCATCATCTTAAACTACACACAACACGATGCTGTGCCATTTATTACACACTAAAGCTTTTATTACGCCCTTAAAAATTCTTCACGTTATCATCATTATCCTTATACTAGCTGTACCCTGCAAAACTTTTGCATAGAGTTATATCCCCTTATGCTTGATCGGTAGGCTAGGTTATTTTTTGGTTTCGGGCAGATCCGATTTTTTTCATGGTTGTATTTTAAACTGGAATACTGTTGTATTAATTCTTTACTTTCAATTTAACGCACACTGGAAATGAGTATTATTATACATGATTCTGAAGCCCATTCATAGATCTGGTCTACAGCGAAAGTGACTTACTTTCCAATTTTCCTAAACCATGACCGTCCTATGGCTGTACACTTGTAAAATAAATTACTTCAAAACCTCATTCCAGTAACTTTTACTTTTTACGATATTTTTAAAAGTCTACAAGCAGTAATCCTTTGGCTGTGTACCGTAAACTCTACTGTCACAATTATTAACTTACTTGGCGATCACGTCCAACTGAATGGATGGAGTAATTTGATTGTTCAGTGGACAATTGATAGACTTCAGTTCTCCAATAAATATTTTCGTTCTTTACTTGCTGTGTTTACTTAACAATTACCCGGTAATAATTAATTAAAAAAAATATTCCTTCGTTATTTCTATCTACAAACTATCGTTTAGATTTCTGTCAAATAACTATTGTGTTTATGAATATTTCTGGTTAGATAAAGAGATGGCACCAGAAATTTGAAAAGGATTACAGAGTTACATATACGGGGGACAACTTGAGGGCCACTGGTTTGATCTCACGCTATGTCTCCCGTGGTGCCTCCATGGCAAATGCATTACTATGGTCGGATGAAAAAAAGGGCACCATTAAAACCGTCCCATTAGACTCTAAGAGATTTCATCTCATCCTTTTAGGGACTTCACACACACACACACACAGTCAGAGGTGAAACTAGACCAAACTTTCAGAAGGGGGGGGCAAAAAAAATCACTTGTATTAAAAAATCACATTATTTATATATTTGTATTTTATTTTTAAAAAAATTTGGTCTAATCTTTTAATTTTTTTTTATTTCGGAGGGGGCAAACGCGCCCCCAATGCCCCCCCCCCCCAGTTGCGCCACTGCAAACATTTACATAAATTTAGAATTAATAACCTAAAAATTAAAGTTCCCTTAGCCCTTACTGAGCCATTGGGGCAGAATCCATCTGAATCTATGTGGTTAGCATAACGCCAAGCCCCCACCTTACTTCCCCAACTTAAGTCATGTACTCATCCGTCCCTCCAGTAACCTAGAAGGTATATATATATATATATATATTTATATATTGTATACATACATACATACATACATATAAATATATATATTAGGGTGGCCCAAAATAACTTATTGTCAAATTTTTTTCGGAGCATTTCGTTTTTTGTGTTTCCTTTGACTTTAAAACAGCACAGAAAAAAATTTCATTGATATATGACTTTATTTAGTACTGTCTCATCGACACTGAAATTTTAAATCATTTTGAATGAATTTTGAATGTATGTATATATATGTAAAGGTATAATTGTTTCGTAAACATTAGGATCACTTTTTATTTAACCGAGATCCGAATTTTTATATTTCCGGAAGAGAGTTTTTGGTCAGTTGAAGGATCACTCTCGTACACGACAGACGTGTCGATGTTTTTTTCCTTGTTAGGATATTGTAATTATTATTGTGAGTGATCATGAGAGTAACAGTTCACCTCTATGATGGAGATATATTTTCTAGATAAGTTTTTGTGTATTTGTACTTGGATATAATACAGATGTATCATTAGAACATAATGGAGTTCTCACTAGAAATGTGGTGATCCAACAGATTATTTTTACAATGTGTACAGTGAACTTATTTTATCGTATTTTCTATATTATTGTATCGTAATAAACTTCAATCAGCAAAGAACACTGTCTTCGCACATTATTTAGTATTGAGTGGTGGAATGAAAGAAGAGCCACAGCTACCACAAACACGCCTCCAAGATAATATAACAATAATATTTAAACTCTGCAATGCCTCATCAATAATATTGAGAAAGTAATACCCAGACAATGATGGCAGAGAACAATGGTACCACTTAACACCCTGACAATATAAAGCACACAGAAAATGCTAGAAGGTTCAGAAAAGTTTTAGAAAAAATCTATACAATTCTAGAAGTTTGTGGAAAGTTCTATGAAATCTCTAGAATTCTTTAGAAATTTTGATTTTCATATAAATAGCCATCTTCACCAGTGCATTTCAATTTAGTTATAAAAATCAAGTGTTATAAGATCAAATTTTGAGGCTATATAAATATCATTCATTTAGTTATGACTACTAGGTCGAAAAGTTTTGTTCATTTAACTGACACAACTCTTGTTTATTGAGCCTACTGGCCGATGGTATGTTTACAAACTCAGCCATCTGGCAGTTAGTTGGTACAATTTTTTCATGACCTATTTCTTTGCTTGTATACTGTCCAGTGTCAATGTTTATTGAGCTAGGTACTTCCCCTAATTGAGCCTACTGGCCAATGGTATGTTTACAAACACAACCGTCGTCAATAAGACATTTGGGGGTAGTACAACTGGACCGGATGTACTGCTATTCAAGCGCTTTAAGACGTTTTGGCCAAAAAAAAAAAGACAGGCAGAATATAGTAGTATATGCCACGATGTTCGACTGGAGCAAATTCTCAAGCCATTAAAAGAAGAATTCATCACATTTTATTCAAATATCCTCCAAATGAAAAACAACGAGATATTTGCCACGTGAAGATTACAAAGAACTTCTGACTCTGAATCGTATTTTCCTGGGAGGAATCCCCCCCCCCCCCTCCTTGGGGTGCGTTTACATTTCCAGGAGCTTATCACCATGCAAGGTGGATGTCTAAAATAATCTACATCATGAAGATTTATCTCTTCCGTCATCAATTCAAGCTGACAAAGCATGAAGACAGATCAATTGCAGAATTTGGTATCTTTGCATCCTTGGTTTACATTAAAGCTTGGATTCAGTGTCCCATTCTAGCAGACGCACCTCATAATGATTTGGATTTAATCAAGCTTCTCATTGATTATAAGAATGTTTCTCCCTTCATTTCTCAGTCTGCATTTAAAACGATTGGCCGACATCTCTGGCACCTTAGTGCAGAACTCATTCCTCTGGTTCTCTTTTCTCAACGTGTCTCAATGGATGAGAAATACAGACTTGCTGCTTGCTTGAGGCAATTCATGGAGAAGTCTTCTGATGATTAGAAAGAAGAAAGGTACATCCGCAGCACATTAAGGATTTTGTGACCTCGTCATCGCTGCTCTTCTTTAATGCTCTTCTGCTTCCCACATATTTTCTCATGACTGATTCTTCCACCTGGCAATACATCCTTTCAGAAGGCAACAGCAGTGGTCTCTTCCTTGAAAGTTGTCAATGACTGTGCCGAGCGGGTAATTGCACTGGCGTCATCATTCAACTCATCTCTCTCACCAAATCAGAGGAGGAAAAACAGTACTTGCTCCAAAATGTTGAACATCATCGCAAAGAGTTTCCAGATGCCAAAAATTCAACTGTGCTGAAGAGATCGCAACTTGAAGACCTTCAGGACTCAGAAAGCACAGACTAAAAAACTTTTAAAGTGTATTTTTAAATGGCGTACCTAGAACTACTCTGCAATACAATCAGGTTAATGTGTCATGTAACTTGTATTATTTTACTGTTTAATTCCTACTGAGTAATAAAATTGTTCTTTGTATCTAAAAAAAACAGCATTTTAAACCTTGCAAAATTTTCATTTAATGCAACTGTCGAATACCATAAAACACGAGATAACAAGTGCACTGAGGCAGTATTTATTGGAGCCCCGAAGGTGTGAAATTTGATATATACATGTTTTTAATCCCAGTGAACCTGAAAACTAAAATGTTCATAATAAAAAATCAACTTTATTTTTTTCCATTTTAAATTGAGCCACCCTTATATATATACATTTTATTTTAAAGGGGAGATTTTGCCGCCCCTCAGAGGCTGCCAGCGGGTGTTTTGCACCGCCCCTCCCCCCCCCCATTGCGCCATGGTACGTCACGGCCAGTGGCGTAGTGAGGGGGGAAGGGGGTCATCATGTCCCGGGCGCTGCTCACAAAGGGGCGCACAATTGTATATTTTACATATATGGTTTTTGAATGGGGGAGGGCGCTAAAAAGTTATCTTGCCCCGGGCGCGAGTTAAGCTCACTACGCCACTGGTCACGGGCCTGCGTCTACATCATTTGGAAAGATTTCACTCACTGATGTTTTGTTAACTTATCAAAATGTAGGAAGCAATAATTTTGTTGACTTTGTTGTGGATTAAATTAGTGAATCATCCTATCAATGAGGGTACAGTACTGAGTAAATGACCAGATAAGAAATCATTTATTAACACGCATACTTAGGCATATATAAATATATATAAATATATGGCCAACAAAAAACTTTAATCTAGAAACTATTATGAGAAATATCAAAGTAAAGTTAAAAGCCACTGGGTAAAAAAAAATAATTATAAAAGCAGAAAATTACATCAACAATTACAGCTTAAGTGGCATCTAATGAATGTTTAATGTCTCTACCGAGCATGCGCGAGGAGTGACGTAAGGTTTCATGAAACTTCCAACTAGAACTCGACGTTCACTGGGATGGGTGAGGGAGGGAGGGAGGGGAAGGGAATGACCTTTACTGTTGCCAATGGATTATATCGATTATTTTGATGATAAAAGCTTCTCCAAGTTTGAGGGAGGTAGGGGGGGGGGAAGATGCTACCTGATTTTGTTATTAAAATAAACTAGCACTTGTCCGACTGCGAAAAATTACGTATACATGAAAAAGAAAAGTAGCGAATGATGTTCTTTAAGCTTTGATTATAGAAAGGGGATGAAAATAGAATAAGGAAATTTCCGATTTTTTAATTAAAGATCACTGTGTTTTATTGAAAATTTGACTTAGAATTTCGACTACCGGAAGATTCATAAATGTGAGTGACTTTGACCCTCCCTCTCTGTCGGCGCTGAAATGATAGTGTGTGGGCAACTTGGTATTTGAATTTTGAAGGGCCCAGTCAAATAAAATAGATGATACACGTGGGCCAAACGCACAAGTAATTTTTGGCAGTCGGACAAGTGCAAGTCTGGCCAACTTATAAGGTTCAGAGGCGGATTTAACGGAGGAAATATGAGCCCCCCTGAAAAGCCCTGTTAATAACTCTTCAAAAACAACATTATCCTCCTCTATCGGGGCCCCATCTACCTCTGAACGTAACTGATAGGTCTTTGAACTGGAGATAGCCCTTTGTCATGGTGGGCGGGGGGAAATCTGAGGGGGGGGAGGGGTTAGGGTAAAGTTCTAAACTGACAGTCTTGATATGTCCAGGTACATTTATCGAGTGTCGACCATCTTGGCCAGAAACAGGCTTCCTGACAATGGGCCTTTAATATCCTGAGGCAATTATATGAAACCACAAATAGGACAAGACGAGAACATCACAATTACAGGACACAACCAAATCACGTCCGATTTCTTAAGGCGATTAACGTCTGGCGATTTGAAGATGGCATGGAAAGGGGAGTCAGTGTGCTGAGGTGGGGGGGGGGAGGGGGGAGCATTTACACCCCCCTTTCCCTACCCCCCGCCCTGCTACTATTACAGGGGCTTGAGTGGCCCCACTTTGAACAAAACACGTAAACACTGAGATAGTCTCTCCACTGATATTGTCTCTCCACCGAGATAGTCCCTCCACCGAGATAGTTTCGAAACGTTACTATTTTCAATCTGGATTTTAAAAGGGAATACATAGCAAATCAAAATCACCAATGTTACTCAATTTTTTTGTTATTACAAATAAAGAAACGTACCTCTGGTTGGAATGCATGAGGTATATTATAGTATCTTATCTGTGGTGTCACCTACCTGGTAGTGTTGACATTGGGCGGCCTTACACCCCCCCCCACCTTAATGTCCCTTCTTGTTTTTTGGGGCTGTGTGCGGAAAAGGTATTGGCCGTGTGCGGCAAAAGATATTAGCTGTGTGCGGAAAAGATATTTGGCTGTGTGCGGCAAAATATATTGGCCGTGTGCGGAAAAGATATTGGCTATGTGCGGAAAAGATATTTGGTTGTGTGCGGCAAAAGATATTGGCAGTGTGCGGAAAAGATATTGGCTGTGTGCGGGAAAAGATATTTGGCTGTGTGCGGCAAAAGATATTGGCTGTGTACGGAAAAGATATTTGGCTGTGTGCGGAAAAGATTTTGGCTGTGTGCGGAAAAGATATTTGGCTGTGTGTGGCGAAAAAAAAGAATCATTTTTGTTTTTTGCGAAAGAAATCATCATATAGGAGGTCTAGAAGACGAGTTTGTCGAGCGTTTTGTTGTGATGCGCGTGCACGCGTTCAGTGTGATAATTTTGCGCTCACACGCGCACAGTATTGAACGAACATTACTTCTTCTCCTTTACCCCCCAGGGACATTCGCACCTGATTATTTATTTTTATTTCAAAATTGAAGGATTAAAAAAAAAAGCCCTAATCACTATCTTTTTATCTCTCACCCCCCCCCCCCCATTTGGTTATTTTCATTAATACACAGGAAATAGTGACACCGCTTTAAGCCCCATTAGGTACATCTATAGGGCAGAGGCGTACCTAGATGGGGGGGAGGGAGGTCCATATTCGAAAGTCCCCCTGGGTCCCAGCTTGAGGGGGGTGGGGCCACACATTTTTTTTGTGTACATTAAATATTAAGTACATTATCTCATGTCACGGTGTCGAATGTCAAAATGCAGGGGCTCCCCCTCCAAAGAGGCCAAGCCCCGCGCGCCCCCCCCCCCCGGGCCACCGAATTCCTAGGTTCGGCACTGCTATGGGGTGGTGGTGTAGCAGTGAGGGTTCGTATCATACTGTGATGATGGTGTGTAGGCCTAGGGCGTACCAAGGGGTGGTGGTGTAGCAGTGAGGGTTCGTATCATACTGTGATGATGGTGTGTAGGCCTAGGGCGTACCAAGGGGTGGTGGTGTAGCAGTGAGGGTTCGTATCATACTGTGATGATGGTGTGTAGGCCTAGGGCGTACCAAGGGGTGGTGGTGTAGCAGTGAGGGTTCGTATCATACTGTGATGATGGTGTGTAGGCCTAGGGCGTACCAAGGGGTGGTGGTGTAGCAGTGAGGGTTCGTATCATACTGTGATGATGGTGTGTAGGCCTAGGGCGTACCAAGGGGTGGTGGTGTAGCAGTGAGGGTTCGTATCATACTGTGATGATGGTGTGTAGGCCTAGGGCGTACCAAGGGGTGGTGGTGTAGCAGTGAGGGTTCGTATCATACTGTGATGATGGTGTGTAGGCCTAGGGCGTACCAAGGGGTGGTGGTGTAGCAGTGAGGGTTCGTATCATACTGTGATGATGGTGTGTAGGCCTAGGGCGTACCAAGGGGTGGTGGTGTAGCAGTGAGGGTTCGTATCATACTGTGATGATGGTGTGTAGGCCTAGGGCGTACCAAGGGGTGGTGGTGGGGGCGAACAGGAACTGTCGGCTCATGGTGTGATGTCATTTTGACCTAAACAGCCAAAAAAAAAAATTTAAAATGGGTGAGGCGGACTTAAATACAAGTAGCAGTGCCCGGGGGGGGGGGTGTGGAGGGATTTTATTTCGGTGATTGTTTTCCCTAGCGAGGAACCTCCCCTCCCCCCCCCATAGAACGTCACTGGAATGGGTAATAGCATTGGTGACTATTCACAAGCTGTAATTCACTCAAAAATGATCCTTCCCCCTTACCTTTGCCCCCAGTCATAATAACAACAATATATATCAGATAAAACAAACGCCTAATACCACTTGTTCATGATGTTTTGATGATGAAACCAAGTGGAATTTACAATCTTCATTACTTCTAATCTCATTCGCATTTGAGAATTAAATACCACAATATTAAGTGGAGCATATCTAATGAATCAGTGAGTGAATTAGTTTTTAATACTTTTATGTGAATGTTAACTAATCAAAATAAAAATGTGTAAATAACAAACGGTTATAAATTGTGTGCGCACTCTCTTCGTCGAGTGGTGTGAGCGCACACACGCGCACATCTTAGAGAGAATACAATTTTGGGGCCGTAGGAAAAACGTACACGTAAGGGCCATATGAGAATAGATTTGATAGAAATGTGCGTGGTAAGGGGGGCCCATTTGTGGTGGGGGAGCCCTTGACATTTGCCTGTCCATTTAAAAAAAACGTCTTAGTTAATATATAATAGATACAAAAATAAACAACTAACCCCTTCCGCCTTTCCTGCTCGTTATAATATAAATAAAAGCGATTTGGGCTCTGCGTTAAATCGAAAGTAAAGAATTAATACAGCAGTATTCCGGTTTAAAATACAATCATGAAAAAAAATCGGATCTGCCCGAAACCAAAAATAACCTAGCCTACCGATCAACCTAAGGGGATATAACTCTATGCAAAGGTTTTGCAAGGGTACAGCGAGCAATAATATATCAAGCGTCACCGTGCAAATCATTCAATTTAAAACTAAACAAAGATGTTATTTCAACCCCAGTAGGCTATTGGACAGCACACACACACACACACACACATACACACCAAGCACACGATGGAGAGACTGATAGAGGAGATATTTATCCTGGTGTTAGTGTTGCCAACTTTAGTGTACTTCTAGACTAATGAACATTGCGTAAGTGCTGCCACCACCTGTAATTTTGTTCACTGATCGCCCTCCCATGGGGGGTACAACGTTTTCCCAGGATCAATTATAAGTACGAGGCTCGATTCTGGGTCACAGTCGGTCATTTACGTCACACAATCAAACAGAAAGGGGCGAGCACTGTCGATGGACGGCATCAGATATTGTCCACGGTTCCATCCCTTTAAAACTACCCAGAGGTCTCTCTCTCTCTCTCTCTCTCTCTCTCTCTCTCTCTCTCTCTCTCTTCTCTGCTGCCCTCTTTTTCAAATCACGCTTCTAGTTCCCGGCGTCCTGTTTTTTTTTAATTCTCTGCCCCTTATGTTGGTTGATTTTTCTCTCCCCTGATTGTATTGGAACAATTTAAAAAATAAAAACTAGAAGAGAACAGGCTATAGCAGTAGGAACAGTCACTCGATTAACGGAACAAAAACTATAACCAATCGAATTTTGTTTTAAATTGTGCAGTTTCGTATCGAGGCAGTACAGGGGATACAACACCGTTCCATTTATGGTGATTGTTTCACTTTTATTTCTGTCCTTGGCCATAATTGTGAACTGAGATATTTGAAAACAAGTAATAAATATATATCTACATATAGGAGGCAGCTGATTGGATTTAACGTTCATCAGGTAAATATTTTACTTTCGTATGTTTAATTGTAAAACTGTTCACTTATTAACCAGTACAGTGGCGTCACTAGGGTTGGTGTCACCCGGTGCGGTAACTCACGGTGTCACCCCTCTCATGACACCCCATAGACATACAGCATTCTTAGCAAAATTTATAAATAAATTTACAACGACAATAGAAGAATAAATAATTGATATCTAGAGGTCAGTGCAAGTATACCAATAATTTCATTAAAATAATTAATAATAAAAAGTACGCAGTGTCTGTTAATAATTGGAGATACATGTATATACAATAATACACACAATATATATATATATATATATATATATATACATACAATAATATACATAATATATATACAGTAATACACACTTGTTTGTTAGGAGGAACACCTGACGTCACTCCACGAGGCACCAGTGACCCGCTGAATCAATCGCTTTTCATTCACTTGTGCATCGCAGACGAATCATAAATAAATGGCGCAAAAATTTATTATTATCAGTCTTCTGTGAAATCTGTATTTATAATAACAACAGTTTTCCCCTACATGTTACATACATTTGAAAAAATAAAAATAATCAATCTTCAAAGTAAAAATGGAAAAAACAATTAATTAGAAAAAAAGTTACAAATGAATTACGCCTTTTCTCTTTCTTTGATTGCGGAATTTTTTTTTACACACGGGTCGCGAAAACAAAACTGTTTTTACTGAGGGCCGCAAAGCGTAAATGTTAGAGAACCTCTGGTTTATATACACACTATTAATTCTACTGAAGTGTACAATGTGTAAGAACAGTAAATTGTATATTGTGGAACAATGAATCATATTAAATACATGCATTTCATAGTTGATGTTTTTTAACATAATTCAACGAGTATCTCTATTCCTTTTTCTTCAAATGTTTAACTTTAAAAATAACTAAAACTATCTTTACCTCACAGTTTCAGTTTGTCTGTCTTTACCTCACAGTTTCAGTTTGTCTGTCTTTACCTCACAGTTTGTGTTTGTCTATCTTTACCTCACAGTTTCAGTTTGTCTGTCTTTACCTCACAGTTTCAGTTTGTCTGTCTTTACCTCACAGTTTCAGTTTGTCTGTCTTTACCTCACAGTTTCAGCTTGTCTGTCTTTACCTCACAGTTTCAGTTTGTCTGTCTTTACCTCACAGTTTCAGTTTGTCTGTCTTTACCTCACAGTTTCAGTTTGTCTGTCTTTACCTCACAGTTTCAGTTTGTCTGTCTTTACCTCACAGTTTCAGTTTGTCTGTCTTTACCTCACAGTTTCAGTTTGTCTGTCTTTACCTCACAGTTTCAGTTTGTCTGTCTTTACCTCACAGTTTCAGTTTGTCTGTCTTTACCTCACAGTTTCAGCTTGTCTGTCTTTACCTCACAGTTTCAGCTTGTCTGTCTTTACCTCACAGTTTCAGTTTGTCTGTCTTTACCTCACAGTTTCAGCTTGTCTGTCTTTACCTCACAGTTTCAGTTTGTCTGTCTTTACCTCACAGTTTCAGCTTGTCTGTCTTTACCTCACAGTTTCAGTTTGTCTGTCTTTACCTCACAGTTTCAGCTTGTCTGTCTTTACCTCACAGTTTCAGTTTGTCTGTCTTTACCTCACAGTTTCAGCTTGTCTGTCTTTACCTCACAGTTTCAGTTTGTCTGTCTTTACCTCACAGTTTCAGCTTGTCTGTCTTTACCTCACAGTTTCAGTTTGTCTGTCTTTACCTCACAGTTTCAGCTTGTCTGTCTTTACCTCACAGTTTCAGCTTGTCTGTCTTTACCTCACAGTTTCAGTTTGTCTGTCTTTACCTCACAGTTTCAGCTTGCCTGTCTTTACCTCACAGTTTCAGTTTGTCTGTCTTTACCTCACAGTTTCAGCTTGCCTGTCTTTACCTCACAGTTTCAGCTTGCCTGTCTTTACCTCACAGTTTCAGTTTGTCTGTCTTTACCTCACAGTTTCAGCTTGCCTGTCTTTACCTCACAGTTTCAGTTTGTCTGTCTTTACCTCACAGTTTCAGCTTGTCTGTCTTTACCTCACAGTTTCAGCTTGTCTGTCTTTACCTCACAGTTTCAGCTTGTCTGTCTTTACCTCACAGTTTCAGCTTGCCTGTCTTTACCTCACAGTTTCAGCTTGTCTGTCTTTACCTCACAGTTTCAGTTTGTCTGTCTTTACCTCACAGTTTCAGCTTGCCTGTCTTTACCTCACAGTTTCAGTTTGTCTGTCTTTACCTCACAGTTTCAGCTTGCCTGTCTTTACCTCACAGTTTCAGCTTGCCTGTCTTTACCTCACAGTTTCAGTTTGTCTGTCTTTACCTCACAGTTTCAGCTTGCCTGTCTTTACCTCACAGTTTCAGTTTGTCTGTCTTTACCTCACAGTTTCAGCTTGTCTGTCTTTACCTCACAGTTTCAGCTTGTCTGTCTTTACCTCACAGTTTCAGCTTGTCTGTCTTTACCTCACAGTTTCAGCTTGCCTGTCTTTACCTCACAGTTTCAGTTTGTCTGTCTTTACCTCACAGTTTCAGCTTGCCTGTCTTTACCTCACAGTTTCAGTTTGTCTGTCTTTACCTCACAGTTTCAGCTTGTCTGTCTTTACCTCACAGTTTCAGCTTGTCTGTCTTTACCTCACAGTTTCAGCTTGTCTGTCTTTACCTCACAGTTTCAGCTTGCCTGTCTTTACCTCACAGTTTCAGCTTGTCTGTCTTTACCTCACAGTTTCAGCTTGCCTGTCTTTACCTCACAGTTTCAGCTTGTCTGTCTTTACCTCACAGTTTCAGCTTGTCTGTCTTTACCTCACAGTTTCAGCTTGCCTGTCTTTACCTCACAGTTTCAGTTTGTCTGTCTTTACCTCACAGTTTCAGCTTGCCTGTCTTTACCTCACAGTTTCAGTTTGTCTGTCTTTACCTCACAGTTTCAGCTTGTCTGTCTTTACCTCACAGTTTCAGCTTGTCTGTCTTTACCTCACAGTTTCAGCTTGTCTGTCTTTACCTCACAGTTTCAGCTTGCCTGTCTTTACCTCACAGTTTCAGCTTGTCTGTCTTTACCTCACAGTTTCAGCTTGCCTGTCTTTACCTCACAGTTTCAGCTTGTCTGTCTTTACCTCACAGTTTCAGCTTGTCTGTCTTTACCTCACAGTTTCAGCTTGCCTGTCTTTACCTCACAGTTTCAGCTTGTCTGTCTTTACCTCACAGTTTCAGCTTGCCTGTCTTTACCTCACAGTTTCAGTTTGTCTGTCTTTACCTCACAGTTTCAGCTTGCCTGTCTTTACCTCACAGTTTCAGTTTGTCTGTCTTTACCTCACAGTTTCAGCTTGTCTGTCTTTACCTCACAGTTTCAGCTTGTCTGTCTTTACCTCACAGTTTCAGCTTGTCTGTCTTTACCTCACAGTTTCAGCTTGCCTGTCTTTACCTCACAGTTTCAGCTTGTCTGTCTTTACCTCACAGTTTCAGCTTGTCTGTCTTTACCTCACAGTTTCAGTTTGTCTGTCTTTACCTCACAGTTTCAGCTTGTCTGTCTTTACCTCACAGTTTCAGCTTGTCTGTCTTTACCTCACAGTTTCAGCTTGTCTGTCTTTACCTCACAGTTTCAGCTTGCCTGTCTTTACCTCACAGTTTCAGCTTGTCTGTCTTTACCTCACAGTTTCAGCTTGTCTGTCTTTACCTCACAGTTTCAGCTTGTCTGTCTTTACCTCACAGTTTCAGCTTGCCTGTCTTTACCTCACAGTTTCAGCTTGTCTGTCTTTACCTCACAGTTTCAGCTTGTCTGTCTTTACCTCACAGTTTCAGCTTGTCTGTCTTTACCTCACAGTTTCAGCTTGTCTGTCTTTACCTCACAGTTTCAGCTTGTCTGTCTTTACCTCACAGTTTCAGTTTGTAATAAAAAAAAAATCTGTGTAAAAATCAATAATGACAAATAATGCCCCCACCGCTACCCTTGAATTATTGTGATCATCGCTTGTCTCCCTTTGTCTGTTTACATTTAAAGCTCCCTCTTCAGCTTGGCCGAGCTCTGTAGAATTATAGTCTGTATATTTAAGTGCTGCAATGGGAGACGATGCAACATTAACCTATAAGCAATATAAACTAGGGCTCAATGCACCGGGGCGGAGGGGGGGGACCGGCACAGGAAAAATGTGTTAATCATATAAAATAGTTCTTCTATTTATAAAGCGTTCAGTTTCACGATTGAGACTACGTCCTGTGGGCCCGATGCAGCCCGCGGGACCGTTTATTCCTGGGCCCTCTACCCGCTCATAGTTACAGAGTGAAGTACAGCACTAGCCTTTAATAATATGATTTTTTTTTAACCTTGAGCTTATATTACAATAGTTCAATGGGACGGATGGCCGAGTGGTGTAGATACTCGACTGTCGACCTGAGGGTCTTGGGTTCGATCCTCGGTTGGGGAAGTAAAGGCGGCTGGGCGTTGTGCTAACCACACAAACCGTTCGTATGCTGAGGTTATAGGAACAGATGAATTCTATACTTCATCAGCCTCGATGGCCCGTTAGGGCTAAGGGAACAATAAATCACTTATGGGACTGTCTTTGAAGAGCCTTTTTTTCATCTCCAATACGGGGGGGGGGGGAGTGGTCAAAGTCCGTTCACTGAAGTCATAAACAAAAACATAGGTGATCGGGACTTGCTGGGATTTGAACTCTCAGCCTACCTCATGCAGGTCAGGTTCACTAGCGAAATGCCACCGAGTCCTGTATAGATGAAGGTCTTTCCTAGTTGCCTGGCGTGCTGTGAGCGATCAGCTTCTGTATAACCTAAGACCGGCATTTGTTTCACATTTTGTATTAGTTAAAAAAAAATTGAGGACATTTTTTAAATACAGCACCAGTACGCAAGCTCAATTCGGCTTCTTTCTTAATTTCTTACGTACACGCTGTCCTTATATATATATAGTGATACAATCTCAAACCGACTGAAACTTATCAGAGTACAACATTTATTTTGAACAACCACAAAGTTCGCCCTCACAATTTTTTACCCCCTCTTCCCTCATGCTCGTCTGTACAATTACAGCGAGCACCACCAGCACCAACCAAGATAGACTCGGTTTATGTATTGATGTTTACGTGGTCAAGTCATTGATCATCACTGACCTTCAGTTCAACATGAATCATGAATGAATCACTCACCTAAAAAGATGACGTTGTACGATTACTTCCGTCTTTCTTGGGAACTTGGCGGAAAAACGAAAAAAAGTAGCAGGAATAAATAAAAAAAAAACACTCGTTACTCTTACGGCACTGTTCTAGAATATTTTCAATAAGGGTTGAAGATTTTTGGAAGTGTCGATGGCCTAGTCTATTTTTGTGAGTGATTGCGTCTGGGGTAGAGGGGTCAGGAGGGGGGGCAAGGTGAGAGCTCACGTGTAATCGCACTATGGTTAATTTAGTCATAAGAAAGTATTAAGTACTATGACCACTATTAACTTCCACATGATTATACTTTTTTAAAAATTATTTTCTCTTGAATTAACGCCGCCATTGCCAGCATGGTAGGGTGTAGTGTGCCTACCACACCAGCATTGTTGGCGGCGCTGATGCACGTCTGCCATCCCGACAGAGCGGCGGGGTGAGTGTGCCCGCTATCATCTGCAGGGATGGCAGAAAGGTGGGTTTTATCCCTTGCCTAAACTGGCCAGACCAGCAGGGTGTGTGTACTGCTGATCGGTCAGAATGGCAAGGAAAGGGGCCCTTCCTGCCACTCGGACAGAGGGGAGGGTGTAGTGTGCCTGTACCCTCTGCCCGAAATGGCAGGCTGCGCTGGTGTGCTTTAGTGGGACAGAGTGGAAGGGTGTTGTGTGCCGACCACATCCGTCACCACCGGCAGCTGTGAATACTGCGGTCTCGGATAGTCCTCATTGACCACAGTACCACCACCCTCGCAATAAAGGTTTCTTTTCCTGACTAGAGAACCCCATATGATCCATCCCCCGTGGATCATGGTATGTCTCTCAGACCAGGAAGGATAATTCATACACGGTAGCAAAATATTTTATGATTCTCTCAGAAACTAATTCGCCACAAAATTATACTACATTACAACTGGAGACAAACTTTAACTGTTTTGGTTTGATACAAGTTATTTTGTGTTTAAAAAAGGTAATGATTAGTTTAAATACTATTAAAGAATATTGATTTATAAAATAAATATAATTCGTTGTTTAACAATGAAATAATGTGGTCGTATCGCAAGCAAAAAAATTGCCACACTTTCTTTTGGATAAAAGTAATTTTTTTCTATGTAACAAAAAATTACACGGTATTCAGTACTATTTGAATGTTAAATGTTCTTTTAATTAAATCAGGGGAGGGAACAAAGAGAAAAAAGCAAACAGATAACCCTTGGCGATGCCCTTGTTTGTTTATAATTTGTTGAATAGACTTGTTTTAAAGGAATCTATTTATCTCTAAAATGCACCATTCAGTCTTATCTATTGCACTTGGAATCTACTTAAAAATTTTAACGATAGTTCTGTTCATGACCAAACCCTAAATACCCTAAGCCGCCTAAGCCAAGTGTTTCCAAAAGTGTGAAGAATTTGGCGGGAATACGCGTTTCATCGGGCTGAGAATTTCAAGTGAACATGAACCTTCCTGGTCTGAGAGACATACCATGATCCACGGGGGATGGATCATAGGGGTTCTCTAGTCAGGAAAAAAACCCATTACTTGCGAGGGTGGTGGTACTGTGGTCAATGAGGACTATCCGAGACCGCAGTATTCACAGCTGGCGGTGGTGACGGATGTGGTCGGCACACAACACCCTTCCACTCAGTCTCACTCAAGCACACCTGCGCAGCTTGCCATTTCCGGCTGAGGGTAAAGGCACACTACACCCTCCCCTCTGTCCGAGTGGCAGGAAAAACCCCTTTCCTTGCCATTCTGGCCGACCGGCAGTACACACACCCTGCTGGTCTGGCCGGTTTGGGCAAGGAGTAAAACCCATCTTTCTGCCATCCCTGCAGATGATAGCGGGCACACTCACCCCGCCGCTCTGTAGGCATGGCAGACGTGCATCAACGCCGCCAACAATGTTGGTGTGGTAGGCACACTACACCCCCTACCATGCTGGCAATGGCGGCGTTTAAAAAAAAAAAAAATTAAAAAAAAAAAAAATGAACGGCTAAAGCAAAAACTATAAAATGGAGGAGGGAGGGGGGGGGGAATCACCGTTAAAGAAATTTATGCCCTGTTTTTTTTTTAACCTGGGGTACTTAGTATTACGAAAATAATAAAAGGATGGTACACATATGTCGAAAGTTTGAGAAACACTGCTCTAGCCTGCCGTGGCTACTAGAAACAGATGAACTCTTATTATTTCATATATCTTGACGTCATCGTGGATGTTACGGGTTCTTCTTTAAATATTGCTTGTAGTAGCTATAAGAATTCAGTCAAAACGAATAACTAAGTCGACTCCAGTGAAGTAATAAAATAAAAGTGTTTAATTCTGGAACATGAACTGACATCAAGGTAAATTCAAGAGGAGTACATTATAAAGCTATGAACATGATCTGACATCAAGGTAAATTCAAGAGGAGTAAAATATAAAGCTATGAACATGAACTGACATAAAGGTAAATTCAAGAGGAGGACAATATAAAGCTATGAACATGAACTGACATCAAGGTAAATTCAAGAGGAGTACAATATAAAGCTGTGAACATGCATCCGCATATCTCGATACCCAAAGCTAGACTGATCATAAAATAAAGCATGTGCTCCCAACTGTCGGTTTAGTATACGTCATTTCTACCTAATGACGTATGCACTAGAACTCTCAATAATATACAACTCAAGTTGGCGGAATGACGCCATAGATACTGTGGTGGGAGGAGCCTACCGAATTGCGTCATCAAACTTAGACTATACTATTTCTCCGCAGTGGACTATCTATTTGCTTTGCCTTTTTTAAAAAAAAAAATTAGCTAGTATATAATTACATGCTGACGGCCTAGTGCAACGAACCCGTTGCACTCATAGAAATGAAAGGAAGCTAAGGCAAAATGAATTTTTGGAATCTATTTGATTCATTTCTTTGGCCACATCCTTCATTCTAGCACAAATTTTGTCCAAAAAGGGAAAGACATCCGGATAGAAATTAGCCAGAATGTTAATATTGATGTAAAGGGGGTGGGGGGCATGTAACAAACAAACTGCCTGAGGGTTTAAATGGGTAGTGTGGTGAGTGTGGGAGTGTGTGTGGGGGGGGGGGGGAGAGAAGATTGTAAAGAGAAGATTACTCCATAGAAAATGTTTCCGTATTGAACGAGTTGTATGCACAACACAAACGTATAGGAAGCGCTTTAATGTACAAACAGAGTTATCCATCTTGTGTCACGATAATTTTATCAGATGGCAGCACAGTCAATTTGGTGATGACGAGCTGTTGTTTTAAGCCAATGGTTTCCAAACCTTTTCACCGCGGGCCGGATAAGTAAAACAAGCGCGGGCCAAGTTAATAATAAATGATAGCCAACATATTTACTAAAATATTATTACCGACGGCGACCTTAACAGAAGAATACTTATATCATATGTTTTGTGTACATTTATTTTATAAAAAGAACTAAAAAGAGAAAAAATTGTAGAGCGATATGTTTGGTTTTGGAATTATTACTTCCAATCAAGAGAATCGCTTGCAAATATTCCTCCGTCAGTATCGTTTGATGCGATACTTCATTTTTTGAAAATGTTGACTCAAAGACATGAGTTGCCCCAAACATTGAGCCATTCCTGAACAAGTGACATCCAGTACTTACTTAACATTGAGTTGTGTCACAGAGTCTGTCGTTAAGCAAGTGACATCCAATACTATCTTAACACTGAGCTGTGTAACATTATCTGCTTTCTAAACAAGCGACATCCAATACTAACTTAACATGAGTTGTGTAACATTATCTGCTTTCTAAACAAGTAACATCCAATACTAACTTAACACTGAGCTGTGTAACATAGTCTGTCGTTAAGCAAGTGACATCCAGTCCTTACGTAAAAGCAACTCAACAAGCAGCTAAAAAAGCGACAACAATAAACTGGAAGCGACTCAACAGAGAGCTGTTAGTGACTTACCAAAATGTGTGTTCCGTGGCGCCCCCATGGTGAAGGCACTACGGTGTGGATGATAGTATGGCACTACATATAGTGTTCCATTAGTTGTTTATATGATGTAAGAGATAAACATCACAAACTTTCAGGAACTTAACAAAAATAATAATAAACATAATAGATTACAATAATAACAAAACATATACAGTAAATTTTCTGAATAATCTAAAACGTTTGTCAAAAAAAAAAAATAAAATAATAATAAACAATTCTAAAATAGACATTAGCGAATATTTCATACTTATTGGACAAGATCATTTGCCCTATAAAAAAAAATAGTTCACTTTTGGTAGATTTGGTGTAGGGGTGGGGGGATGAGGGTATTTCATCTCAGACTCAGTGATATCTTGACCTCACCTTCTAGAACCGGATAGATTCTCTCTCCTCCCCCCCCTCCCCCCCCTCCCCCAAACCTCCAACCTTTTATTTGTCCTAAATCCATTCCAAACATTCCTTCCGGGAATAGCTCGGACCAATAATTAAACAGAGAACTGGCCCACGTGGGAGACATCACGTGGTACAGGGGGCGTGGCTGTGAAAATTAGAAATATATAAAAAAAAAGATTTGTGGGGTGCCAAGCTCCCTTGTGGCCGTGGTGCAATATTTTAGTTTTAATTGAGGCGAACTACGTCCGAGACTTTGGTTAACTAAACCTGGCTGGTATGACGTAAAACATTTCAAATTGGATCTATTGGTGGTTTTATTTTAACCAGCACACCACAAGTCTGGTAAAAAAAAATTAGATTATTTTTCAACTTATTATTTTTTTTTCCCTTGACACTCAATGTTGGTCTCGACCAATGATTTATCCCAGAGGTTCTCAAACTTTTGCGATTCGAGGTGTGTCTGGTTTTCGCGAACAGCTAAGTAAGAGATATGTCTGGGTTTCGCCACACACTAAGAGACCTGTTTGATTTTCGTCACACTTTAAAAGACCTGTTTGATTTTCGCCACGCACTAAAAGACCTGTTTGATTTTCGTCATACACTAAAAGACCTGTTTGTTTTTCGCCACACACTAAAAGACTTGTTTGATTTTCGCGACTCATCAATAAAGAAAGAAAAAAAAATGGTCCAAAAAAAAAAAAAGAGGTTAAATTTGCCAATTAAGAAATTTGTAAACTTTTTTTGCCGACCCACTTTTTGAGGACCACTGATTTCTGCTGATTGCACGAGTTTTCACAAGATCAATGGCCGGAGTTTTCTCAAGATCAATGGCCGGATTTGTATTACCGCCATCATCTTGTCCGTAATTCGTAGGTGATTATTTTTTTTAGCGAGGTTCAACCTGCAGCCTGTCAATATAATTTGCATTTAGTTCTAATCGAAATGTTTAGTAATAACTAGTTTTGAAAAAGGGTATATTTGGAAAGTCTACTGATTTTTTAAAAAAAGTCGTCAAGTAAGCTGTAGGAGGGAATCAATGATAATTAAGATCACCGTCTTTCTGCAGCTTACATTATACTTACAAGTCATTT
The DNA here is from genome assembly GCA_021962125.1 of Bulinus truncatus. NCBI lineage: Eukaryota > Metazoa > Mollusca > Gastropoda > Planorbidae > Bulinus > Bulinus truncatus. The sequence continues at coordinate 9,837,762 of JAGDYQ010000019.1, forward strand.
ACTGTCCAATTTACGTTGATAACTATCTTCTTACACGCGTTTCGATTTCAGGCTGGGTGGGGGAGGGGTCGAAACTTGTAATATTGGGAGAGAGAGAGAGGAGAGAGAGAGAGAGAGAGAGAGAGAGAGAGAGAGAGATTGTGGAAAGAATGCATGAAAAATAAAGGAATAGAAAGAGAGAGAGAGAGAGAGAGAGAGAGAGGGAGAGAGAGAGAGAGAGAGAGAGAGGAGAGAGAGAGAGGGAGAGAGAGATTGTGGAAAGAATGCATGAAAAATAAAGGAATAGAAAGAGAGAGAGAGAGAGAGAGAGAGAGATGGTGAAAAGAATGCATGAAAAAAAAGGAAGAGAGAGAGGGAGAGAGAGAGAGATTGTGGAAAGAATGCATGAAAAATAAAGGAATAGAAAGAGAGAGAGAGAGACAGAGAGAGGGAGAGAAAGAGAGAGAGAGAGAGAGAGAGAGAGAAAGGGGGGGTAGGGGGCGGTGGAGAAAAGAAGATATGAATTAAATAAGGGAGAGAGAGAGGAGGAGGAGGAGAAGAAAAATTTCTGGCTCTAATTGATAATATAGGCCTAGCTATCATTTTTGTACGCATGTCACGAGAGACATTCTTACGTTGTTTGATTTTTTTTTTTTTTTGCGGTACGGGTGAGGGAGGGGGGGGCATTGGGTTTGGTTGTGGGGGGCCTAGGCCTATTTATGACAACATAATGCGCCAATATAAAATGAGCCCTAACAAATGTTATTTACGGCCCGCTGGTTGGGGGGGGGGGGGCGGGCGGTTCCAGTGACGGTATCAAATGTCCCGTGTATTGTTCTGACGTCACCCCTAGGGGTAATGAATGGGTCGTTATATTCTGTTCAGGTCAGATGATTTATGATTTTTTTTCTTGGAAAAAAAAAAAACGGTATTTTAAAGCAGCGCTGAATAACGTTCTTACGCTTGTTCGTACATCTAAGGCCGAGACTTTCGGAGAATTTTTTTTTTTAGCGTAAAAAGTAAAAATAATTGGATACCTATTAGCATCAGTTTGATTGGAATGTATACTGGAAGTGAGCAATTAGGCAGTGGGAACTCGTAGATGTTTTCCTAGTGTGCCAACGGGCCCTGCATGCAAGTTGCCCCCCCTACCCCGCGCAGTAAATGCCGGTACAAACAGGATTTTTTTTTATTGACAATAAAAATATATTCACAGGCATGGCTAGTACACTGTAAAGTACTAGAAGTACATAGATATGTCCAAGTGCTTCCATTGATCGCCAGTACACTGTAAAGTACTAGAAGTACATAGATATGTCCAAGTGCATCGATTGATCACCAGTGCACTGTAAAGTACTAGAAGTACATAGCTATGTCCAAGTGCATCCATTGATCGCCAGTACACTGTAAAGTACTAGAAGTACATAGATATGTCTAAGTGCATCCATTGATCGATAGTACACTGTAAAGTACTAGAAGTACATAGATATGTCCAAGTGCATCCATTGATCGCCAGTACTCTGTAAAGTACTAGAAGTACATAGATATGTCCAAGGGCATCCATTGAGCGCCAGTACTCTGTAAAGTACTAGAAGTACATAGATATGTTTAAGTGCATCGATTGATTGCCAGTGCACTGTAAAGTACTAGAAGTATATAGATAAGTGCATCCATTGATTTTAATCTTGTAAAATGGGAAAAACAAAAAATAAAAACATTGTTTTTCCTCTGCCTCTTATTTTCGATATATATATAAAGCTGGCATACCATTGGCCAGTTTTAAGTGCAGCAAATCTTTACTGCTGAATAATACATTGCCCGAAATGTACAGATGGGATCTTCTTTACATTGTGTGATTGTCTGTGTTGACTCAAGGCTGTGTCATTTAAATGTCTTGATTGTTTGTGTATCTATTGTGTGAACTCACGTCTGCTTCATCTCAATGTTTTGATCATATATATATATATATATATATATATATATATATATATATATATATATATATATAGTTTAGTCTCAAAGCCGTGTCATTTAAATGTCTTGATTGTTTGTATATTTAATAATGTAATCTTACGGCTGTGCCATTTGAAATGGTTAAACATACATTTGTTGTTAGATATTTTTTTCCACACAGCAATGTTTCAGCTTGAGTTATATGTGTTGATTGATACTTTGACAACACTCGACGAAATTTCTCTATAAATTCCAGGGATGTGATCTCTTTTGGACATGATCGATCCGCAGCTCGAGTCTCAGCTGTCTGGTTACTCAGGACCAACATCGCAAAGTCTTCATGCGACGCCCCCACCACCTTATAATCTATGAATACCTTGACCACTTCATAGCCAGGCTATTTTAAAGAAGATTACGTAAAGCGACGGGCCCCCTTGATAATCTATGAATACCTTGACCACTCGATAGCCAGGCCATTTTAAAGAAGATCACGTAAAGCGACGGGCCCCCTTGATAATCTATGAATACCTTGACCACTCGATAGCCAGGCTATTTTAAAGAAGATTCTGTAAGGTGACGGGCCCCCTTGATAATCTATGAATACCTTGACCACTCGATAGCCAGGCCATTTTAAAGAAGATTATGTAAAGCGACGGGCCCCCTTGATAATCTATGAATACCTTGACCACTCGATAGCCAGGCCATTTTAAAGAAGATTACGTAAAGCGACGGGCCCCCTGATAATCTATAAATACCTGAACCACTCCCACTCAACTGCCATGCAATTTAATATACGATTGTGCAAAGCGACTGCCCCCCCCCCCCATCCCCCTCCAGTATCAAAACCATGACAGATGTTCAGGCTGCAAAACCCCAAGCGATAGGCTTGCATAGGGAAATCAGCCAGAACCCCGAAAAAAAATTATAATACAACGGCCAGTACATAGTGGTACGATACAGGATTAAGAAAAAAAAATATAATACAACGGCCAGTACATAGTGGTACGATACAGGATTAAGAAAAAAAATTATAATAGAACGGCCAGTACATAGTGGTACGATACAGGATTAAGAAAAAAAAATTATAATACAACGGCCAGTACATAGTGGTACGATACAGGATTAAGAAAAAAAATTATAATACAACGGCCAGTACATAGTGGTACGATACAGGATTAAGAAAAAAAATTATAATAGAACGGCCAGTACATAGTGGTACGATACAGGATTAAGAAAAAAAATTATAATACAACGGCCAGTACATAGTGGTACGATACAGGATTAAGAAAAAAAAATTATAATACAACGGCCAGTACATAGTGGTACGATACAGGATTAAGAAAAAAAAAATAATACAACGGCCAGTACATAGTGGTACGATACAGGATTAAGAAAAAAAAATTATAATACAACGGCCAGTACATAGTGGTACGATACAGGATTAAGAAAAAAAATTATAATACAACGGCCAGTACATAGTGGTACGATACAGGATTAAGAAAAAAAAATTATAATACAACGGCCAGTACATAGTGGTACGATACAGGATTAAGAAAAAAAATTATAATACAACGGCCAGTACATAGTGGTACGATACAGGATTAAGAAAAAAAAATATAATACAACGGCCAGTACATAGTGGTACGATACAGGATTAAGAAAAAAAAATTATAATATAACGGCCAGTACATAGTGGTACGATACAGGATTAAGAAAAATTTAGTTCAATGACTCCGTATCAAAAACACAGAGTCAAGTTAGCGAAACAAATGATATTAGCTCTCTAATGCTGTAGCAGTTCATTTTCTTTTTTTTTTCAAAATAAACATCCGGGCAATTTTCGTTACAGGATTTAATTCGGTTTGCTTAATCTAGATTCTAGTAGTTAACATTTGCGTAGAATTGCAAAGCTATTTGCTTTTCATTAATGTTTATAATGGGCCATAATGAGATAATTACGTCACAATAATTTTAGATGTATATCAACGTTGTCTGGTGCATGAGAATGCGATATGGCGAACCTTTATTTAGTCTTATATAGGCCATGTGAGCTAGTTTAGAACACAGAAAATGGACTAGCCTAATTTGGCCACTCAAATGTGCACACACCAAAAATCGAAAGTTTAATTCTTTAAAATTTTAAAGTAAAAAAAATATGTAAAAAAAAAAAAATGAATAATAAAAAAACAAGCAATTAAGCCTGTTCCATTCTGGACACAGGACGTGTTAGCGCATTTTCATGTTATGTATCAGTACGTTTGTTATCTTTCAGTAAATATTTGTAAATTTTGGAAATGTTTATAAATTCAATTGTGTAATGCATATATCTGAAAAAAGATATTAAAAGGACGTTTCTTTATATTTGAAAACAAAATTATTTTCTCTTAAATCTAACTACAAGTGGTTTGTGGTCACTGAAATAGGACTCATAATTGAAACATTCTAAATTGTAGTCATTTAATCGTCCGAAAACTCCGTCAATTGTTGTTTTATATAAAGTACAGGAAGTAAGTCATGTTGAATAACTGTTACAAAAATAAATAATGATTACGCCCCTTTGATTAGCTTTTATTATTTATATTTAAAATATAAGCAAAATGGTACATAAAAAACTCTTATATTTTGGCCCTGAGAGGTCAAATCGCGAAATGGACTTTTGATGTACACTTGGCAGGCCAAGACCTACAAAATGATATATACATCATGGGTCTAGGACTTATGGTTGCTGAGATATAGGGCGGTCCATTATTATTATAGCTTATATAGTAAAAACGGTACTTTATAAGGCCCCTTTTACGGCCCTGAGAGGTCAGATCGCGAAATGGAAAAAAAGTCATTTCTTGGCAGGCCAAGACCTACAAAATGATATATACATCATGGGTCTAGGACTTATGGTTGTTGAGATCTAGGGTGATGACGGACGGACGGACGGACAGACAGACAGACAAAACGGGGACAATAGAGCATTTTTTTTTCGAAAATGCTCTAAAAATTCCTGTATCTTATAAATATGTATTTATGAATTTTCATTACTAAAATTTAAAAGCGTGGGTGAATGAAATTTTTACGTGACTAAATAATATTATCTTTACATTGGTTAAAATAAATAAATAAATAATCTATATATTTAGATGGGTACCAAAACTTACATTTGTAGGTGGACGGATGGCCGTGTCGTTAAGCGCTCAACTGTCGTCCTGAGGCTCCCTGGTTCGATCTCCGGTGAGGACCAACGGATATTTCAGGTTATGGCTAAAGTCCTCGCTATATCTATTTCCCTTGGTGCCTCCATGGCCATTGCACCATCGGCTAAGGTGGGGATGAAAGAAGGGCACCGTAAAAACCGTCCCATTAGTGGATTATAGGATCTAAGAGATTTTATCTCATCCTTACAGGGACTTCACTTACATTTGTATTAATGATAATTGGTATAAATATTTGTAAGATCTAAGTAATTTTTGTATTGCATTTTAATAAAATCTCATTTTAAAAAAGTTTTTCTTATATTTATATATAAAACAGGGCCGGATGTACACGGATTTATAACTAGGCCGTGTTCTAGGGCCCCACAAGAAATAAGGGGCCCCAAAATGTTAAGTAGTATACAAAAGTAAAAATTAACAACAACTTAGCAATGTTTTTTATTTTTAAAAATAGGGCTTTCAATTTTTGCTGGCCTAGGGCAACTAAAATTGTAAATCCGGCTCTCTATCTATCTATCTATCTATCTATCTATCTACCTACCTACCTACCTACCTACCTACCTATCTATCTATCTATCTATCTATCTATCTATCTATCTATCTATCTATCTATCTATCTATCTATCTATCTATCTATCTATCTATCTATCTATCTATCTATCTATCTATCTATCTATCTATCTATCTATCTATCTATCTATCTATCTATCTATCTATCTATCTATCTATCTATCTATCTATCTATCTATCTATCTATCTATCTATCTATCTATCTATCTATCTATCTATCTACCTATCTATCTATCTATCTATCTATCTATATATATATATATATATATATATATATATATTTATATTTATATATATATATATATATATATATATATATATATATTCACTTATCTATATATATATATATACATATATATATATATATTTATATATATATATATATATATATATATATATATATATATATATATTCACTAACCATTTTTTTAAACTATGAAAGCTGGGATTATGTAAACATACAGAAGAAGGTCAAATTGCCTGATAATTTAAGCAATTAAAACATCCCAGGATAATTAAGAAATATAACTTAAGAAAACAGAATATTTTAAACAGATACAAGGAAGTGCATTGATGCTACATTGTTAAACAAAACAAAAAACATTTTTTTACCAGCACAAATATCATGTTTTTTTTAAATTCGTTTTTTCATCATTTGGTGATATCATTGATGACGTCTTTTGTTAAATATTTATGTATTCTATAATACAAATTTTACATCATATGTTCCGGTTTCCGTCTGTCATCGCGACTTCCGTCTGTCATCGCTACTTCCGTCTGTCATCGCGACTTCCGTCTGTCATCGCTACTTCCGTCTGTCGTGGCGACTTCCGTCTGTCATCCAACATGGCGGCATAAACAATTCATCCAAGATGGCGGCATAGACAATTCAAAGATGGCAGAAACATTTACTGTTTTCTTCTTAACATGCATAATGCGGCTACCAACTGGCCAGCCGAGTAAGAATAGTTTCCTACATGGCTGCCAGAAAAGACATTGGACCAGCCGTATGTTTAGTGCCGAGGTGACAAAACACCGTACACTAACATACGGCAGGTAAGATCGTGAATGCAAAATGGCAATCACAATGTGATACTGTTTTCGACCGCTTCAATCATTACCAAAGGGCAAGAAGCGATCTTAGGAGAAGTAACACAAAATCATGCCAAAATATTCTGTGATACTCTCCGAAACACATTTTAAAACAAAAAGTGGTCCTAAAGGCCTATCTATATTTCACAGTAACGTAATAAATCTATGGTGTTCAATTTGTTATTAAATGAGAAGCGATCGTAAAAGAAATATTTACAGAAATCGTTCAATTAATATTCTGTGTTATGTTCCACAATTTAAATTTTAAACCAAAATTATGGATACCTAAATATAATGTAATATTTATATTGTTTAAATTGTTATTATTTCTAAAATATGTCTATTTCTAATGTACAATTATTTCCCTTTATTACTAACCTAAAAAAAAAATACGTCACTTTTTTTTCATTTGTTCACTATTACGTCACATGAATGAATTGAATAAGGGTTGAGATTGAATAGCGCCATACACAACGTTTACAATGCAAACTAACCCATTTATGATGGGGGCTTCACACAGGGTGTATGGAGGGGGCCCAGTTTGAGGAGGGCCCCCAAAATATTTTTTAAACTAAATATTAAGTACATTATCTCATGTCAAAATGTAGTGGCTCCCGAAGATGCCTAAAATCCCTTGGTTCGGGATTGGCTTCACAGAACTATAATGTTGAAAGCTTTGATATGTCTTTCTTTTTTAAGAGGCCTAATGTTTTCTGCGTCTGCGGCCTCAACTGCATTGATGGAATACTATGTTTTTAATTGAAGGTCAGCTAAAGCTACACAACGATTCTTTCTTCTCGGGACCAAGCTTGAGAAGCGTCAAAAAATTATCTCATGCCAAAATGCAGGGGCAGCCCCCAAAGAGGCCAAGCCACCGGGCCCGTAAATCCCTAGGTTCTGCACTGCCGGGTCGGCAATTTTTCTTAGTTAATTGTACTATGCTACAATGTAAAACAGTAAATAAACCACCTGTTAAACATGTAGCGTTTTGCTTAACACAAGCACTCACTCACGTCTCTCTTTTTTTTTTAAATACGCCATGTTGAACATCATAAAACATTAAATGAATAACTGTTTGGAAAGGAGTCCATTAAAATATTATGAAGGAATATGATTTTAAGAGTTGTTGTTTATGTTTACCCATAGTGAGGATTATTTTTTTTGGGAGGAACTATTTAACATATGAATTTTATTTGATGTATTATTAGGTGTCCCTATTCTCAAATGTATTTTGGCTACAATAACCTGTTCATGTCCTTGGGGCCACTGCAAGTATATAGACGCAGATCCGCAGACTTTTCCGAATCAGCGGACTGACAGCGGATGCTTCGTATGGTTAAGTTGCGGACTCGCGGACTGACGCGGATCTTCTTTAGCGTTACCATAAAAAATTTCAAGTCATTTAAACAGATAAATTTCAGCAATGCGGACGCGCGGACTGACTGCGGACCAATGTTGTAAGATTCTGCGGACGTGGACGCGGATCATTGATAGAAATCCGCGGACGGACGCGGACGCTAAATTTCAAGATCCGCACACCTCTGATATAGACTGATTGTTAACGCGCTAAAATATATATCACCATTTTCAACTCCAACTGTGTGCCTACTCGCCGGTCCGGGTACCGGGCCTTTGATAACTAGTCTATAATACAAATTTTACATCATATGTTCCGGTTTCCGTCTGTCATCGCGACTTCCGTCTGTCATCGCGACTTCCGTCTGTCATCGCTACTTCCGTCTGTCATCCAACATGGCGGCATAGACAATTCAAAGATGGCAGAAACATTTACTGTTTTCTTCTTAACATGCATAATCCGGCTACCAACTGGCCAGCCGAGTAAGAATAGTCTCCTACATGGCTGCCAGAATTGACATTGGACCAGCCATATGTTTAGTGCCGAGGTGACAAAACACCGTACACTAACATACGGCAGGTAAGATCGTGAATGCCAAATGGCAATCACAATGTAATAATGTTTTCGACCGCCTCTATCATTACCAAAGGGCAAGAAGCGATCTTAGGAGAAGTAACACATAATCATGCCAAATATTTTGTGATATTCTCCGAAACAAATTTCAAACCGAAAAGTGGTTCCAATGGCCTATCTATATCTCACAGTATCGTAATAAATCTATGGTGTTCAATTTGTTATTAAATGAGAAGCGATCGTAAAAGAAATATTTACAGAAATCGTTCAATTAATATTCTGTGTTATGTTCCACAATCTCAATTTTAAACCAAAATTATGGATACCTAAATATAATGTAATATTTATATTGTTTAAATTGTTATTATTTCTAAAAAATGTCTATTTCTAATGTACAATTATTTCCCTTTATTACTAACCTAAAAAAATACGTCACTTTTTTTCATTTGTTGACTATTACGTCACATGAATGAATTGAATAAGGGTTGAGTTTGAGTAGCGCCATACACAACGTTTACAATGCTAACTAACCCATTTATGATGGGGGCTTAACACAGAGGGTGTATGGAGAGGGCCCAGTTTGAGGAGGGCCCCCAAAATATTTTTTAAACTAAATATTAAGTACATTATCTCATGTCAAAATGTAGTGGCTCCCGAAGATGCCTAAAATCCCTTGGTTCGGGATTGGCTTCACAGAACTATAATGTTGAAAGCTTTGATATGTCTTTCTTTTTTAAGAGGCCTAATGTTTTCTGCGTCTGCGGCCTCAACTGCATTGATGGAATACTATGTTTTTAATTGAAGGTCAGCTAAAGCTACACAACGATTCTTTCTTCTCGGGACCAAGCTTGAGAAGCGTCAAAAAATTATCTCATGCCAAAATGCAGGGGCAGCCCCCAAAGAGGCCAAGCCACCGGGCCCGTAAATCCCTAGGTTCTGCACTGCCGGGTCGGCAATTTTTCTTAGTTAATTGTACTATGCTACAATGTAAAACAGTAAATAAACCACCTGTTAAACATGTAGCGTTTTGCTTAACACAAGCACTCACTCACGTCTCTCTTTTTTTTAAACACGCCATGTTGAACGTCATAAAACATTAAATGAATAACTGTTTGGAAAGGAGTCCATTAAAATATTATGAAGGAGTATGATTTTAAGAGTTGTTGTTTATGTTTACCCATAGTGAGGATTATTTTTTTTGGGAGGAACTATTTAACATATGAATTTTATTTGATGTATTATTAGGTGTCCCTATTCTCAAATGTATTTTGGCTACAATAACCTGTTCATGTCCTTGGGGCCACTGCAAGTATATAGACCAGAGATGAGCGGACAGCGGACGCGTCCGCTTGCGGACGCAGATCCGCAGACTTTTCCGAATCAGCGGACTGACAGCGGATGCTTCGTATGGTTAAGTTGCGGACTCGCGGACTGACGCGGATCTTCTTTAGCGTTACCATAAAAAATTTCAAGTCATTTAAACAGATAAATTTCAGCAATGCGGACGCGCGGACTGACTGCGGACCAATGTTGTAAGATTCTGCGGACGTGGACGCGGATCATTGATAGAAATCCGCGGACGGACGCGGACGCTAAATTTCAAGATCCGCACACCTCTGATATAGACTGATTGTTAACGCGCTAAAATATATATCACCATTTTCAACTCCAACTGTGTGCCTACTCGCCGGTCCGGGTACCGGGCCTTTGATAACTAGTATATATAAAAGTTAGATTAATACTTATTTTAATTCTAGATATGTGACATCTGCTGTGCTGTGAGTTCACAAATTTTCAAGTTTTAGTCATGAACACGGAGATCTGTGTTATGTATATCTATGGCCTTGACAGAACCCTTTTAATTATTGATAGTTATTTCGAAGATATCAATAATGCACAGTCTTCACCACTGCACGGTGGTACTCAGCAGGGGAAAGGGGGGGGGCGGGAGGGAGGGAGGGAGGGGGGAGGTGGGCTGTGTTCAGAACACGACACGGCGATTGGTTGAAACTGTCAACGCTAAAATCACAACGCCAGTACGTCTTTTGTTTCTTTTATGGCGTGTGGTCGGGGTGGGTGTGGTTGATATATCGTGTTACGTTAAATATTGTATGGTCACTACCAGGGCTGAGGCACTGCGGGAATCTATACCAGGGTAGAAGTCCCACCAGGCCCCCAAAAAACTCCAGTCATAACAAGCAAACCTAACCCCATCAGACCCCCAATAACTCCAGTCATAACAAGCAAACCTAACCCCATCAGACCCCCAATAACTCCAGTCATAACAAGCAAACCTAACCCCATCAGGCCCCCAAAAACTCCAGTCATAACAAGCAAACCTAACCCCATCAGACCCCCCAAAAACTCCAATCATAACAAGCAAACCTAACCCCATCAGGCCCTCCAAAAACTCCAATCATAACAAGCAAACCTAACCCCATCAGACCCCCAAAAAACTCCAGTCATAACAAGCAAACCTAACCCCATCAGACCCCCCAAAAACTCCAATCATAACAAGCAAACCTAACCCCATCAGACCCCCCAAAAACTCCAATCATAACAAGCAAACCTAACCCCATCAGGCCCCCCAATAACTCCAGTCATAACAACATGAACACTAAAAAGAAATGTTTGAATGTACTAAACATATGCTAGGAAATCAAAACCGATATGTCTTTTACTTTTGTAAATCTAGAATAACTGTCTTTCTACCTAGCTCTGTACCTCTCTGTTTTATTTGTGTTAGTCTGTTTGTGTGTATATAAATATACATACTTTTTTATGCAAATCACATAACAGAAATATAAGTTTTATTCTTTGAAGTAAATTCTTTCTTTCTAAATTTCTTTTATTGGATCATAAGATGAAAAAAAAAAACAACAAGAAAAAAGTTTAAAAACCCAGACTTATCCTATTAGCAGAACAATGTATATTTTAGGCATAGACTTACGAGCCTAATGGAGCCACATGTGGGCCACATAGTCCTACGACAAGCTAAACAATAAATTTTAAATAGGAACTTAAAGGTCCTACCGATGTAAGAAAAGTAAAATTGAAAAATACATTATTTGTTTCTTTTATTTTAGACATTCAAACAGATTTTTCATAATCAAATGATAATAATATCTACTGTAATGAAATTTTATAGCTTAGATTAATTTTTTTTTTTTATTATACATGCTCTTAATCACATCAAGTAAAAGTGATACATTTAGGGAATTAAAGTGATACATTAAGGGAATAAAAGTGACACATTTAGGGAATAAAAGTGACACATTTAAGGAATAAACTGGCGGGAAAAACCTCAGTAATTTAGTAGTCTATGAATTCAGAATTGTTGCCGACCGCTGGCTTATAATATGTTGGTAGAGATACGCAACTTATCCTCACAGGGATTTAACCAATCAAAAAGATGGCCTTGCCTACGAGAAAGTTTTGATGGCGCGTGTAATAAAAAGGAAATAAAAAAATTCCGTCCCACGCCTTATCAAAAATGTATACGTTGATTGATAAATGCCCCTGTGGTTGGAGTTGTTTACATTTCCACGTAAAAATCAACAAAATTCCACGCACAACCCACGTACTGGTAAACTGTTCCTGGGCAATGCCGTTCGCATAATATTTCCAGGGTTGTGACGAACTTGACGTCACGTGACATTCACAACTAGCCTTATTCCATCTACCAGACACACTGACATGCGCAACTAGCCTTATTCCATCTCTCAGACACATTGACATGCGCAACTAGCCTTATTCCATCTATCAGACACACCCAGACACATTGACATGCGCAACTAGCCTCATTCCATCTCTCAGACACAGTGACATGCGCAACTAGCCTCATTCCATCTATCAGACACAGTGACATGCGCAACTAGCCTTATTCCATCGAACAGAAACATTGACATGCGCAACTAGCCTTATTCCATCTATCAGACACATTGACATGTGCAACTAGTCTTATTCCATCTATCAGACACACTGACATGCGCAACTAGCCTTATTCCATCTATCAGACAAACTGACGTGCGCAACTTGCCTTATTCCATCTACAGAACACACTGACATGCGCAACTAGCCTTATTCCATCTACTAGACACACCCAGACACACTGACATGCGCAACTAGCCTTATTCCATCTATCAGACACACCCAGATACACTGACGTGCGCAACTAGCCTTATTCCATCTCTCAGACACACCCAGACACACTGACGTGCGCAACTAGCCTTATTCCATCTACCAGACACACTGACATGCGCAACTAGCCTTATTCCATCTCTCAGGCACACTGACATGCGCAACTAGCCTTATTCTATCTACCAGACACACTGACATGCGCAACTAGTTTTATTCCATCTATCAGACACAGTGGCATGCGCAACTAGCCTTATTCCATCTATCAGACACACTGACATGCGCAACTAGCCTTATTCCATCTACCAGACACACTGACATGCGCAACTAGCCTTATTCCATCTATTAGACACACTGACATGCGCAACTAGCCTTATTCCATCCATCAGACACATTGACATGCGCAACTGGCCTTATTCCATCTATCAGACACACCCAGACACACTGACATGCGCAACTAGCCTTATTCCATCTATCAGACACACCCAGACACACTGACATGCGCAACTAGCCTTTTTCCATCTATTAGACACACTGACATGCGCAACTAGCCTCATTCCATCTCTAAGACACACCCAGACACACTGACATGCGCAACTAGCCTTATTCCATCTATCAGACACACCCAGGCACACTGACATGCGCAACTAGCCTTATTCCATCTATCAGACACACCCAGACACACTGACATGCGCAACTAGCCTTATTCCATCTCTCAGACACAGTAACATGCGCAACTAGCCTTATTCCATCTCTCAGATACAGTAACATGCGCAACTAGCCTTATTCCATCTCTCAGACACAGTGACATGCGCAACTAGCCTTTTTCCATCTCTCAGACACACCCAGACACACTGACATGCGCAGCTAGCCTTATTCCATCTATCAGACACACCCAGACACACTGACATGCGCAACTAGCCTTATTCCATCTACCAGACACACTGACATGCGCAACTAGCCTTATTCCATCCATCAGACACACTGACATGCGCAACTAGACTTATTCCATCGATCAGACACAGTGACGTGCGTAACTAGCCTTATTCCATCTCTCAGACACACCCAGACACACTGACGTGCGGAACTTGCCTTATTCCATCTACCAGACACACTGACATGCGCAACTAGCCTTATTCCATTTCTCAGACACAGTGACATGCGCAACTAGCCTTATTCCATATACCAGACACACTGACATGCGCAACTAGCCTTATTCCATCTATTAGACACACTGACATGCGCAACTAGCCTTATTCCATCTATTAGACACAGTGACATGCACAACTAGCCTTATTCCATCTATCAGACACAGTGACATGCGCAACTAGCCTTATTCCATCTATCATACACACCCAGACACACTGACATGCGCAACTAGCCTTATTCCATCTACTAGACACACCCAGACACACTGACATGCGCAACTAGCCTTATTCCATCTATCAGACACACCCAGATACACTGACATGCGCAACTAGCCTTATTCCATCCATCAGACACAGTTACATGCGCAACTAGCCTTATTCCATCTATCAGACACAGTGACATGCGCAACTAGCCTTATTCCATCCATCAGACACAGTGACATGCGCAACTATCTTTATTCCATCTATCAGACTCACCCTGACACACTGACATGCGCAACTAGCCTAATTTCATCCATCAGACACAGTGACATGCGCAACTAGCTTTATTCCATCTATCAGACACAGTGACATGCGCATCTAGCCTTATTCCATCCATCAGACACACTGACATGCGCAACTAGCTTTATTCCATCCATCAGACACACTGACATGCGCAACTAGCCTTATTCCATCTATCAGACACACTGACATGCGCAACTAGCCTTATTCCATCCATCAGACACAGTGACATGCTAAACTAGCCTTATTCCATCTATCAGACACAGTGACATACGCAACTAGCCTTATTCCATCCATCAGACACAGTGACATGCGCAACTAGCTTTATTCCATCTACCACACACAATGACATGCGCAACTAGCTTTATTCCATCCATCAGACACACCCAGACACATTGACATGCACGACTAGCCTTATTCCATCTATCAGACACACTAACATGCGCAACCAGCCTTATTCCATATACCAGACACACTGACTTGCGCAACTAGCCTTATTCCATCTATTAGACACACTGACATGCGCAACTAGCCTTATTCCATCTATTAGACACAGTAACATGCGCAACTAGTCTTATTCCATCTATCAGACACAGTGACATGCGCAACTAGCCTTATTCCATCTATCATACACACCCAGACACACTGATATGCGCAACTAGCCTTATTCCATCTACTAGACACACCCAGACACACTGACATGCGCAACTAGCCTTATTCCATCTATCAGACACACCCAGATACACTGACATGCGAGACTAGCCTTATTCCATCTATTAGACACACTGACATGCGCAACTAACCTTATTCCATCCATCAGACACACTGACATGCGCAACCAGCCTTATTCCATCTACCAGACACATTGACATGCGCAACTAGCTTTATTCCATCTACCAGATACAGTGACATGCGCAACTAGCCTTATTCCATCTATCAGACACACTGACATGCGCAACTAGCTTTATTCCATCTACCGGACACAGTGACATGCGCAACTAGCCTTATTCCATCCATCAGACACATTGACATGCTCAACTAGCCTTATTCCATCTCTCAGACACAGTGACATGCGCAACTAGCTTTATTCCATCCATCAGACACAGTGACATGCGCAACTAGCCTTATTCCATCTACCAGACACACTGACATGCGCAACTAGCCTTATTCCATCCATCAGACACACTGACATGCGCAACTAGACTTATTCCATCGATCAGACACACTGACGTGCGCAACTAGCCTTATTCCATCTCTCAGACACACCCAGACACACTGACGTGCGGAACTAGCCTTATTCCATCTACCAGACACACTGACATGCGCAACTAGCCTTATTCCATCTCTCAGACACAGTGACATGCGCAACTAGCCTTATTCCATCTCTCAGGCACACTGACATGCGCAACTAGCCTTATTCCATATAGCAGACACACTGACATGCGCAACTAGCCTTATTCCATCTATTAGACACACTGACATGCGCAACTAGCCTTATTCCATCTATTAGACACAGTGACATGCGCAACTAGCCTTATTCCATCTATCAGACACAGTGACATGCGCAACTAGCCTTATTCCATCTATCATACACACCCAGACACACTGACATGCGCAACTAGCCTTATTCCATCTACTAGACACACCCAGACACACTGACATGCGCAACTAGCCTTATTCCATCTATCAGTTACACCCAGATACACTGACATGCGCAACTAGCCTTATTCCATCCATCAGACACAGTTACATGGGCAACTAGCCTTATTCCATCTATCAGACACAGTGACATGCGCAACTAGCCTTATTCCATCCATCAGACACAGTGACATGCGCAACTAGCTTTATTCCATCTATCAGACTCACCCAGACTCACTGACATGCGCAACTAGCCTAATTTCATCCATCAGACACAGTGACATGCGCAACTAGCTTTATTCCATCTATCAGACACAGTGACATGCGCATCTAGCCTTATTCCATCCATCAGACACACTGACATGCGCAACTAGCTTTATTCCATCCATCAGACACACTGACATGCGCAACTAGCCTTATTCCATCTATCAGACACACTGACATGCGCAACTAGCCTTATTCCATCCATCAGACACAGTGACATGCGCAACTAGCTTTATTCCATCTACCAGACACACTGACATGCGCAACTAGCCTTATTCCATCCATCAGACACACCCAGACACACTGACATGCGCAACCAGCCTTATTCCATCTACCAGACACATTGACATGCGCAACTAGCTTTATTCCATCTACCAGACACAGTGACATGCGCAACTAGCCTTATTCCATCTATCAGACACACTGACATGCGCAACTAGCTTTATTCCATCTACCAGACACAGTGATATGCGCAACTAGCCTTATTCCATCCATCAGACACATTGACATGCGCAACTAGCCTTTTTCCATCTCTCAGACACAGTGACATGCGCAACTAGCTTTATTCCATCCATCTGACACAGTGACATGCGCAACTAGCCTTATTCCATCTACCAGACACACTGACATGCGCAACTAGCCTTATTCCATCCATCAGACACACTGACATGCGCAACAAGCCTTATTCCATCGATCAGGCACACTGACGTGCGCAACATGCCTTATTCCATCTACCAGACACACTGACATGCGCAACTAGCCTTATTCCATCCATCAGACACAGTGACATGCGCAACTAGCTTTATTCCATCTACCAGACACAGTGACATGCGCAACTAGCCTTATTCCGTCCATCAGACACACCCAGACACACTGACATGCGCAACCAGCCTTATTCCATCTACCAGACACATTGACATGCGCAACTAGCTTTAATCTATCTACCAGACACAGTGACATGCGCAACTAGCCTTATTCCATCTATCAGACACACTGACATGCGTAACTAGCTTTATTCCATCTACCAGACACAGTGACATGCGCAACTAGCCTTATTCCATCCATCAGACACATTGACATGCGCAACTAGCCTTATTCCATCTCTCAGACACAGTGACATGCGCAACTAGCTTTATTCCATCCATCAGACACACTAACATGCGCAACTAGCCTTATTCCATCTACCAGACACACTGACATGCTCAACTAGCCTTATTCCATCTCTCAGACACAGTGACATGCGCAACTAGCTTTATTCCATCCATCAGACACAGTGACATGCGCAACTAGCCTTATTCCATCTACCAGACACACTGACATGCGCAACTAGCCTTATTCCATCCATCAGACACACTGACATGCGCAACTAGACTTATTCCATCGATCAGACACACTGACGTGCGCAACTAGCCTTATTCCATCTCTCAGACACACCCAGACACATTGACGTGCGGAACTAGCCTTATTCCATCTACCAGACACACTGACATGCGCAACTAGCCTTATTCCATCTATCAGTTACACCCAGATACACTGACATGCGCAACTAGCCTTATTCCATCCATCAGACACAGTTACATGGGCAACTAGCCTTATTCCATCCATCAGACACAGTGACATGCTAAACTAGCCTTATTCCATCTATCAGACACAGTGACATACGCAACTAGCCTTATTCCATCCATCAGACACAGTGACATGCGCAACTAGCTTTATTCCATCTACCACACACAATGACATGCGCAACTAGCTTTATTCCATCCATCAGACACACCCAGACACATTGACATGCACGACTAGCCTTATTCCATCTATCAGACACACTAACATGCGCAACCAGCCTTATTCCATATACCAGACACACTGACATGCGCAACTAGCCTTATTCCATCTATTAGACACACTGACATGCGCAACTAGCCTTATTCCATCTATTAGACACAGTAACATGCGCAACTAGTCTTATTCCATCTATCAGACACAGTGACATGCGCAACTAGCCTTATTCCATCTATCATACACACCCAGACACACTGATATGCGCAACTAGCCTTATTCCATCTACTAGACACACCCAGACACACTGACATGCGCAACTAGCCTTATTCCATCTATCAGACACACCCAGATACACTGACATGCGAGACTAGCCTTATTCCATCTATTAGACACACTGACATGCGCAACTAACCTTATTCCATCCATCAGACACACTGACATGCGCAACCAGCCTTATTCCATCTACCAGACACATTGACATGCGCAACTAGCTTTATTCCATCTACCAGATACAGTGACATGCGCAACTAGCCTTATTCCATCTATCAGACACACTGACATGCGCAACTTGCTTTATTCCATCTACCGGACACAGTGACATGAGCAACTAGCCTTATTCCATCCATCAGACACATTGACATGCTCAACTAGCCTTATTCCATCTCTCAGACACAGTGATATGCGCAACTAGCTTTATTCCATCCATCAGACACAGTGACATGCGCAACTAGCCTTATTCCATCTACCAGACACACTGACATGCGCAACTAGCCTTATTCCATCCATCAGACACACTGACATGCGCAACTAGACTTATTCCATCGATCAGACACACTGACGTGCGCAACTAGCCTTATTCCATCTCTCAGACACACCCAGACACACTGACGTGCGGAACTAGCCTTATTCCATCTACCAGACACACTGACATGCGCAACTAGCCTTATTCCATCTCTCAGACACAGTGACATGCGCAACTAGCCTTATTCCATCTCTCAGGCACACTGACATGCGCAACTAGCCTTATTCCATATAGCAGACACACTGACATGCGCAACTAGCCTTATTCCATCTATTAGACACACTGACATGCGCAACTAGCCTTATTCCATCTATTAGACACAGTGACATGCGCAACTAGCCTTATTCCATCTATCAGACACAGTGACATGCGCAACTAGCCTTATTCCATCTATCATACACACCCAGACACACTGACATGCGCAACTAGCCTTATTCCATCTACTAGACACACCCAGACACACTGACATGCGCAACTAGCCTTATTCCATCTATCAGTTACACCCAGATACACTGACATGCGCAACTAGCCTTATTCCATCCATCAGACACAGTTACATGGGCAACTAGCCTTATTCCATCTATCAGACACAGTGACATGCGCAACTAGCCTTATTCCATCCATCAGACACAGTGACATGCGCAACTAGCTTTATTCCATCTATCAGACTCACCCAGACTCACTGACATGCGCAACTAGCCTAATTTCATCTATCAGACACAGTGACATGCGCAACTAGCTTTATTCCATCCATCAGACACACTGACATGCGCAACTAGCCTTATTCCATCTATCAGACACACTGACATGCGCAACTAGCCTTATTCCATCCATCAGACACAGTGACATGCTAAACTAGCCTTATTCCATCTATCAGACACAGTGACATACGCAACTAGCCTTATTCCATCCATCAGACACAGTGACATGCGCAACTAGCTTTATTCCATCTACCAGACACACTGACATGCGCAACTAGCCTTATTCCATCCATCAGACACACCCAGACACACTGACATGCGCAACCAGCCTTATTCCATCTACCAGACACATTGACATGTGCAACTAGCTTTATTCCATCTACCAGACACAGTGACATGCGCAACTAGCCTTATTCCATCTATCAGACACACTGACATGCGCAACTAGCTTTATTCCATCTACCAGACACAGTGACATGCGCAACTAGCCTTATTCCATCCATCAGACACATTGACATGCGCAACTAGCCTTTTTCCATCTCTCAGACACAGTGACATGCGCAACTAGCTTTATTCCATCCATCTGACACAGTGACATGCGCAACTAGCCTTTTTCCATCTACCAGACACACTGACATGCGCAACTAGCCTTATTCCATCCATCAGACACACTGACATGCGCAACAAGCCCTATTCCATCGATCAGGCACACTGACGTGCGCAACTTGCCTTATTCCATCTACCAGACACACTGACATGCGCAACTAGCCTTATTCCATCCATCAGACACAGTGACATGCGCAACTAGCTTTATTCCATCTACCAGACACAGTGACATGCGCAACTAGCCTTATTCCGTCCATCAGACACACCCAGACACACTGACATGCGCAACCAGCCTTATTCCATCTACCAGACACATTGACATGCGCAACTAGCTTTATTCCATCTACCAGACACAGTGACATGCGCAACTAGCCTTATTCCATCTATCAGACACACTGACATGCGTAACTAGCTTTATTCCATCTACCAGACACAGTGACATGCGCAACTAGCCTTATTCCATCCATCAGACACATTGACATGCGCAACTAGCCTTATTCCATCTCTCAGACACAGTGACATGCGCAACTAGCTTTATTCCATCCATCAGACACACTAACATGCGCAACTAGCCTTATTCCATCTACCAGACACACTGACATGCGCAACTAGCCTTATTCCATCTCTCAGACACACCCAGACACACTGACGTGCGGAACTTGCCTTATTCCATCTACCAGACACACTGACATGCGCAACTAGCCTTATTCCATCTCTCAGACACAGTGACATGCGCAACTAGCCTTATTCCATCTCTCAGGCACACTGACATGCGCAACTAGCCTTATTCCATCTACCAGACACACTGACATGCGCAACTAGCCTTATTCCATCTATCAGACACAGTGGCATGCGCAACTAGCCTTATTCCATCTCTCAGACACACCCAGACACAGTGACATGCGCAACTAGCCTTATTCCATCTATCAGACACACCCAGACACACTGACATGCGCAACTAGCTTTATTCCATCTATCAGATACAGTGACATGCGCAACTACCCTTATTCCATCTCTCAGGCACACTGACATGCGCAACTAGCCTTATTCCATCTATCAGACAAATTGACATGCGCAACTAGCCTTATTCCATCTATCAGACAAACTGACGTGCGCAACTTGCCTTATTCCATCTACCAGACACACTGACATGCGCAACTAGCCTTATTCCATCGATCAGACACAGTGACATGCGCAACTAGCCTTATTCCATCGATCAGACACACTGACATGCGCAACTAGCCTTATTCCAACGATCAGACACACTGACGTGCGCAACTTGCCTTATTCCATCTACCAGACACACTGACATGCGCAACTTGCCTTATTCCATCGATCAGACACACCCAGACACACTGACGTGCGGAACTTGCCTTATTCCATCTACCAGACACACTGACATGCGCAACTAGCCTTATTCCATCTCTCAGACACAGTGACATGCGCAACTAGCCTTATTCCATCTCTCAGACACAGTGACATGCGCAATTAGCCTTTTTTCATCTCTCAGACACACCCAGACACACTGACATGCGCAACTAGCCTTATTCCATCTATCAGACACACCCAGACACACTGACATACGCAACTAGCCTTATTCCATCTATCAGACATAGTGACATGCGCAAATAGCCTTATTCCATCTCTCAGACACATTGACATGCACAACTAGCCTTATTCCATCTATTAGACACACTAACATGCGCAACCAGCCTTATCCCATCTATCAGACACACTGACATGCGCAACCAGCCTTATTCCATCTACCAGACACAGTGACATGCGCAACTAGCCTTATTCCATCCATCAGACACATTGACATGCGCAACTAGCCTTATTCCATCTCTTAGACACAGTGACATGCGCAACTAGCCTTATTCCATCTATCAGACACACTGACATGCGCAACTAGCTTTATTCCATCGATCAGACACAGTGATATGCGCAACTAGCCTTATTCAATCTCTCAGACACACCCACACTTGTCAATTATCTAACAAAAATAAAATACAAGTGGCATACAGATTTATCAAATTGGCTTTACACGTTCAAAATAAAACATACAATTTAACAAACTATCACCCCCCTCCTTCACCCATGATCCCTCTTTGGGAATCCAATAATCTCGCCACTTTCCGTGATGACGTCACATACATTACCGAGTTCGTCCGAAACTTGTCATGAGGGTTTTAAAAACAAAAATCGTTTTTTTTTGTTTCGTTTTTTTTTCTCTATTCATTTTTTCATAATTTTTATTTTATCGAATTTGCAGACGCAGTGAGAATTAGAGCCAAGTTAAAGGCTGCAAGACAACACACTCTTGAGTGACATTTACGTCAACAAGTTTCTCTGTTATTGTTGTTGTTGCTGTTTTCATAGTTTCAAGTTGTCATGGAAATAAACAAGTTTCACCACTTGACAATGGCGTCCTGCTGCTCAGTGTTTGTGATGGCTTGCTTGAGTTTAGGTAAGTTGAATAATTTACATTTGCTATTCATTTCAAAACAAACAGGCATTTAAACTTTCCATTTATTCGCAGACACTTCGCCTGAAGTATTCAGTTTTATTCACAGCTGAAATATCTTGCGCAGAGGCGGATTTATTAGTAGGTCTGTTGAGGTCCCGGGGGGGTGCCCGGACTCAGTAACAAAAATTGGGCCCCTTTAAAAAATTAGAGATAGAGGGAGAGAGAGAGGGGGGAACACATTACAAGATTAAAGCTAGTTTGTGTATGTGGGCCCGGGGTCCAAGGTCATGCATTTAAATTTGGCTCCGATTCTGTTGGGAATGCGTTTCGTATAATAACAACACTTCTTATACAATCCACGGTGACCGGTGATCTCGAGGTTATTATTCTTTCATTATTCGTTTACTAAATCTTATATCATTGAATATGCTGTGACTCTTTACTCTATAAACAACCCAGAATCTGGCTTTCATTCTTGACCAACTCTCTAGTAACATTGCTAAATAAATCAAATAACTAACAGGTCGTCCTATCACTTCAAAGTGTTGTAACCACACACATGTCTTTGATTATCGAAATGTTCAACTCGTTTATCCAACTTCACATGCACTCTTTCATTCATGAGTTTGCGCACACAAACATAATTTATTCATGCCTCCTTTCCGATTGTGGTATCACTTTGAAGAGTGAGCTCTTCTCTCTAACATTCTTTCGCCTTTTTCATTTATTTATTTATTTTAAAGTTTCGTTTTACTTCACCGTTCGAGCTTACCCGCTCATCCATGGACACATCCATTGCATCCATCCAGCCATGTATGTGGATCAATCTATAGAATAATCTATTGCTGCTCTAATTCGATCAGTCCATAAAAGCTAAAAGCCTTTGAACGTGAGTCGACCATTGGGCAATAAATGTTTACATACGTAACAATGACGCTTTGAAATCGATTAACAATAACCGGAGACCGTTGTATGGTGTTTTCCTTTTACTGTTTTTGTAACCGCGGTCATTCCTCACAACGCTCAGTAAATTTGTAATGGAGTAAACGGAATATGGATTAGATCCTATTTGCCAGTCTGTATTTAAATTTAAACAGTCACCTGGGTGGTGGTGGGGGGGGGGAGGCTGGGGAGAAGTAGGGGAGTGGGGAAATGGAAGCTTGCATTAAGTAGGTACATCAATTGAATCCTTATGGTACCGTGTCATCCACCAAAGGATAGACTAGTGCATGGATGGTGGTGATGGTCGGGAGATAGCTGTCTCATACACCTGCTATAGAAATGTCAATAATCTCTGGCGCACCAAGGAGAGAGAAATGATGTGTGGCCAGTGGCGCAACAAGGAGGGGGGCATTGGGGGCATTTGCCCCCATTTTTACTTTGGCGGCACTAGACAGTAACAGCAACGCTTTGCAAATCATTACACAATGATCAATGTGTGCCATTTATCACACAATAATCAATATGTGCCGTTTATCACACAATAATCAATGTGTGCCATTTATCACACAATAATCAATATGTGCCGTTTATCACACAATAATCAATATGTGTCATTTATCAAACAATAATCAATATGTGCCGTTTATCACACAATAATCAATATGTGCCATTTATCACACAATAATCAATATGTGTCATTTATCACACAATAATCAATATGTGCCGTTTATCACACAATAATCAATATGTGCCGTTTATCACACAATAATTAATATGTGCCATTTATCATAAAATAATCAATATGTGCCATTTATGACACAATGATCAATATGTGCCGTCAGAGGCGTACCTATGGTATTTTTTTTTTGCCTTGTTCTGATTCATTTCAGTATATGTATTCATTTTTCATCTCAGTTCTCTCAGCTCCCACTAAGGAAGTACCAGTTGCCGTCACCCCAAGTCACAATCGCTACCTGCTGGACACAGAAAGTTTGGATTTTAACAAAGATGGCTGCATCGACGGGAAGGAAGAAACGGACGCCTTCATCGCGCATGTCAGCTCGCTACTTCCGAGAACCCCGAGTAACCTTCTGAAGGCGCACAGCATCGTTCACAGGAGTGATGTCAACAAAGATGGCAGGATATGTTGGTGTGGTGAGTCTGTGATGTTATTTGCCATCTTTCAGTCCATACAGAGCCTTTCTAGGGTTTCCGCTCAGGCCTAACACTACAAATGGGCACCCCTATTACATCTGAAGCTTTCAGGGCCCCATGCAGGTAGTTTTGCATAGGTCCCCGATATGTAGGCCTAATTTTGACTTGGCCCCTACAAGTACATAATCTCAGAGCTCTAAAAAATCTTCCAAAGTCTCTGAGTTAGGCCCTAAAAGGTACAAGAACGGCTCGAGCACAGATTTAGCCTGTCAGTAAGACAGAAATAGATTTAAATAGATAGAGATAACAGAAATAGACTAGCAGAAAAAAAAGACGATTACGTAGTGTAGATATATAGACAGGGTACTAAATAGATGCATGGGCAGGTGCATAAATACACTAGCGTCATTACAAGAGGCCGAGATACATGTGGGGGCCCCCCAACAAGAAGAATATTTCTCATGGATAGAATATAGATTGACCGCTGGATTAGATAAATAGACAGAATACAAATGGATAGACAGACATACATACATCTAAATAGTTAGAGATAAAGAGATTTAGATATAAGAGAGAGAAAAAAAAAAGAACCTTTCAATGAACTAAAATGCTTTTTAAAGATCCACTGCAATACCACCTGTAGGTTTCGAACACAAGTCCCAGAAAGTCAGTCCACGGAATATATATTTATATTTTACAGAAAGCTCATAGATATTTTAAAAACTCCTCTAATATCAAATAAAAATATGTACCCATTTGCGTCCTTTTTAGTAGAGCAGCACCTAAATATGGATACACAATAGAATAATACACAAATATGGCGACTTTCGGAAAAAAAAAAATTTCAATTGACGCTTCTCATTCTGTTGTGTGGTCCAATCACCTATCTGTATCCACCGTGTTCCCTCCGTAGTCATTGCACACTCCATCTATGGTGGGGATGTAAAAAGGGAATTACAACCAAACAAACGAAACAAAACAAAATACCCCATATCCATTTATAGGATCGGAAGATAAACACGTCATCCTTATTGGGGGCTTCAAAAAAAAGCACTGGTATTGCAACAAAAACAATTCATCAAATTTTAAAATGCAGAAATACAACCTGCAATCTGTAGTCATTCTTTCTAAAATAACAATTTCTGGGGACATTTTGTTTAACTAATCACAATCATTTCTGTTTTTTTTATTTTTTTATTTTCAATCTCTCTCTCCTTCTCCTTCTGCAGACCCCCCCCCTTTCTCTCTCTCTCTCTCTCTCTCTCTCTCTCTCTCTCTCTCTCTCTTTTGATCCCCCGTGCCCTAGTGTTGATCCTATTGGTTTAAAGTTATACGTGAATATAAAACACCCAAGTATAGCTGTCCAGGGATGACATAAAAACAACCCAGCTATGCTAACCAGATACGACATAAAACAGTAAGGGGGGGGGGGGAACAATTAAAATGAATTACATTGACATTTGCACCATGTTGACAATAAAAACATGGACAAAATGTCCGGTCTTGTCAAAGTATCGGGTAAATCCGGAAATGTATCGGGAAAAATTGTCAAAGCCATCAGAGCTAGAGAAATTTGAAACAACAATAAGACATACGGACGTAAAAGAGTTTTACTGAATGAAAACAATGGCATGTTTTTAAGATCGTATTATTATTTCTCTCGTTGGTTTTTTTTCCCCTTCATGGTGGATAACATGTCATTCCATTTTAATTCATTCTATTACAATGACTCTACTCCCCCCTCCCCCCCACCAATCTGTTCTCAATTTAAGATATCAATTATAACAAAAAAAAATAGTTATCATCTTCGACGCTAGTAAAACAATAAAGCTGTGCGTGTGAATTCGTTGATACAATAACAAATATCTTCAGGTCTTTTCTAACCAGGCGTTCCACCTAGCAGAGAGGGAGAGAGAGAGAGAGAGAGAGAGAGAGAGAGAGAGAGGACGAGAAAGAGAGGGAGAGAGAGACTGAGACTTCCATTTTTTCGACACTCTGAACCACGTTCTAAATAATTGCACTGTCAGTGACAGAAAAACCTGGTAAGTTTTGTCTAAAGTTTCAATACCATGAGCGTCTGAGCCACTCTGAGCCTATCTTACCGCCATGCACGTTGTGGGTGGGTTGGGGTGGAGGGAAGGGTTAAGCTTTTTTTTTTTTAAATATCTTCTCGAAACGACTGTCACTCTTGTCTCTGGACTAAGTTGGCAAAGTAAAGATGATATTCCAGTGAAGTGTTTCCCACAGATTAGATCATCGCCGCCATTAATGATATTTACACTCATCAGTCCATTCATTAAATAGAGATAGTTGTTATTTAATGAAGCCCTACATCTAAGACTATCCATTGATGATTGCGTAATGTCTAAGTAACAGATTAGATTTATAAAACAAATTGAAAACTTTTTCATTCATATTTCATGTCTTGAAAAAACAACAACAACAACAAAGAGGTGTAAATAGGTTTGTGTGTTTTTATGAATGGAAAGCGTCATTGGAAACAAAAGCGAATGACAACAATGGCGCGAGAGTTCTTAACACAAAACCGAGGATTATTTATATAGCCATGCGCTATCTGTATAATATATAATCTGTGGTGTTTCCAAAGTAAAAAGTACCACACGGGGAAGCTAGGTGGGGTTAAGCACTGAACCGGGCTATGACAATACAACAATTTATGAAATGAGGAGGAAACCATGACAATACAAACAATTTATGAAATGAGGTGGAAACCATGACAATACAAACAATTTATGAAATGAGGTAGAAACCATGATAATACAAACAATGTATGATATGAGGTGGAAACCATGACAATTTCTGACTTGACTTCTCTGCCAGTATATATGAAATATGTCCAAGTTTTATGTCCAATGTTTGAAATCCAAATCTTTGAAAATCAGTTGGTCGCCGAATCCCATAAGTCACAGCGAGGGGTGTTTCGTTGTATTGTTTAACATTCACCGACTTGACATTTAAGGATGGCGTTAGTAATGTCAACTGGTGAAAGAGCCAAAGTTTTTTTTTTTACAAGTCAACATTAAAACATTCAATATGTAAAAAGTCAAAAATTGTGTTTAAAAAAAAAGGGTGGTGGTGGTAAAAAAAATAATAGCCAGTATCAAAGGGATAATGCTTTTAGTGGAAACATCACTCGGTAATAAAAATGCCACCATGTTAAAAACAAAAAAAGAAGCGAAAACAGAATAAAGATTTTTTTTTTAAAGTAAGGTGGAAAATAAAGGATAATTTGCACGAGGCTTCACGTGCAAAGATCACGTGAGTGAGATTTAATGACACTATCTCAAAAAGTGGTTGCGGTACAGGACACAACATCCCATTCTAGCTGTAGAGGAGAGATTGGGGTGGGGGGGGATGGGTGAGGTTCTCAAAGGATGTGACATTTGCTGCGGTACATACCACCAGTGTACGCTCAACGATGAGCAGAGCTATTTAAAGTTCTTTCTGTTCTTTGATTCCGTTCTTTTATATAAGCTATTAACAGTTCTTTCTGTTCTTTGAATCTGTTCTTTTATATAGATATTAACCGTTCTTTATGTTGTTTTTTTTTTTGATTCTGTTCTTTTAAGACTAGGCGGGCTATGACAACAGTATGTCGCGCCAGCGTGTAGAAAATCAAAGGGTTAAAGTCCTTAAAAGTCATACCTACGTAAGTGACAATGTGAACGATCAACTGAACAATGGTGTCATAATAGGCAGCGGGAAAGCCCCCCCCCCCCCCCCCGGGATTTTAGGGTTTACGGACAGTGAGAATAAAGATTTTTTAACAAACTATTGCTGCTGGGTCCTTCAAGGTGTTAGTTTTGCCGCTGCGTCTGAATGTATGTGTGAAAACATGGATCAAACATATTGTTGAATGTATGTGTGAAAACATGGATCAAACATATTGTTGGATGGGATGTGTGAATTATGACGTGAACGTATTATAATTGTATATTGAAGGTATATGCGATGGCATATATATTTGATTTATCCCGGACTGCTGTTGTCAAGTCCATGTTTATATTGAAATGCGTGCCTTAGAAAGCACCCAAATCCTTACCTTATCTATATATATAATTCTCTTCTTGGACACCAGCCTGCAAGATTATTTATAGAATTGTGGAATTCCCGAATACGTCACAGCAAGCAAGACGCGTTCAAAAACTTTTGACAACTAGGGTTACTACCATAGATATATAAGACTAGATCGCTTATGGGCTATGCATAGATATATATTGTGCGGACCATAACTTTAAAAAGAGAAGAGTACAATTCTGTATAACTTATATATTTTTACAAATTCTTTGAAACAATGATGACGTATTACGCATAGAAACCTTAATTAAGTAACCGAAATAAATAGCAGAAGACATTTTGCATGATTTTCCTTGACAAATTTTTTTTTCAATTAACTTTGAATAAAATGCCTTCGTGTTGTGTACCCGGTTGTTTGATTATATTATTACTAACCGTCAAATATAATTTTTTCGGACACATCAGTAGATTTTAAAAGCGCCAACCTCTAGCATGAATGGTGATTTTTTTTTTAATTAAAAGTAAGGAAATCTTTTTCGGTAAAAAATAAAGAACTGTACTGAATTGTACTCTTCTCTTTTTAAAGTAGGGGTCTCGAATACAACACTTTTTCGGTCTCTATTAAATAAGCATAAGCGATCTAGTTTTATATATCTATGGTTACTACTATTTCATGTATCGACAGCTCCAGTAACTAAAAAAAAAAGTATTGTTTGGTCGTAATCATGTTTTTATGTGCTCTAACTACGAAACTATTTCAAACCGCTACAAATAGGTTACAATGTGGGTCAAGAGAACACATTCAACGCTGAAATGAAGACAATAAAATATTAGATATGGTGAAATCTTTTGTTTTGATTTATTTGTGCTGCTGTTTTGAGGAAAATCATCATTAAGTAAATTATAAATATGTATGGCGCATTACAAAAAAAATGTTAACTGTTTCAGAATATGTACGCATTACAAAAGAAAAATATTAACTAACATCTATCTGTACTGAATAGTGTAAGTACTGTGGGATGAAGGTTTTACGAAAAGAATCTTAAGCTGTGTTAAGCAAGTCTAAAAAAAATACAAAGCATAGACTGTCATGACTTAAATGAAAAAAAAAATGTTACATCAAATTAACACTATAGTGTGATGGGGGAAGGGGTGGATTGAGTCAGACACAAAACGAACCAAAAAAAAAAAGGGAATGCAAATTAAAACACCCACCACCCGAAATATGTTTGTTAGAGACTGAATGAAAAAAAATTACAATTCAAGGGGAAAAAAATCCTGATCTTAATTTAAAAAAAGTCCTTAATATATATATATATATATATATATATATATATATATATATATATATATATATATATATAAAACCAATAAAGAGAAAAATTCAATCTGGCAGCTAATCGAGAATCAAGGTATCCAAAGAATTAACTAAAAATCTGTAAACAACAAAATAAAAACAATTTGCTGAAAGGTACCAGATAGTGACCATAAAGTCTGCAATGATATGTCAAAGTTCAACTTTGAATACCATGTATGTCAGCCTGTTATTTTGTTTGATTGATTATTTAAAAAAAAATAATTACAGTAATTATATTGATTGATTAGGCGGTGTATGCTACGCCACGGGACGGCTAGTGTACTTTATTTCACACATTAACTGGACCAAAATATTGAACCGATGATAATCATTAACTTAATTGACCGTGATCAATTAAAATCCAGCCCGTTCCCTCACCCTGCCCACACACCCTCTAATAAAACTTCTTGTTTGATCAGACTCCGTGTAAATAGCCAGCATGAACCACAAACATTGTAAATGAACGGATCTCTAGTTACAGAGTCAGTTTCGTATTTCTATTTCCACATTGTTGTTGATGTTGTTTAACACCTGACTGGGTATTGGACAATGTTGCGTCAAGTTAAACTATTGGGTATTGGACAATGTTGCGTCATGTTATTCTATTGGGTATGGGACAATGTTGCATCTAGTTATTCTATTGTTTTATCATAAATTCTTTCTGTCACTGGTTTATGTGTGTCATTCAAAGCTAGATGGAAGCTTCCCATCGGACTGGTGTTTGAACTTCACACTATGAAGTCCCTATAAGTCCACCAATGGAACTGTTGATTTTATGATGCCCTTATTTCTTCCTACCTTAGCCGATAGTGCAATGGCCATGGGGAAATATATTGGACAAATAGATTGTTTTAAATTCTTCATGGGGGATAAAACTGTTAAACAAAAAATTCATTCACAACTTTATTTTTAAATGCAAGATTTATGGTTACGGTACGTTCATAATATACAGGTTTTGTTCTTAAGCTAAACTTTTTTTTCCGATTCCGCAACCTGTTCAGAAACCTGTTCAGAAACCTGTTCGGGTTTTTTTCGATCCACCGGTAAAACAAAAAGTTGGAGAAAGAAAAAAAATTAATGTAATTGTAAATTTTTTTTTCGACATTAATTGTTAACATTTTAGGCGACCCACACCAAATCAGCCCGCTACCCAAAGCCCGTGGGACTTTTGTCCCGGGGGGGCGGGGTCGGTGGTGGGGGGCGGTGTCCGGACTGACGCCCTTTTCTCCGTAAAAGTCCAAACAATCAAACACGTTAAGCTATTGAATTATTCAATGTTGACCCCCTAATATGTTTAGAAATTTGCATTGTTGAATTGTTGACCCAGTAGTTATCTCGATCTGTCCTGTCTGTCACTTGATTGATTTATCTGTTGACTAAATCTTGCTATGGGGTCTGTCCAAATATCTGTCTCCTATCTCTGTTTTGGTTTGACACTGTCTGTCTATCTGGATGAAAAATTACCTGATCGTTACCACACTCAGAATCAATACACTTAGAAATGTCGTTCGTTTGTTTCATTTTATCTGGACAGTTTATACCCAGGGATGGGGTACCTGGTTTTGACAGTATAGATCAGGAATGGGGTACCTGGTTTTGACAGTATAGACCAGGGATAGGGTACTTGTCTGTTTTACCAAGTAACTGCTCTCGAGTTCATTTTAGGGGTACTTGTACTAATACTGGCACCTGAAATATTTTGTACTCATAGCCTTACTTACAATTTTAATCACGTGTGTACAGAGAGACAGACAGATAGATAGATAGATAGATAGATAGATAGATAGATAGATAGATAGATAGATAGATGCATAGATAGATAGATGAATCAATCGATACACAGACTACTCCACCAATCGACAAAATATTCTTTTAGTCGGCGAGCTTTTACGTCACATTATTATGAAAAAAATTTTTTTTAGTGTACTAATAAGTCAGAAAAAGTCTGGAATCATCTCCATAAACAACACACACACAAACATACACACACACACAAATATACTCACACATACACTTCACACACACACACACACATATATATATATATATATACACATATATACTTTATACACACACACACATATATATATATATATATATATATATATATACATATATATATATATACATTTATATATATAAACACACACACACAC
Organism: Bulinus truncatus; assembly: GCA_021962125.1. NCBI lineage: Eukaryota > Metazoa > Mollusca > Gastropoda > Planorbidae > Bulinus > Bulinus truncatus. The sequence continues at coordinate 9,870,180 of JAGDYQ010000019.1, forward strand.
ACACACACATAAATAGAAAGAAGTATTAGTACTCAGGGTCAAGACAATCACACTATTTCTCGCTCTTCCCTACCCTCGGATGAACCTCCAGCTATGATCTCACATCTTTCTCTGCTCCAAGATTAACAGACACAGAAACCACAAAACGATCAGACAGACAGTGTATTGAGTGTAGGCGTCAGTTACAGGTGTGTGTGTGTGTGTGTGTGTATGTCTGTGAGTTATATGTATGTATGGTCTCTATGGTATATATATGTATGATGTGTCTGTGTGTGTGTGTGTGTGTGTATGTCTGTGAGTTATATGTATGTATGGTCTCTATGGTATATATATGTATGATGTGTCTGTGTGTGTGTGTGTTGACGAGTGTCAATGAGTGCCAGGGGGGCGGGGCTCAGAGATTCAGCCAGGATGGCACCAAGAATCAGTCAGTCGTTCAGTGATTCCCAGTAGGAAACGGTTTTTTTTTTATTACTATCGGCTCTGCAGTACGTCTATGAACTGTCCCCCCGGTCTTCGTAACCCTCCCTTCCACCCTCCCTTCCACCCTGTGACGTCCATCATCCAGTCTTTCATCGAATGACATCAGATTTTCGTTGAAATTCCCAATAGCGGACAGAGGCGAACTTGTGATTGGAATTCTTGTGGAAATAAAAAAAAAAAAATACGGTGTTTTAGTAAAGGTCAAGGACGCCGTGTCGAACAATCTCAGCGTGTTTCTTTTTATCTTAGGCTTTTTATGGTCTACCAATTGAATAAATCATTCAATATATGTCTGATTGTGTCTGGGCATTTGCACCCCCTCCCCGACCCCCCCCCACCCCCCTCGGCGGCACTGTCTGTTAGGTAACAATACAAAAAAAAATATCTCCAAGTGTTGGATTACATTTCAAGAAAGCCATGTATTTGAATATGGTAAATGTACCGAGTTGTTTGTATCTTTCAAAACATAAAAAAGCGGAAAAAAAATAAAAGCTTCAACTTAACTTCCAAATAAATTTCAGTTACAATACCGGAGACTTTCACTACACAGAGAAATGGTATAAGTGGCATAAAGAGACTTTCACTACATAGGGAAATGTTATACGTGGCATAAAGAGACTTTCACTACACAGAGAAATGTTATAAGTGGCATAAAGATGGCATATAATTATGAGCTTTAAAATACATAAACACTCAAGCTGGTTGAACATCAAAGCATGTATACTAAGGTATTTAATATATTTAGTTCGGTTTTAAAGTAGTTCATCTTTAAAGACGTTCGGAATTTAAAAAAAAATATTATTATCAGCCGGGGGGGCCCGTGAAGGCCCTGCCCAGGGGCCCGAAATTTCTGTCGGTGGGCCTGCTAACAGAAGCAAAACATTGTTCCAGGCCCCCCCACCCCCGCTTTTGAAACTCGCCATAGACTCGCAAAAAAGATCCGGCCCTGGGCTCCGCGTACTGCCATTAGGCCGCCTTTGTTTATACTCTCAAAGAACGTATAACAACTTATCAATTAACGTCATATTTTTTTGATGTCTCGGTTAGCGACTTGATGCCTCATGACAATGGACTGGTACGTCTTCCCAATATTTCCCCATGGGGATCAAAACAGAAACCATTTGATTTTTTTTTAAAGTTTTTCTGGAACTTGTTCAGTTCGGATTAAAAAAAAATATCACTGTATGTAAAAGAAAAAAAAAACATGGCCAGCGAACAGAAAAATGTGCAAAGGATCCGTTAAATTTTTAAATTTTTAAATTAAATTTGAAAAACAAAACTTACACGATTTAGAATTCAAACTATTGCCGGAACTGATATTCGGACCCTATACATAAGGACTTAGATGCCGCCGGTGATAAAAAAAAAAATAAATATTCCAGTTAGTGAGAATCAGCGACGGACCAACCCACAGTACATGGTTTACAAACTGTTGGTTTAAAACTAGAACGATTTGTAATTCATAAGACAAAAAAACGTAATTATTCGAAACTTGGACTATTCGAAAGAAATACGGATTTATTATGTAGTCTGAAAAATTACGTCACTAATCACCAAGAATGCCCCGCCCCTCTGACATGAGTTACTACCCCCCCCATTTTACCCCACTGCGCTTACCCTAATTAACAGCCCGCGTATCCTTCAACCCAGGGCCGGTCTTACGAATTGAGGGGCCCAATTTAAGGGATGCTTGCGAGGCCCCCCCTCTTCTAATTTCTTTTTACAATAACAACTAATATTATTAATGGTAAATGTAAATTGCAAGGCCCCCTGCCAGGCGCGGGGGTCCAATTTGGAGCAATCGGTCAAATAATTCTTAAGCCGGCCCTGCTTCCACCTATCTTTTATAACAAATAACAACCTTTAGTTTGACCTCGTTATTGCTGAAAGGTAAAAAAAAAGCTATTAGCGAGGCCACTGCATCTTTAATGTATCTGTATCTCTGTCTATCCGTACGTTTGACTTTTTTTTTTCTACTTAGCTGTGATTGTAATGCAGTTTATTTTTTTTTTTTACAGATTTTGTGGCGATTTATTTACAAGACAAAGATTCAAAGGGCAGACATTCAGCCCCTTTCACGGTCATCCCAGACACGGCCATGTTCGTTCACTTGGACATCGACCTCGATGGCCAGGTAAATTCTGCACATTTTATTACACTCAAATCATTTACATGTCACTTAATTCAAATAAAAAACTAAAATGTCTAACACTGTTTAAAGTTGTTAGTTTTTATAAGTTTTCCAACTAGTTTAAAACTGTAAGGCTTAGATTTTCTGGACATCTTTAGTTCTTTTATCTCCTTCAATTGTGTACTGCAAAAAAAACGAAAGACTTTAAGCAGGAAAACTTAAGCAGGGAGCAGGGGTAACAGCGACATTTAATTTTCGTATACAATGACCAAGGATTTGAAGAAGGTAGCCATTTCGCTGTGTGACTCATCACCAAACCTCTGCAGAAGTATCGCATTAGAAAGAGAAGCACATTCCATTATAAAAATATGTACAATTATTCGCGAACTGACGTGTGAGGGACACAAACGGACATACTTTCGTTGTCGCACCCTTTGGGGTACAGTCGCGAAAATTTTTTTTGAGAACCGCTGCGTCAGACCAACTGGTATCGTGCATGCCACAGATCTCAATCCTATCTGCAATCTGCACCTCTTAAACCGTCATCACGTTGCACTCTATCGTTTGTATTCTTAAACATGGACTCTACGTGACAAGGCCCACGTGACGGATGTTAAACATGGACTCACCGTGACAAGGTCCACGTGACGGATGTTAAACATGGACTCACCGTGACAAGGTCCACGTGACGGATGTTAAACATGGACTCACCGTGACAAGGTCCACGTGACGGATGTTAAACATGGACTCACCGTGACAAGGTCCACGTGACGGATGTTAAACATGGACTCACCGTGACAAGGTCCACGTGACGGATGTTAAACATGGACTCACCATGACAAGGTCCACGTGACGGATGTTAAACGTGGACTCACCGTGACAAGGTCCACGTGACGAGTCAGGAGCTATTAATGCTGCGGCACTTGACCCATGCCTGGGGTGGGTCTGGGTGTACAGTGCGTGACAGATAAGCTTGCATCAATGCCGATAACACAACACAGGCCTCCCCTGTTTTTATGCTGCATTATCAGAACCAAGTGTCGTCATAAACCCGGTCTTGGTTGTAGCTCGGTCATTGGGTCAGGTGATAAACGTCTAACTCTTACATAAACATAAGAGGGGGACGGACTGTTGCTCGTTACAGAGCTCGACTGATGACTTGAAGGACCGTGGTTCGATCTCCGGTGAGAAACAGAGGGGATGTTCCCCTCCTTGTCTCCCGTGATGCCTCAATGGCTCTTTGCCTTATTGGCTATGGTGGGGATGAATGAAGGGCACTCCAAACAACGTCCAATAGTGGGACTTCACAGACAGACCGGAGCATTCTACGGCGGATCTCAAACCGTGGCCAGTGGATCATTCGTGTTGCGCAAAAATGTAAAAAAAAAAGCAAAAATAAATACACAATGGAGAATAGTATTGTTAAATGCTCTAAGGCATTCACTAAAGTACAGACGCGAGATCAAGAAAACACAACATTTAATAATCTATTTTACAATAAACAACTGCAATGCCACGATTCTATAATTTTTTTTTTACATTGCCGGCTTCATCATCACAACCATGATCACAACTCTGCTTCTCCTACGTCACTCACTCAATAGTCAATTATACGGTGCGCCGATCCACGGGAATTCCCTATTCACAGCGCACAACCTAGGGCAAGGAGAGAGTTCTAACAGTATTGAAAAGAACAGGGTTGATCAACAGCGCACTATTGGTTTTATTCGTCTACATTGATTTAAAATTTGTTTTGTATATTATGTTCCTGATTTCCATTCGCTCTGTATTTCCACAACAAAAAAAAAAATTGCCAACCTAGTTTGAAGTAGTAGATGTGTATGTTGCACGTGAGGAAAAAAAGCTCAAATTGTACCTTCGTAAAAAAAAGTGTCGCAATCTTATGTCATCAAAAAAGGTAAACAAACCTCTGTATTAACGTGTACACATTTGTACTGATGGTCTTCCACTCCGTCCTCCGTGGAGATGTATGCTAAAAGATCAGAACACATCGTACAAAAGACTGCCGTTAGATTCTAAGCTGAACTATAAGGGCTAGTAACCTATTCGCACAAAGCGTTTTTTTTTTTGTTTTGAATTCCGTCCCGGCAACATGCGTGATATTGATCAGCTTAACAACCCCCCCCCCTCCATTACCCACCATTGTCTCCCATCCCCATGGTCTAGGAACGATTCTTTTCACCGTTGGACGCTAAATAAGATTCTGATTGTATATTGTGATAATTTTTTTTTTACTTCCAGTTAAAAGATAAAGAGAAAGACAGACTAGAAGACGAGTTTTCTTCCTGCCTAGGAGCCGACCAATCAAAACTGATTGTGAGGTCGATGGAGGGAGAGGTCAGCAAGAACGATGCCATTTCGTTAGAAGGTGATTCTCGTTTCTATTAGTGAGGCAGGAAACCAAATCTAAACAAGACATTGGGTGCGCTTTTGATTAAGACGGGATGAGTTCAGAAATTCTAAAGAAAAGATATGTACTACTTTTTAGTAGAACATGTTAAACTTTTGTTGATTTTATTTATAAGTTAGTAGTTTTTAGAGCATTTTCGAAAAAAAATGCTCTATTGTCCCCGTTTTGTCTGTCTGTCTGTCTGTCCGTCATCACCATAGATCTCAACAACCATAAGTCCTTGACCCATGATGTATATATCATTTTGTAGGTCTTGGCCTGCCAAGAAAACACTTTGGTCCATTTCGCGATCTGACCTCTGAGGGCCGAAAAAATAGGGCGTATTAAGTACCGTTTTTTACTATATAAGCTATATTAACAAAGGAGCGCCCTATATCTTTCCTCTCTATTTACCAGCAAAATCTATGGCTGTCACCCGGGGGAAAAAATACGGATTTCGTCCGACGTAATCGTAGCCACTGCGTACACGAAAATGCTCTAAAATGTCCTTTGTCCGAAACGGAAAAGACTTTAATTGCTTGTTTTTTAATCAAAATAATTGTGATAAAAACATGCTCGGCCCGACAACCCATCCCATCTCCCTCAACCTGGTGCTATGTTTTCGACACCAGTTAGGCAATATGTCAACGTAACCTATCTGACCTAATAAACAAGATTTCTGTCGAAAAAAAAAATAGAATTTAAAAATAAAAAAAGCGTAAATTTAAAATGTCAACTAAAATGAAATGTTCTCCCTAAAAGTTGGTTAGCGCCACCTACAAGCATGGTCGTGCGGTAACGCGCTCGACTGTCGACCTGAAGCTAGATGGTTCGATCTCCGGTGAGGACCAAGGAAAATTTTCAGGTCATGACTCAAGTTCCCGATATATCTCCCGTGGTGCCTCCATGGCCATCGCACTATCGGCTATGGTGGGGATGAAAGAAGGACACCATAAAAACCGTCGCATTAGTAGTTTATAGGATCTAAAGAGAGATTTCATCTCATCCTTACAGGGACTTCACACAACCTACAAACATATTTATGTTGTTGTTTTATTTTTCGTTAGTTCATTTATGAATCCATCTCTTTATGATCGTACCAAGAAATGTTCTGAATGAGTTAATCTACTATTCTGCGCCCAAACCATCCTTGTAAAAATTAAAAACAAATATACGTTATTAATCTTTTATTTTAATTCTTAAATATTTATTTAGTCCTTTTGTGATATTCAAAAAAATGTAACGTTATATTCAGAAATGTAACGTTATTTTCAGAAATGTAACGTTATTTTCAGAAATGTAACTTTATATTCAAACATCTAAAATATCTTGGAGTAATGTAGCTATGTGTTTATTTCCCATAATTCGATAAATAAATAAAGGTAGTAGAAATAAATAAACAAATTATAACGAACATCGATTTGAGATCATTCCGAGCGATTAGCTGGCACACGCGCGTCAGCGGTGTTTGCCGGATTGTCCTTTGTTGTCGTCATATTGGCAGTAGTTACTGTTTGCTCAACGGTTGATAGGGAAATGGGGTTAGGTTTATTGCTGCCCTTGATCCTGGCGAATTAATGGCTTAACCAGGTCATGTTAATGAACATTCTGTTAAACACTTCTTTAGGTTTTTATTTTCTAGGTTTATAAATTGAAACTTGAAAAAAAAATGATTTTGCCAACTTTGTACTTGGAGGTAAATTAGAGAAGATCACGCTAACGAATTGTAGCGGTAATTAACGTTACTCTTGTAAAAGGAGGGGGTGGGGTGGAATTACTGGGGGTTTTTTTTTTCGTGGCTATGAATAAATATAAACTCATTTTCGCGTCTTCAATGAATGTCCAGTCAAATACTTAAAGATATCAATACGGCGCCACCCAGTTTCTTTTTCTTCTTTCGTTGCATTTTCCATATCATTAACCTGATCCATATTTTTTATATAACTCTAATAACATTCGGTCGTTGTTTATTTCTTCTTTTCTCAGAGTATGAAAAATTCATGATCGGATCATTGCACCATGGATCAGTTGAACAAGAAGCCAAGCAGACAACGGTTCAACCTTAAGATTAAACTGTTCGACTACTGGATACATCACTTCACTGATTTAAGCTTTCCTCTAACCAAAGCGAATTTCGCGTATCTAGGTAGCTCGCGAAATTCGCCCCTCTTTCGCTGCAATGTATTTACATGGAGATGCTCAAATCGCGTAGAATTTCCGCGGCGGTGCAGAGAAATTTCGCGGCATCGCTTCTTTCAGAGTTTTTTCCCGTTTCGCGAGTGTAAACAATCCAAAATGGCTGCCTAGAAACATCGACTCAAATGAAAATCAAGGTTAAAGTTGATATAAATGTCTTAAAATTAACAAATAACACTTACATTTATATATAGCAACTTGAATTATATCAGATTATACCAAAAAGTAAGTGTTTTTTTCACTTTTCACTTGTAAAATAAATAACTGTAGAAAATATATCATAAGAAGAAAATGTCTGCCGACGTCTTCAAATAAACAACAAGAAAATTAAAAAAATCCTTATATCCGGTCGGCTGACGCCTATGTTCGCTTCGCTTAGGTATATCGAGGGTTTTTCGCGCTTTGAAAAATCTCACGTGAGAAATAGCGCAGCGGTACGCTTCGCTTTGGTTAGAGGAAAGCTTTATTCTGTCACATGCACACATACAAGGACACACATACACATAGTGATATAACACTCTTTTTGGTGATTTGTTTATCTTGAATGTTCTGTTTATTACAGACTAAAAAAAAAACAGATTTATTTTATTAACAGTGAACAAGCAGTGCCGTCATATCGCATTGGCTCGCCCTGGGACTTTTTTTTTCGAGGACCCTTCCGAACTAACCCTTTAATAATGAACTATTTAAATTTCTTTCTTTAAAAGAGCTTATTTTAAGGGGGCTGGTCTGGGGAGCCCTATATACTGTTAAGACGGGCCCTGTCACAAGCGAATAAGAACTCATAATTGAAATATTAAATGTCTGTTTTTTGTCCTAAGGTTGAAATCAGTGATGAATAATAACATAAGGGGCTGTCCATTAATTACGTCAAAAAAATAAGGGGGAGGGGGGGGGTCAGAAAATTTTTGACAAGGGGGAGGGGGGAGGTCAAGAAAAGTTGACGTCAACAATGTTACTTTTTTAAATTGAATATAATTACTTAATAAATAGGAAAATTAAGCAGCGTTTGTAGTCCTGTGTTATACACACTCGCTTAACATTCAGTATTTTAATTAAACTAACTATATTCCTACCAATTTTGCCACATAAACATTTTGGAAGCCACCTTTTTAGGGGGGGGGGGGTAATCAAATGGTGACGTAATTTTATAGGGGGGGGGTCTCTGGAAGTTTGACAAGTTGTTGACAAGGGGGAGGGGGGGGGAAATCGCCAAAAATATGTTGACATAAATAATGGACAGCCCCTAATCAAATGTAAATTTGAACTTCCATTGTGGTTTTAATCACGGTTTTAATTGTACTCGTAGAAATCAGGGGATCTAACCACATAAAAAAAATATTGATTGATAAAAAAAATATTGAAGTGTAAAAAAATATTGATTGGTAAAAAAAAATATTGATTGGTAAAAAAAATATTGATTGGTAAAAAAAATATTGATTGGTAAAAAAAATATTGATTGGTAAAAAAAAATAACATACAAACATATCGGAATAATTTGTTTTTAAAAGTAAACCCTCTTAGCTTTTATGTCTTTCGTGATTTGTTAAATAAACCACAAACATATGAATGATTTTTCGCGTTTTTTTCATATCAGAAAACTTTATTGCGTTTAATTACTTTCATAGGTTTCTGTTCAGCAGAAACTGCCGCAATACACATAACAACATACATACATAGCAGCAGGGCTCTATCTGATGACCAAAGACGCTCTTGTGTATAGGCTAACTGGGCAATCGCCTCGGCCACTACTTTTAGGGGGGGGGCATTTAGTATAGATGTCTATTTTTAAAGCTGGTGCTTTGAGGGCCCCCGTCAGGCAATTATCTTTTGAAGATTCTGCCTAGTGCCCTCCAGAGGAACGGCAGAGCTAATGAAAACATGTTTTATTGTCTACCCGCCCGCCCCCTCTCGACCTATACACAGGGGCGCCGAGAGCCAACAAGGGCCCCAGGGCAGGACATCATTGCGGGCCCTTAATAAACAATGAGTCGTGAAAAAATTGACATGTTCGAGGCTGCCAGGCACCCTTACAGATGCGGGCCCCCTGACAACGACCCCCTGCTCCCCCCTCTCGGCGTGCGTGCCTATACACAACTATATTAGTCAAGTCAACAATATTTAAATTCTTTATTATTGTTTATTTATGTAGGCCAATACTTATAATCAACACACGGTTTATTGCCAATTCAATGGAAATAATTAGAGACAGATCCTTTAAAACTTTTTTTGGTCTCCCCTGATTACAGAAATGTTGTTGCTTTTTTTTTATTGTTTTTTTTTTTGTTAATTGCATCACAATAAAATAATCAATTTCAGGCATCGAGATGTTAATTCAACTGGACAACCGTCGGAACCCTTAAACTATTATTATTACTTTTTTGTTATTCATAGAAATAATAACGTGATTAGATTAGCAAATGATCAGATGTTAGATTCCCCTGCTCGTTCACCAAGCGCCATGTTTTGATGAATTATTACATAACATAAATATATAAGTCTCTCCCCCCCCTCCCCCTCCATTCATCTCAACATCTCTACAGAACGCTGGGCTGTTCAAAAAAGAAAAAAAAAATCAATGCAGTGTTGCCTTGGTTAAGAAGCGATGATTCGTTCTAACTTCATATTACTTATCATTTGGACATTGTAAACCCAATCCTGCGTAGATACTTAAGACAATTTTTCTGCTTACATCTGCTTGACTGTCGTCAGCCCAAATTCATCGTTAACTGTAGTGTTGTTTTCGTTGACGAAAACTAAAACTAAAACTAAAATTAGCAGCAAGACTAAAACTAGACGAAAACTGAAATTATTACAGAAAAAACGAAATAAAAACTGAAACTAAAATATGACCTGGGACTAAAAACAACACTAGTTAACTGAGACCGTCGTTAACCAAGCTACCATTGTAATCTTTTATTATTATTATTTTTTTTTACTCCTGAAACAATCAACGTCTGGATTTAAAGAAATCTCAAAAAACAAAACAAAAAAACACCGGGTTGATTGCCCCTGAAAGACACGCCCATGCGAGTATTAATGAATCCATGTTAAATAAGATGGCCATCGACGGCGGTTACTTAAGCTTAGAGCTGACAACCATCCCGAGACATCTCTGATTAGCGCCCCTTCACCCCCATTCCCCCCAAATACCTAAACAAAAACAAAAAAACAGCTATGAAGTATTATACCAGTGGTGGCGAACATATGGCACGCGTGCCACTTTCTGCACCAGCCCCATAGCCAAGGGGGGGGGCACTGGGGGGGCGTGCCCCCCCTTTGCTAGGTGTGGAGTGCCGCCCCCCCCCCGCTTAAAAAAGAAAAAGAGGAGAAAATAAAGAAAAAGTAACTAAAATGAGAAAAACTGCCCCCTTGCTGGGTATTGGTGCCCCCCCTGCTTACTTTGACCTGGCTACGGGCCTGTTCGGCACGCAGAGCCTCATCAGTCGGCATGCGACTAAAATACCACTTTCCTTTAATTTTAATTGAAGTGTTGGCAAATTGCTATAAATTAATGGGCTTTTTTTTTTTTGGTTCATATTCGGGCACGCGGCCCCAAGAAGGTTTGCCACCATTCTATTATATATTGAAAATCTCTCTCATGCGAAATCAATGCCCTACAAGCTGTGCTTTCCAATTAATACCACGAATAGATTCTACATAAATGTTCTACAAGCTGTGCTTTCGAATTAATACCACGAATAGATTTTACATAAATGCCCTACAAGCAAGCTGTGCTTTCCAATTAATACCACGAATAGATTTTACATAAATGCCCTACAAGCAAGCTGTGCTTTCCAATTAATACCACGAATAGATTCTACATAAATGTTCTACAAGCTGTGCTTTCGAATTAATACCACGAATAGATTCTACATAAATGCCCTACAAGCAAGCTGTGCTTTCCAATTAATACCACAAATAGATTCTACATAAATGCCCTACAAGCAAGCTATGCTTTCCAATTAATACCACGAATAGATTCTACATAAATGTTCTACAAGCTGTGCTTTCGAATTAATACCACGAATAGATTCTACATAAATGCCCTACAAGCAAGCTGTGCTTTCCAATTAATACCACAAATAGATTCTACATAAATGCCCTACAAGCAAGCTATGCTTTCCAATTAATACCACAAATAGATTCTACATAAATGCCCTACAAGCAAGCTATGCTTTCCAATTAATACCACGAATAGATTCTACTTTGTAGACGAAAAAAAAAAAACAAGCTTTCCGTTCCAGGCAAATAAAAATAAAATTAACAGCACTGCTGCCAAACATCATTAACTTTTAGAACTGGATGGACCAGAGTTAGCCTAATTGATTATAAGCGCGCAGCTATTTCAAAGGGAACCGCAGAACATAACTTTGGTTACAAATGCTCAGAATCGCAGTGACCAACAAAAAAACCCTCTTGTACTAGAATTTTGCAATGCTTCTCAAATCGTGTTCTGCGGGACACTTGTGTTCAATGAATTCACTTCAAGTGTCCCGTGGTAGGAAGAAAAACTCAATTGTACAATTAAGTATAAAGATGGTCAACAACGCCTCAGTGTGTGCGGGGTAGGGGTATCCAAATTCGAAAGTCCCCCGGGCCTCAGCTTGAGGGGGCCCCAATAATTGTTTTTACATTAAATATTAAGTAGATTATCACATATCATGGTGTCGAATGTCAAAATGCAGCCCCCCCTCCCAAAAAAAAAAGGCCAAGCCCCCCCCCCCTGGCCCCCAAATCCCTAGGTTCGGAACTGCAGATAATAGAGTATTTTTCGAGGATTTTACATGTGCGTGAAGTCCATGTAAGGATGAGATAAAATCTCTTAGATCCTATGAACCACTAATGGGACGGTTTTTATGGTGCCCTTCTTTCATCCCCACCAAAGCCGATAGTGCAGTGACCATGGAGGCACATCGGGAGACATGAAGGGAACTTGAGCCAAGACCTAAGAGTTTCCTTGGTCCTCACCGGAGATCGAACCAGGTACCTTCAGGTCGATAGTCGAGCGCGTTTTTTCATAGCTTTCTTCATTTTGCAAAAGTGTTAACCACCCCTTCTTTTTGTTTAGGCCAATTGTAAGTTTTCAGCGAAAAAGGTAAACAAAGATCAAAGTATAGTGATTTACGAAAAAAAAACCATTTCAAAGTTTTTGTGTTGTATGACACCATCGTCTGACGAGAGCAATGCCGATTGGTTTTTATTCTATCAGTCACTCGCTCCATTGATTCCGCTTTTGTCGAAAGCGTCTTCTTAGCCATGGTCCTAGGCCAGGGGTTGGCAACCTGCGGCTCGCGAGCCGCATGCGGCTCTTTCGATGTCAAGTTGCGGCTCTTTCGATGTCAAAGTGCGGCTTAATCAAATACCATAATATTGAAACAAACATTTTAGTGGCTCTTTAAACAAACTGAGAAAAAATGCAAATTTTAACTTTTGGCTCTTCCGTCTCAAAAGGTTGCCGACCCCTGTACTAGACCATCATGAATTCATATCTATGGTTACGACTCCCCTTGTAAGAGATGATCTGAGCTAAACCCATCAGCATATGAAAAGGGTGGTGGTCGTGTGGTAAAGCGCTCGACTGTCGACCTGAGGGTCCCTCGTTCGGACCAATGGATATTTCAGGTCACGGCTAAAGTTCCCCCGCTATATCTCCCGTGGTGCCTCCATGGCCATTGCACTATAGGCTATGGTGGGGATGAAAAAAAAAAGGGCACCATAAAAACCGTCACATTTGTGGTAAGAGTAAGGATGTAAGAGATTTTTTTTTATCTCATCCTTACAGGGACCTCACACACACAAACCCATCGGTCATATGAGAACCTTCGTTACAGCAATGAAAATTGCCGACAGTAATTTAAGCGAACAGCGAAATACAAGAATGGAACACACCAAGTAAATAAATTATTCAGAAACTTTTATGTTGTTTTCTTCTGTTGCTGTAAATTACTCTAGAAAACGCTTCAAGATAAACATTGTGAATCAATAATTGTGTTTGTCTTGTTGACAATGAGCCTGTATCAATGCAGAGCTATTGTACGTTGTTTTTGGAAGGTCAGAGGCGTACGTAGGGTGGGGGGGGGAGGGCTCCAAATTCGAAAGTTCCTCGGGGGCCCCAGCTTGAGGGGCCCAATTTTTTTACATTAAATATTTAGTACATTATCTCATGTCATGTTGTCGAATTTTAAAATGCAGGGGCCCCCAAAGAGAACAAGCCCCCCGGGCCCCCAAATCCCTTAGGTTCGGTACTGACAAAGGTACATGCCCTCCCATTATAACGTCATATTTAATAGGAGCTCGTACCCTTTGGCAATGGGGGCACCAAGTTGATGCCTAAATGCCCTATTCATACAACATACAACGGTTCTGCAACCGGGGCACTCTGGGGATTTGAATAAAACAAGCTGCCGCCACACCACCCCCGGGGCAATTGCAGATTCATACTATGGGATAAAGCCTGCATGTATGGGCCTTTTCTTACTGTCTAATACGCTGGAACGGATGTGGTGTGTGTGTGGGGGGGGGAGTCTTTTATTTCTATCGTCCCAAATTTTACCCACTCAGAGTTGAATCATGTTCGATTCATCTCATCTTGCCATCTTTCTACCAGAGGAAAAAAAATGTTATAAACAGATCTAGATATTTTTTGATGAAATCCAGATATGTTAAAATGCTTTCAAAAAAATACATCTCGATAATTTTATTTTGTTGTTTAGATATAAAATTTTGAATTGAAGGCTATATATTTAATATAACCTACATATTTTTCCACATATTTTCTGGATAATTCATCATGAAAGTAGTTGGCAGCCATGACTGTCAACAACATTGTAAACTTCAAGAGTCTTTCCTCAATTCCGATTGGTCGCTTAGTAAGCCTATCAACAATAGTACAATAGTACAAGTATTTAGGAAATTATTTTACTAAACACAAGCGCGTACACAGAATAACACACACCAGCATACACCCAGTAAAAACAGTAATGTTAAATATATGTTTGGTAAATGTTATGTTGATGATTTTTTCTTGGACATTGTCTTCATTAACAACCAAATAACAAAAGCTTCATATTGAATATGTGTTATATTTATTTCTTTTTAATCAAATTGTGCGAGCGGGCATATGTGTACGCGTAAATTTTGCAAACAATTTTTTTTAATAAGGTGCTAGATAAATTAAGTTTACCGTACAGTCAGTCCCTCGTGGAAGGGGGTTGTACACATTTTCACTGTACAGTCGGTCCCTCGTGGAAGGGGTTGTACACATTTTTCACATGTGCTACCGTCAACGCATAAATACACAGTAAAAATTGGAATACACGTACATGTATACTGCTGTTGGACAATCTCCACTATCTGCTACATATCTAATTAATCTTTCACGTTAACTATAGCTGTATTTAGAAGTTTACGGCACACTAACGACATTAGTGTATAGTAACTGTGTTCTTTGATCACATGAATGCTAAAAATAGCAATAGTATAAATGGCTGAGTTAATAACTTTCAAGCGTCAGTTAGGTCAACACAAAAAAGCGTTCTTCCTAGACTGCATTGTATAAATACAAATGGCTACAGGAGCACTCTCCACAGAAGAAAAAAATAAAAAAAAATAAAAGTGTGAGTAGGATAGCTACCTACAAAAAGTCTATAGTCTTACGCTAATAAAAATAAACATAATAAACAATCCGATGTTATTTACCTGGACAATACAGATTAGTATTATACTTATTCTATATCTCCAGGAAAAGCTTCCTATCATTGAAGTGGAATGTCGTAAGCTAAGAGTGGAGACAACGGGTGTCTGAGTGCAAACCATTCTGGCAGGACTAGGCTGATTGATCATGGGTCGATCCAAACGTGCATTCAGTGATCTCGCACGTCGTTGTTTCTCTCTGGCAGACTTGTATTTCTTTCTGAGATCTGCATTCCTACTGCGTGGTGCAGAGTTGTTTCTTGCAGTGGAGCTCTTCCCTTTTCTTCTTCTATTTCCTACTTTCTTCAATCTTCTACAGGATTGCCTTTGATCAAAATATTTCCTCATTTTTAAGAGTCCAAATTTCTGTATACCTCATTGGACTTGGCAATCTAAAATTAATAGGTTTTTCTAAATTAGTTTTTTCTTTTTTAAAAGAAAATATTGTATTAAATTTATTTTTAAATTGAAATAAATTTGAACTAACTTTAGATGCCTTTGCTAGAGTCGTTCTTCTGCTCCAATGAAGATCCTAGTTGATCGCCCTTTCCATCCTGTGTTATGGTTTGATCATTTACCTCATTTCTCCTTTCTTCTCTGCATTTGGCCTTTTTCTCTTTCTTCAGACAGCCGCAGAATGCATAGGCATTGTATAGAATGACTAGTGTCGTTTTGGCAAAGTATAAAATTTTTAAATAGTGCATACTTTTCCATCATGGTTTGCATCCTCATGCATATCTTCTGCAGAAAAAGCTGTCTCTTGCATTCCTTCATCTCTGTATATCTGCTCTTGTGTTGTTTGTATGTTCTGTATTCTTTTTTCGAGGTCTTACTCTGTTTCCATATCTTGTAAAACGTCGTCAGGTAGGGACGACGTTGTGAGGCCTACTTTAGCTTTGCTTCAAAAGAGTGCTTTGTATGGTGATCTTTTAATCCCAGAATGAAAAGCTCTGGCTTTGTGAGTGGTGCGGCTTACCATGAACGATCTTCAAGGTGGGGCAGTACTCCTTTAAGCTGCTCACCACACTGTTTGCAAATTATCTGCCGTTTTCGGACTGTAGAATTGTTGGAGCGCCAAGCAACGTAAATATGTCTACGAGCTGGTAGGCTACTTCTTCTGCCCTCTTTGTCTTCAGGGCCCTGAGAACCACGAACTTGGTGAGATGATCTTGATACACCATTATAAACTTGTATTCCCCATCAGGATGGGATTGAAAGTCGATGAGATCGACCTGACAACGGGAGTTGAATTCTGAAAAAAAAAACATTGGCTTGACTACAATGCCTTTTATTGACGCCTTTTTGTTTTGTCTGGCAAGGTTCACAAAGGTTAACATACAGTTCAATATCATGATGTGTAATGTTCTTGTATTTGGGTGATAGTTCTTTCAACATTCTGTCCCGTCCACCATTACCAGACGCAAGACATGCTTTTAGCTGACCTTCACTGTCACATTGAGAGCGAAAGCAGGTGCGTTTTCCCTTACAACATGTAGACTGAGTGTCATGGTATAGTTATGAGTACTACGCACACAGGTGTGTGTGTATCTTTGGAGCTTGGCCAACCAGGTCAACATGTGGTCACGGGGTCATGATTCGAGATGTTTATAGAAAATAAACATGTTGTTTATTTGTAAATTGTATTGACTAAATGAGTGAGAGACAGAGCGATGTGGAATGTTCGAGATGGATGGAAGGAAATTATATAAAGACGATGTTCAGTTGAGAAAGGAGAGAGTGGAGTCAATCGAGTCAGTGAAGTTATTTTAGTTCAGAAGTTCAGTTGAGTATTAAGAGAGTATTTGAGTACATATCAGAAGTTTTAGTTGATCAGTTAAGTTCATTGTTAACAAGTATTATTCATTGGATTTATTCTGTTTATTTATATTATTGTGTCGTCAATAAATCATATGAACCATGGACATGAATTGAGTTCTCATTATTAAACCAGCTCATACATAACATTTATTTACACTGAGATTGTCAAGTCTAATTCCTCTGATTGCCTGCCGAATCAGAAAACTGTACTCCGGCTTATGGGATCTAAAATCTCAAAGCTAGTCAGCATCTAGTATAATATAATATCCGTGAAGTATCTGTTCGGGATGAACAGACTTAAGAGGGTGACTGTGTTATAACTCTGCTTCATCCCCCCACCCCCCAGTCAGCCCCCTGACCCGAAATAAATGACGACTCATTTACGTCTAAACATTGTTAATTCGGTCGTTCAACTCAACCTTAGTACAATTGTTGAAGTAGTACACTCGTTTCAACTGGATTAGTTGTAAGCATAATAGACTTAGTTGTTTTGTTGTAACCTGGACTTATTAAATTCTATACATTGTAGACTGTGAATAAATCTTATTATTCAACTAACGAACCCACTTGTCCTTTGGTGCCTACCTAGAGATTTTTGGAAGTTCGCAACACTGGTGTCAGTAGTGGGAAATTCTTACAATAGCAGAAAGGAAGCTAGAACAGTTTTAACTCTATAACTTAAGAACGAAATGAATAAAAATACTTCAGAATCATACACAATATTTACTTCAAGCAATAAGAAACAAAATCAGAGACGTGAAGAAAGATTTTAGTACTAAAACCGAGAAGGAAGTTCATCGAGGTGAGCCACCTGAGACATTGGTGACCCGAGATGAGCCACCTAAGACGTTGGTGACTAGGGATAAGCCCCCTGAGACGTTGGTGACCCGAGTTGCGTCACCTGAGGAGCTGGTTACCCGAGATGAGTCACCTGAGGAGCTGGTTACCCGAGATGAGTCACCTGAGGAGTATTAGGAAAATGTTCTTTTTTTTATAAAAAAAAAACTTATCAGTGGTGATGTAACATTTGAAGTGTGTCTCTTCATTCTCTTTTTCGTTATAAAAGCAACCGGCCATCTAATTTGCTTGAATGTTACTTCTGAAAAAAAATGTAAATTACTTCCCGTTCAATAATTGTATAATTTATTTTTCACTGAGATGAATGCTCCTGTTGCCGCGTGTACCGATGCAACTTAGTCCAGACTGATCGCTTGCTATATTGACATAAGTGATGCGAGTACGCTATTTCCTCGGCCACTGACATTAGTGTTATTCTGACCTAAATCACCGTTAATGAACACTAAAATAATTAGTGTACATTTAAACTTCTAAAGCCATACTAGAGTTCAAATGAAAGTCTGAATTTGTTCATGTAAATTTTACTTATGGCTTAGCAAAAAGAGTTCTACATGAACACATTAACTATCATATCCAGTGTTCATAATCAAGGCCGTACCCAGGATTTGGGGGTGGGGGGAAAGGGGGGGGGGCTGTGCGGAGAGTTTTATATAAGAAAAAATTGGAACACAATGATAAAGAAGTTTATTTTATAATAGAATTTGATGTTTAGAATCAAATTGGGGGGGGGAGGGGCTGCAGCCCCCTAGCCCCCCCCCCCCACCTTGGTACGGCCTTGTTCATATTGAATAAGGTCAGGTGTACGCTCATTCCCCCCCCCCACCCTCCTGCAAAGTTGAATACTCCTGTCATTTTTACCGTGAACTTGTGATCGTGCGGTATAGTGTTGTCCTTGGTTCGATCTCCAGTGAAAAACAAAGGAACACATTTATTTTTCCCTTGATAAGTTATGTCGATTTAGGGACAAAGTCGTGGAAAGGTCTCGCCATCACCTCTCATTGTCACCATCCCATCTCACTGTCGCCACCACCTCTCATTCTCACGTGATTTCGAGAAAAGTCGCCACATTAGGGCTAGTCTATTCTGTAATGTTTGCAGTTCAGCTTTAACTATGGTGGCCTCTCTTCCGCGCTCCCTTCAGGGTTCCGTACATTTTAGCAGGCTTGCGGAGCCGCCATATTTTTTTCGGCTCCGGCTCCGGCTCCCACAAATTTGACGGCTCCGGCTCCGGCTCCCTATTAAGATAGTATCTCACGAGACAAACATTTTTGTAATTACTCCACGCTAACATCCCACTGATAAAAAGTTATGCAAATTTTGCCGCGTTCACCCCCATAGTCAGGAACTTGAAATATATACGCATTGTCGGTTTTACTAAAAACAAACCATTTCAGTGCATCCAGAAACATATCATTATTTTCGATCGAGGTTTCAATAGTCGCCAATTTCATAAGTAATAAAAATTTATTTCAATGATCAAATTAGCCAATAGTAAATTGATACATTATTTAAAATATTTTTAAGACTTCAGTATTTATATTTATTATTTATAAATTCGAAGTGACTATTCGGTCCCGGGCAAGCCCGTAGCCAGGATTAATGCATTGGGGGGGGGGGGGAGAATTGTAGAAAATTGGTCTTTGAACAAAAAATATTTCGATAATTTAATGATGTATTACCTAAACTTTGCGATAATCGGGGGGGGGAAACATGTTTCTCTCAGCCCCTCCCTCATAACTCCCGCCCCTGGCGGGGTAGAAGAAATGTTCGGGGGAAGGGAAGATGGAGGTGCGAAGCACCGAAAGCTTGCGAACGGAGAGGAGGGTTTCGGGAGGGGACCTCAGTGAGTCCCATCCCCAAGAAATTTTTTGCAGTTTCATATCCAGAATGGTGCTTTTCAGACGCAAAAATTGTTTAGCTATTAATTAGAAAACCTCAATTCACTTTCTACGTTTTAATAATGCATGGCATATTGCAAGATTATTTGAAATATTAAATAGTAAAGAGTTGCAACGACAAAAATTGCAATGATAATGAAATTCAGTTTCCTGTTATAATATGTATTAATGATTGACTCTTTTTTACAGATGTAGTAATAGATCACCTCGAGTTATGTCAATCTTTTTATATTTGTTTTAACTACAAAACTGGGAAGAACAACCGTTCTGCAAGAATATACAATACTTATTTGTGCAAATCTTACCTATAAAGTATTAAACGAAAGAACAGGTCTATAAACCGTAAATTGATAGTCGCAATTATTTAATTTAAGAAATGAAAATTAATTCTGCTAAAAGATAAATTTTAAAATTAAATAACATCACTCAGAAATCACGGAGTTTGTACTTAATTATTTTATTATACATATGTATAAGGGAAGTTGAAGTTTTTCAGAAGTCAATATTATTTTATTAACTTATTTAAGTTGCTAGTTGTCCTCAGAAGATATCAATATATAAAACTATTACAAGGTTACGAAACAGGCCCACCGACAGACATTTCGGGTCCTGGGCGGGAATTTGACAAGGGCCCCGTGCTGATATTAATATTTTCTAAAGTGTGATTGACCAGCTCAGTTCGGGCCCCTAAAACAAAATTGAACAAAATAATTGATGTTTTATAGCCGTTATTATTAAAATTTTGTCAAAAAGCTCAAATCATGCACGGGGGGGGGGGGGAGGTGCTCAGGTCTGGCTACGGGCCTGGACCGGTGTACCAATAAACTCCGATTTTTATTCGGACCCCGTCCCAATAAAGTCTGATTGTTATTCGGACCCGTGGCAAATATGCACTTAGCTTAGCTATACATAAACTTTATTATTGTTTTTTTGTTTATTTTTTTTATAATTGTTTGAATTGTATGATTTAATCGTTACTCAAGTGTCTAGGGTTCCACTAAGCGGACTCTGTATTATTATTTTCTCGGGTTCCGTCTAATAAAGTTTAAATATAGCTACGCTTAGTGCATATTCCCACAGGTCCAAGCATCGTATTTTGGTGGGACCTGGCTCCAGTGTCACCACAACCTTATAGGATTTTTTCCCTACTCTATTTCAGATATTCTGTTTATAATAAAATTGTTAAATACAGAAAGTGACCATTTTGTTTTTAGTCTATTACAAATTCGCGGTCAAATAATACACGAAATGACGCGTTCTATTTGTCATCGTAGTAAAAATTTATTTTTAAATAATTGATACAACTATTCTATGAAATAAAACTGTTTTAACTTTATATATAACAAAATAACATTCCATTAAAAAATTTTGCACTAGATTTAAAACGAACACAAAACGATTCCCCATTAAAGATTTCTTGTGGTGATGTGCGTGTTACTGTTGTGGCGTTCGTAAAACATGACAACATTTCAAATTGTAGGAGGCAAACAATCAAACAAATCTGTAATTTTAAAGCTAAAAAAAAAAATTCTGCTGTAAAAAAAAAAAATTGGGAGACGTGGAGCCGCCAGATTTTTTTGGCTCCGGCTCCAGCAAAAAGTAGCGGCTCCCGGTTCCGCAAGCCTGCATAATAGTACTGCTGGGGTGTTGTGGCACCTTTTCACTGTATCCAGTAGTGGTTCCGGCAGGGCCGTTTTAAGGTCATCGTAGGCCCTAGGCACTTTCAAAGTCGTAGGCCCTGTCCGATTTCATTTTTTTTTAATATTTTTTTTCAAGAATGCACTTGTTTTCACTTTATGTTCTGGCTTTCGTAGGCCCTTGAAAAGTCCGTAGGCCCTAGGCACGGTGCCTACAGGATACAGCGGCCCTGGGTTCCAGATATCCCGCCAGGCTGCTAACTACGACCCTGACATATATATTGCAGCAGTTTTTTTTTTTAAAGGATCTAATCTCAAATCCATGTGTCCTTCTTTCTGTCTGCGCATGTCAAGTCCAGGATTCACACCAATACAGCAGGATGGGAGATTACCGATGTATATATCCCGTACTTGGTGCGAAAGTGAATGACTTTACTTCAACCGACCCTATCTAGTCTGGACATGGCAGCCAAAGTTTTCATTGTGCTAATCTCAGACATGCTTCAACAGTCCGTGGAGTGAGTTGATCCCAAACACCTGAAGCTTTCCACCTCTTCCTACAGTACACTCACGTTATTTATTATTATTTAAATATATTCATTCAATGAAGAATGTATTCCACAATTATTATTTGGACGCACCTTCACAAGCTGGTTGGCCCCTTGTGTTTGTTACATGTAGATAAATGTCTCAACGGTTTGGAAGTGGACACCCCCCCCCCCCAGCCTCGTAGCGTGAAAATTTTACAGCAGGGGGCAGACAATAGCAGGGAGGAGGGGCAGGTAATACATTTTACTAAGTAGAACAAATAAGCAAGGGGGGGGGCAGACAAAACGCAGGGAGGCCCGGCCACACCCCCCCCCGTACGCTACGGGCCTTCCCCCCCTCCCCTCCACTAAATGCCAGAAATTCGGGGGAAGGGGAAATTTAATGTATTTCTTAACAAATAAAAAGTTAAAAATTAGAAACAAAACAGGTTAAAATCGCTAATGGTATTTTAATTGAATATTTACAATAATTACATTATTTATAGAACATGACAATAATTCAAAGGCTGGTTTTAATCAATGTGTCACATTATGAAATGTCAAACCGTGAAGAAATACAATATTCCTGCAGACGTTACCAAGACATGCAAGACTGCACTTGTCTAAACGATAAATAGAAAATGGAGCATAACAGAAAAAATACAATGAGCAGTAAATAAATAATTTTAATTTTACACAGAAAAGTGCATTGTTAAATAAGTGACCTTGGCCAGAATTACACATGTCAGCACATAGGGCTAAATTTTGACAGATTTTTCTTAAACAAAAAACAGAATGCAAAAGTTAACAAATAAGTAATCTAACGTGGTGGGGGGGGGGGGAAAGCAACTTTTTAGTGCATCGTATTTTATAAAATTAAAATACTTGCAACAGTCACCACTATAGTCAATATATCACGATTTAGGGAACATAAGAAATGAAATAATAGAAAAGAAAAAACTGACTAATTCCTAGCCATGCAAAACTTATAGAAAACCCATATGGCCATCACTGCAATACAGCATTTGGCCATCACTGCAATACAACATGCTGCTTTATAATACAACACACAACTTTGCTATTATTTTCTTATTTTCTTTGTTTTTTAATAATTTTCTTTACAGTAAATTCAAATTTATGTATATATTATTTTTTGAACATTAGAACTAGTACTGAAATGATGAAGAAGAATTTTTTTGCCTACCTTAGGATTCATGAATCAAATTGTAAAAAAAAAATTAAAAAAAAATGAATCCACAATAATCAAACTCTCTATAAAAACTATTAGGTTCTGTGTAATGGAATCAGGAATCGAATCAGGTATCATTATCAGAATCAACATAAAAGATGAATAATAGGACACTATCAGAATCTGTAAGAAAATTTGGATCATGCCATCACTAACAAGAACACAGAATTGATCTCTGGTTTCAAGAAGGAAATAATGGGTGTGCTGATGGAGAGCACGAACTGTGGGGGGGGGGGGGGGGGGGTGACTTTGGTGACCAAAAAAAACTAAATTTAGAATAACCTGTATCGTTAAAAAAATAAATGAACATAAGTAATATAATGTCAGTTAAAATGACAGCCACTTGACACAAGGGACATGAACTTCTCGCTGATGCACCAAAAAAAAAAACATTCTGTAAAACAGTTTTAAGCAGCATAAATAAAAATAACATTTATTATTATGACAGCAGTGAGTGAGAGAGTGATCAACCTGCATGGCTTCAATACAAAACAATATTGCACAGCGTGAGAGTGTGCAGATTTATACATTTGCATAATTAAATGTACACAATTTGAATTATTGTGGGGGAAAAAAAAAACAAAATGAGCAGGCTGGTTTGAAGATAAATACAACAACCCCAATTGTATTTCATTAATCCTTATAAAGGACCGAAATATTGGTTCAAAACTTTACTTGTTTAATGCAAGAAAAATTTGCTTTTATACAAAATAAAAAAAAAATAAAAAAAGATTTTTCTATTGAAATAATTAAAATATTCACCAGTAAAATTCCTGTAAAATATTCGCACAATTAAAATTTTACACACTTAATTTTTTTCCCCATATAGAAAGAGTGACGATGGCAAACTTTCTTAATTCAACTATTCGTTCATTGGCTTATACATGATAACAGAAAGATCATTGTTCGACACTTCAATCTGCCTATTTGCCTAGCAAAGAATCACCTGGCAATATATTGGTTGAAACAAAGAAAAAGTTTCTTTTAAAGTGAAAACACTGAAGGTTGCTATTAGGTTAATTCAGAACTGTCGAGAAAATTTAAAAAAAAAAAAAAATAGCACAAAAGGCTGACAGAATCACAGAGGAAAAATGAATCAGAAACTCAGAATTTGGAATGTTCAAGTTCTCCCAAAACAGTGACTTCACTTGGTTAATAATGAGAAAAAAAATTATTTGCCGATTGGTTGAGTGGTGTTGCATCAAAGATGATGAGCAGTATGTGCAGCTTCAAGAAATAAGAATGTCAATAGCAGTCTAGCAGTCAATAGCAGTCCTGCAGTTCATGTTACAACATATAGGTGATCATCTACCTTCAGACATATCACTGTCTCTAGAGCTGCTTCTACCCCAAAAATAAAAACATAAAAAAAAAAAAGTTTTATACTATTAGACAATGTTTTGTTTTTATGACAAATATGATTTATTTATTATTGACCTGTTTTGCTTTAAAATTGTTTGTCGTGTTGTTCTTTAAATCATCTTTGATTGCATGCCAGACATAATGTGAAATAGGAGCCTTTTAAAACCAAGAAAATACAATCAATGATGATCTCCTTAGAAAGAAAATAATAAAAAGGGTGATAAAAAAAAATCACTATTTGAGATAAATCAGTAGAGGAATAGGCCAATGAAACCACAAAGGACGTATGCTGTTCATATCTATACAATAGGCCAATGAAACCACAAAGGACGTATGCTGTTCACATCTATACACTTTTCTTCAATAGAAGAAATAGTACAGATATTTGACAACTCATGGCTTTTTGTTTTTAAAAAAACATCTCTGCCCTGCTGATAGGGTTTCAAACTTTTCCCCCCAAAGAAACATCCAGTAACAAATGAAAAAAATATCTTGAATGATATAAAAAAAAAAAAATAAAGGAAATAATCAAAATCTATATCGGCTTAAAAATAATAATTAAAAAAAATATACATCTAAATCTATTATTTAGAACCATTTTTAATATCTAGATGGTTGGCAGATGGCGGGAAGAGATAGTACCAGAGCTTGAGTTGTGCTGGGACACAATGATCCTAAGAATAGATGGCTTCAGCCTGTTCCTATGGAGTAGCAGCCTTTGAAAAACAAACACAAAAAAAAACCCATCACTAAACAAGCTTTTAAACACATCCCTTGCAGGATTCCTAAGCAACACAAAATAACAGAACACTGCTAGATAATTTTTCTCTACAAGAAAAAGCAAAGTTCATTAAATAAGCAATCTTTTTTTTTTTACAACTGTCAATGAAGTCTGTATGTACAGATATAGACCAACATGCAGCATACAAAATACAAACATCACTTAACACTCTCAATGAATGCAGTCAATAAATGTAGGATAAAAATAATTGTTATTTTTTTTTAAATTTTCAACACCCAAAAGAAATTTTGAAACAAGAAAATCATCACAATATATGTTTTCAACAGTGGCCAAAATTTTTAAAAGGGAGGACAGCGGTTGTGAATAACTCGGAAATATGAACAACATGAGATCTGGTATTTAGGTCAGAGAAAACAATGTTAAAAAAGAGGACAATATAGTGTATTAAATACTGATAAATAAATGTTTGAAGAACAAATGAATTACTTTAAAGAGTGAATATATATTGAGCGAACAAACCATATCAATGTATATGTAATATATATATATATATTTATAAATATATAGCGGGGTATTTAGAAAATAAATTTTGAAAAAAAATTTCCGATGCAACAAAAAATATCTGGTCAGTTAAATACGCAATGACTGACTTTTTGATGGTCACTGCAATATATTAAATAAATATTTTCTTTTAAAAACATAATTTGGTCAAACATTTATAAACAAATCTTTAGAAATACAAGAAACAAAACTTTTTTTTTTGTACATTTCAGAATTTTTTTTCATCAGATATAAGCAGTAAAAATATAAAGTATAACTAAATATTTTTTACTCAACAGACTGTTCAAAGAAAAAACACGTTAGTAGTGGTATGACAAAGAAGGTAAATGATGAAATGAGAAGTCTTCAAAGCTAAATGAATTTTTCACCTACGCTGTAATACTTTCACTGGCTTGTATCACCCAGATTCTTAATTATACTGCTTAAACATTAAGAAATTCTAATGGTGTAGAAATAAACTCGTTTTGAGATTTAGATGTTGTTCTCATCCATCATGTTCTCATAACTAAATATCTTACAACCATACCATGTTTACCATTCTCAACTTGAGTGTTTTAGTT
>JAGDYQ010000019.1:9896806-9901806 GCA_021962125.1 Bulinus truncatus
GTGACTTATAATGTGACAATGAAGTGAAATGACTCAGTTTCAGTACACTGAGCTGTCATCTCTGTGACTACTATTATTATGCTTCAATCTGTTTCAACAATTGGTCATGAACAATGATGTTATTTGTAATTGGTGTTTACAAGACTAAAACTAAAAGTGAAACTAAAATGAATAAGACGAAAACTAAAACTCTGGTGTTTTAGTCGACGAAAACTAAAACGAAAACTAAAATTGGGCCTAAAACTAAAACTAGACTAAAACTAAAATTATTACAGAAAAAACGAAATAAAAACTGAAACTAAAATAGGACCTGGGACTAAAACAACACTAATGTTGCGTCTAGTTAAACTATTGGATATTGGACAATGTTGCGTCAAGTTATTCTTTTTGGGTATTGGACAATGTTGCGTCAAGTTATTTTTTTTTTGGGTATTGGACAATGTTGCGTCTAGTTATTAAGTTGGGTATTGGACAATGTTGCGTCTAGTTAAACTATTGGGTATAGACCTTTCTCATAAAGTAGTCCCCTTACTAAATTGTTTGTTTAGATGGACAAGTTACACTTCCGGTACCAATTAATGTACTTGAATTTGCGAATAATAAATTTCTGTTGCCGCTATTCTTTTAATTTTAATCATGAAAATTAAATAATCAAAATTTAATATATTTTTCAGTGTGATTATTTATTATTATCTTAAAAGTTAAAACTAAAAAGTAGAATGCCAAGAAGTTGTTGTGTGCCTAATTGTACTGCAAACGTTGTTAAATGCAGAGGATTATCATTTCATAAATTCCCATCTGATGCGAATGAGAGAAAACTATGGATTACTAAAATAAGAAGAGATATTGGAAAACATTTTCAAGTAAAGTATTATCTATTATTACATGTAGTCTATACTATAACAATGCTTTTCTGTTTTTTAATACTATACGATATCGGATATAATTGTTATAATTATAGATCACTGCTAACACTTGTGTGTGCTCTCGACATTTTATAAAGG
Organism: Bulinus truncatus; assembly: GCA_021962125.1. NCBI lineage: Eukaryota > Metazoa > Mollusca > Gastropoda > Planorbidae > Bulinus > Bulinus truncatus. The sequence goes on from JAGDYQ010000019.1 coordinate 9,897,811, forward strand.
AACATTTTAAAAATTGTGAATACCTACAGTTTAAGAACAAATTATTGAAAAAAGAAGCTGTGCCTCTGTTATTTGATTGGAATAACTATCAGCTCCCTTTAGGCCGTAAAAGCAGACCCTTAGCCAGGTCAAAGTTAGCAGGGTGGCACCAATACCCAGCAAGGGGGCAGTTTTTCTCATTTTAGTTACTTTTTCTTTTTTTTTTCCTCTTTTTCTTTTTTAAGCGGGGGGGGGGGCATTCCACACCTAGGTGGGGGGGGGGGGAGGGCACGGCCCCCCCCCCCGGCTATGCTGCTGCGTAAAAGTATCCAAAAAGAAATGAACCAGCATCATCAATTGAGGTTGAAGAATTCTCCGACAATATAATAATATTTGAAGAGAATGATATCGGGACATTTTGTGACTTTAAAAACTTGTCAACATCACAAAAAAAAATTTTGGTAATAAATTTAAGTCATTTTATCATATATTAGACAAACAAGCAATTAAGTCTGTTCCATTCTGGACACAGGACGTGTTAGCGCATTTTTATGTTATGTATCAGTACGTTTGTTAGCTTTCAGTAAATATTTGTAAATTTTGGAAATGTTTATAAATTCAATTGTGTAATGCATATATTTGTAAAAAAAAAAAATTACAAAGACGTTTCTTTATATTTGAAAAAAAATTATTGTCTCTTAAATCTAACTACAAGTGGTTTGTGGTTACTGAAATAGGACTCATAATTGAAAACATTCGAAATTATAGTCATTTAATCGTCCGAAAACTCCGTCAATTGTTGCATAGCTCTGATACTTTCAATTAAACTCAGAACACAAGCTTACTATTTCATTTGATGAGTTTTTTAATAAATCTTGGTGAAATACGTGCTGCAGTATTTCGCACCAAATGAATGGGTTATTGAACGTACAAGGTGTATATATAATATATAAGCCCCTTAGGAGCCCTGAAGCCCGGCCCTCAGAGGTCCTATCGCGAAATGGACTTTTGATGTACACTTGGCAGGCCAAGACCTACAAAATGATATATACATCATGGGTCTAGGACTTATGGTTGCTGAGATATAGGGCGGTCCATTATTAATATAGCTTATATAGTAAAAAAGGGTCTAAGGCCCCTTTTACGGCCCTGAGACTTAGATCGCGAAATGGAAAAAGGTCATTCCTTGGCAGGCCAAGACCTACAAAATGATAATACATCATGGGTCTGTCTAGGACTTATGGTTGTTGAGATCTAGGGTGATGACGGACGGACAGACAGACAGACAAAACGGAAATGCTCTAAAAATGTAGGGAAAATAATCATTGGACAATGTTGCGTCAAGTTATTCTATTGGGTATGTGACAATGTTGCATCTAGTTATTCTATTGTTTTATCATAAATTCTTTCTGTCATTAGTTTATGTGTGCCATTCCAAGCTAGATGTAAGCTCCCCATTGGACTGGTGTTTGAACTTTACACTGTGAAGTCCCTATAAGTCCACTGTGACGTGTAGATTTTGTGTAGAATTAACCCCCACCCCCTCCCGTGTACTAACGCCCCATCCTAACGGTCATCCTACACATTCCAGGTTCACCACTGGGTCGAGGTCCCAGCAGTGAAAATATTTTGTAGTAACGTTTGCCACGCCCCCCCCCCGACCGTAGCTTGACCAGATGTTTTGACAGGATGCTAGTGACCTTGGACTTCATGAGTTAGTACGGTGCTGGAAGTGATATGAGTTAGTTCGGTGTAGATAGCCCTGAGTAGTAGTTGTAGATTGTAGTGTAGTAGTAGTTGTAGATTGTAGTGTAGTAGTAGACGTAAAGACATAACTAGACAAGGACTTATATTATATATTGTATACCTATTCATCTATGTTAGTAACCATTAAAGTTTTGATCTTTTTGTTCATATACCTAGTGTTGGTGTTGATATATATATATATATATATTAGAGAATTATGTACGTAAAATTTGGCGATCCTACGCCTTGTAAAGTATAAAGAAACATTCACAACGTCTCATATTTGATTTACAACATTACATATCTGATACACAACATTACATCCACCGATGGAACTTGTTTTTATGATACCCTTATTTCTTCCTACCATAGCCGATGGTGCAATGGCCATGGGGGAGATTTATTGGACTAGTAAATTGTATTAAACTCTTCATGGGGGATAAAACTGTTAAACAAAAAATTCATTTCCCATCCTTATTTTTAAATGCAAGATTTATGGTTGCGGTATGTCGTGTGGTGTAGAGCGCTCGACTGTCGACCGGAGGGTCCCGGGTTCGAATCTCAATGAGAACCTTGGAATTTTCTCAGATCCTGGTGAAAGTCTCCTAGTCCACCCAGCTTTAAATGGGTACCTGATTTTAATTTCGGGGAGTAAAGGCGGCTGGGTGTTGTGCTAACCACATAACCCCTTCATATGCCGAGGTTATAGAAACAGATGAATTCTACACTTTATCTGCCCCGATGGCCCGTTAGGGTTAAGGGAACTTTACTTTTTTATGTTCATAATATACAGGTTTTGTTCTTAAACTAAACTTTTTTTTCCTGACTCCGCAACCTATTTAGAAACCTGTTCAGAAACCTGTTCAGAAACCTATTCAGAAACCTATTCAGAAACCTGTTCAGAAACCTGTTCAGAAACATATTCAGAAACATGTTCAGAAACATGTTCAGAAACCTGTTCGGGTTTTTTCGACCCACCTGTAAAGCGAAAAGTTAGAGAAAGAAAAAGTTTAATGTAATTGTAAATGTTTTGTTAACATTTTAGGCGACCCACACCAAATCAGCCCGCTACCCACAGCCCGTGGGACTTTTGTCCCGGGGGGGTGGGGGTTGTCCGGACTGACGCCCTTTTCTCCGTAAAAGTCCAAATAATCAAACAAGTTAAGCTATTGAATTATTCAATGTTGACCCCCTAATATGTTTAGAAATTTGAATTGTTGACCCAGCATTTATCTCGATCTGTCCTGTCTGTCACTTGATTGATTTATCTGTCCACTAAATCTTGCTATGGGGTCTGTCCAAATATCTGTCTCCTATCTCTGTTTTGGTTTGACACTGTCTATCTATCTGGATGAAAAATTACCTGATCGTTACCACACTCAGAATCAATACACTTAGAAATGTCGTTCGTTTGTTTCATTTTATCTGGGCAGTTTATACCAAGGATGGGGTACCTGGTCTTGACAGTATATACCAAGGATGGGGTACTCGGTTGTGACAGTATATACCAAGGATGGGGTACTCGGTTGTGACAGTATATACCAAGGATGGGGTACTCGGTTGTGACAGTATATACCAAGGATGGGGTACTCGGTTGTGACAGTATATACCAAGGATGGGGTACTCGGTTGTGACAGTATATACCAAGGATGGGGTACTCGGTTGTGACAGTATATACCAAGGATGGGGTACTCGGTTGTGACAGTATATACCAAGGATGGGGTACTCGGTTGTGACAGTATAGACCAGGGATGGGGTACTCGGTTGTGACAGTATAGACCAAGGATGGGGTACTCGGTTGTGACAGTATAGACCAAGGATGGGGTACTCGGTTGTGACAGTATAGACCAAGGATGGGGTACTCGGTTGTGACAGTATAGACCAAGGATGGGGTACTCGGTTGTGACAGTATATACCAAGGATGGGGTACTCGGTTGTGACAGTATAGACCAATGATAGGGTACTCGGTTGTGACAGTATAGACCAAGGATGGGGTACTTGTTTTCTGTTTTACCAAGTAACTGCTCTCGGGTTCATTTTTGGGGTACTTGTACTAATACTGGCACCTGAAATATTTTGTACTCATAGCCTTACTTACAATTTTAAACACGTATGTACAGACAGACAGATAGATAGATAGATAGATAGATAGATAGATAGAAAGATAGATAGATAGATAGATAGATAGATAGATTAGATAGATAGATAGATAGATAGATAGATAGATAGATAGATAGATAGATAGATAGATAGATAGATAGATAGATAGAT
>JAGDYQ010000019.1:9906806-9975722 GCA_021962125.1 Bulinus truncatus
ATGGTAAATGTACCGAGTTGTTTGTATCTTTCAAAACATAAAAAAGCCATGTATTTGAATATGGTAAATGTACCGAGTTGTTTGTATCTTTCAAAACATAAAAAGCCATGAATTTGAATATGGTAAATGTACCGAGTTGTTTGTATCTTTCAAAACATAAAAAAGCCATGTATTTGAATATGGTAAATGTACCGAGTTGTTTGCATCTTTCAAAACATAAAAGAGCGGGGGAAAAAATAAAAGCTTCAACTTAACTCCCAAATAAGTTTCAGTTACAATACCGGAGACTTTGACTACACAGAGAAATGAGTGGCATAGAGACTTTGACTACACAGAGAAATGAGTGGCATAGAGACTTTGACTACACAGAGAAATGAGTGGCATAGAGACTTTGACTACACAGAGAAATAAGTGGCATAGAGACTTTGACTACACAGAGAAATAAGTGGCATAGAGACTTTGACTACACAGAGAAATAAGTGGCATAAAGAGACTTTGACTACACAGAGAAATAACTGGCATAGAGACTTCGACTACACAGAGAAATAAGTGGCATAGAGACTTTGACTACACAGAGAAATAAGTGGCATAAAGACTTTGACTACACAGAGAAATAAGTGGCATAAAGAGACTTTGACTACACAGAGATATAAGTGGCATAAAGAGACTTTGACTGCACAGAGAAATGTTATAAGTGGCATAAAGAACGTATAACAACTTATCAATTAACGTCTTATTTATTTGATGTCTCGGTTAGCGACTTTGATGCCTCATGACAATGGACTGGTACGTCTTCCCAATATTTCCCCTTGGGGATCAAAACAGAAACCATTTGATTTTTTTTTTATTTTTCAAGAGCTTGTTCATTTCGGATAAAAAAAAATATCACTGTATGTAAAAGAAAAAAAAAACATGGCCAGCGAACAGAAAAATGTGCAAAGGATCCATTACATTTTTAATTTTTAAATAAAATGTGAAAAACAAAACTTACACGATTTAGAATTCAAACTATTTCCGGGACTGATATTCGGACCCTATACATAAGGACTTAGATGTCGCCGGTGATTAAAAAAATAAAAAAATATTCCAGTTAGTGAGAATCAACGACGGACCAACCCACACACAGTACATGGTTTACAAACTATTAGTTTAAAACCATATATATATATATATATATATATATATATATATATATATATATATACATATGTTTAAAACTAGAACGATTTGTAATTCATAAGACAAAAAACATAATTATTCGAAACTTGGACTATTCGAAAGAAATACGGATTTATTATGTAGTCTGAAAAATTACGTCACTAATCACCAAGAATGTCCCGCCCCTCTGACATGAGATACCCCCCCCCCATTTTAACCCACTGCGCTTACCCCAATTAACAGCCCGCGTATCCTTCAACCCAGAGCCGGCCTTACGAATTGAGGGGCCCAATTTAAGGGATGCTAGCGAGCCCCCCCCCCTTCTAATTTCTTTTTGCAATAACAACTAATACTATTAATGGTAAATGTAAATTGCAAGACCCCCTGCCAGGCGCGGGGTTCAGTTTGGAGCAATCGGTCAAATAATTTTTTTAAGCCGGCCCTACGTCCACCTATCTTTTATAACAAATAACAACCTATAGCTTGACCTCGTTATTGCTGAAAGGTCAAAAGCTATTAGCGAGGCCACTGCATCTTTAATGTATCTATATTTCTGTCCATCCGTACGTTTGGCTTTTTTTCTGTAGTATTGTTTTAGTCCCAGGTCATATTTTAGTTTCAGTTTTTATTTCGTTTTTTCTGTAATAATTTCAGTTTTAGTCTTGCTGCTAATTTTAGTTTTAGTTTTAGTTCTCGTTGACGAAAATTCAACGTTTTCGTCAACGAAGGTTTTAGTTTTAGTTTTCGTGAACGAAAGCAACAATATATTTTAGTTTCAGTTTTTATTTCGTTTTTTCTGTAATAATTTCAGTTTTCGTCTAGTTTTAGTCTTGCTGCTAATTTTAGTTTTAGTTTTAGTTCTCGCTGACGAAAATTCAACATTTTCGTTAACGAAGGTTTTAGTTTTCGTCGACGAAAACAACACTACTTAGCTGTGATTGTAATGCTTTTTTTTTTTTACAGATTTTGTGGCCATTTATTTACAAGACAAAGATTCAAAGGGCAGACATTCAGCCCCTTTCACGGTCATCCCAGACACGGCCATGTTCGTTCACCTGGACGTCGACCGCGATGGCCAGGTAAATTCTGCCTCGAGATGCACATTTTATAACACTCAAATCATTTACATGTCACTTAATTCAAACAAAAAACTAAAAATGTCTAACACTGTTTAAAGTTGTTAGTTTTTATGAGTTTTCCAAACTAGTTTAAAAATTGTAAGGCTTAGATTTTCTGGACATCTTTAGTTCTTTTTTTCTTCTTCAATTGTGTACTGCAAAAAAAAACGAATGACCTTAAGCAGGAAAACTTAAGCAGGGAGCAGGGATATCAGCGACATTTAATTTGACAAGGATTTGAAGAAGGTAGCCATTTCGCTGAGTTACTCATCACCAAACCTCTGCAGAAGTATATCATTAGAAAGAGAAGCACATTCCATTATAAAAAAAATATGTACAATTATTCGCGAACTTACGTGTGATGGAGTACAAGCGGACATACTTTCATTGTCGCACCCTTTTGGGGTACAATAGCGAAATTTTTTTTTGAGAACCGCTGCGTCAGACCAACTGGTATCGTGCGTGCCACATATCTCAATCCTATCTGCAACCTCTTCAACCGTCGTCGCGTTGCACTCTATCGTTTGTATTCTTAAACATGGACTCACCGTGACAAGGTCCACGTGACGAATGTTAAACATGTTTACTCACCGTGACAAGGTCCACGTGACGAATGTTAAACATGTTTACTCACCGTGACAAGGTCCACGTGACGAATGTTAAACATGGACTCACCGTGACAAGGTTAACGTGACGAATGTTAAAAATGGACTCATCGTTACAAGGTGCACGTGACGAATGTTAAACATGGACTCACCGTGACAAGGTCCACGTGACGAATGTTAAACATGTTTACTCACCGTGACAAGGTCCACGTGACGAATGTTAAACATGGACTCACCGTGACAAGGTCCACGTGACGAATGTTAAACATGGACTCACCGTGACAAGGTGCACGTGACGAATGTTAAACATGTTTACTCACCGTGACAAGGTCCACGTGACGAATGTTAAACATGAACTCACCGTGACAAGGTGCACGTGACGAATGTTAACATGGACTCATCGTGACAAGGTCCACGTGACGAATGTTAAACATGTTTACTCACCGTGACAAGGTCCACGTGACGAATGTTAAACATTGACTCACCGTGACAAGGTCCACGTGACGAATGTTAAACATGTTTACTCACCGTGACAAGGTCCACGTGACGAATGTTAAACATGTTTACTCACCGTGACAAGGTCCACGTGACGAATGTTAAACATGTTTACTCACCGTGACAAGGTCCACGTGACGAATGTTAAACATGGACTCACCGTTACAAGGTCCACGTGACGAATGTTAAACATGAACTCACCGTGACAAGGTGCACGTGACGAATGTTAAACATGGACTCACCGTGACAAGGTGCACGTGAGTAATGTTAAACATTGACTCACCGTGACAAGGTCCACGTGACGAATGTTAAACATGTTTACTCACCGTGACAAGGTCCATGTGACGAATGTTAAACATGGACTCACCGTGACAAGGTGCACGTGACGAATGTTAAACATGTTTACTCACCGTGACAAGGTCCACGTGACGAATGTTAAACATGGACTCACCGTGACAAGGTGCACGTGACGAATGTTAAACATGGACTCACCGTGACAAGGTCCACGTGACGAATGTTAAACATGGACTCACCGTTACAAGGTCCACGTGACGAATGTTAAACATCGACTCACCGTGACAAGGTCCACGTGACGAATGTTAAACATGTTTACTCACCGTGACAAGGTCCACGTGACGAATGTTAAACATGTTTACTCACCGTGACAAGGTCCACGTGACGAATGTTAAACATGTTTACTCACCGTGACAAGGTCCACGTGACGAATGTTAAACATGGACTCACCGTTACAAGGTCCACGTGACGAATGTTAAACTTGAACTCACCGTGACAAGGTCCACGTGACGAATGTTAAACATGGACTCACCGTTACAAGGTCCACGTGACGAATGTTAAACATGAACTCACCGTGACAAGGTGCACGTGACGAATGTTAAACATGGACTCACCGTGACAAGGTGCACGTGAGTAATGTTAAACATTGACTCACCGTGACAAGGTCCACGTGACGAATGTTAAACATGTTTACTCACCGTGACAAGGTCCGTGTGACGAATGTTAAACATGGACTCACCGTGACAAGGTGCACGTGACGAATGTTAAACATGTTTACTCACCGTGACAAGGTCCACGTGACGAATGTTAAACATGGACTCACCGTGACAAGGTGCACGTGACGAATGTTAAACATGGACTCACCGTGACAAGGTCCATGTGACGAATGTTAAACATGGACTCACCGTGACAAGGTGCACGTGACGAATGTTAAACATGTTTACTCACCGTGACAAGGTCCACGTGACGAATGTTAAACATGGACTCACCGTGACAAGGTGCACGTGACGAATGTTAAACATGGACTCACCGTGACAAGGTCCACGTGACGAATGTTAAACATTGACTCACCGTGACAAGGTCCACGTGACGAATGTTAAACATGTTTACTCACCGTGACAAGGTCCACGTGACGAATGTTAAACATGTTTACTCACCGTGACAAGGTCCACGTGACGAATGTTAAACATGTTTACTCACCGTGACAAGGTCCACGTGACGAATGTTAAACATGAACTCACCGTTACAAGGTCCACGTGACGAATGTTAAACATGAACTCACCGTGACAAGGTGCACGTGACGAATGTTAAACATGGACTCACCGTGACAAGGTGCACGTGAGTAATGTTAAACATTGACTCACCGTGACAAGGTCCACGTGACGAATGTTAAACATGTTTACTCACCGTGACAAGGTCCACGTGACGAATGTTAAACATGGACTCACCGTGACAAGGTGCACGTGACGAATGTTAAACATGGACTCACCGTTACAAGGTGCACGTGACGAATGTTAAACATGGACTCACCGTGACAAGGTCCACGTGACGAATGTTAAACATTGACTCACCGTGACAAGGTCCACGTGACGAATGTTAAACATGGACTCACCGTTACAAGGTCCACGTGACGAATGTTAAACATGGACTCACCGTGACAAGGTCCACGTGACGAATGTTAAACATGTTTACTCACCGTGACAATGTGCACGTGACGAATGTTAAACATGGACTCACCGTGACAAGGTCCACGTGACGAATGTTAAACATGTTTACTCACCGTGACAAGGTCCACGTGACGAATGTTAAACATGGACTCACCGTGACAAGGTGCACGTGACGAATGTTAAACATGTTTACTCACCGTGGCAAGATCCACGTGACGAGTGTTAAACATGTTTACTCACCGTGACAAGGTGCACGTGACGAATGTTAAACATGTTTACTCACCGTGACAAGGTCCACGTGACGAATGTTAAACATGTTTACTCACCGTGACAAGGTCCACGTGACGAATGTTAAACATGGACTCACCGTTACAAGGTCCACGTGACGAATGTTAAACATGGACTCACCGTGACAAGGTCCACGTGACGAATGTTAAACATGTTTACTCACCGTGACAATGTGCACGTGACGAATGTTAAACATGGACTCACCGTGACAAGGTCCACGTGACAAATGTTAAACATGTTTACTCACCGTGACAAGGTCCACGTGACGAGTGTTAAAACGTCGCTTTAAAAAAAAAAGAAATCCCCGTTTAGAGTTGTAGCAGGACAAAGGATTAAGTCAGGAGCTATTAATGCTGCGGCACTCGACCTGTGCCTGAGGTGGGTCTGGGTGTACAGTGCGTGACAGATAAGCCTACACCAATGCCATTAAAACAACACAGGCCTCCCCTGTTTAGAGCATTTTCGAAAAAAATGCTCTATTGTCCCCGTTTTGTCTGTCTGTCCGTCCGTCCGTCATCACCCTAGATCTCAACAACCATAAGCCCTAGACCCATGATGTATATATCATTTTGTAGGTCTTGGCCTGCCAAGAAATAACTTTTCTCCATTTCGCGATCTGACCTATCAGGGCCGTAAAAGGGGGCTTAGTACCGTTTTTTACTATATAAGCTATATTAATAAAGGAGCGCTATATCTCAGCAACTATAAGTCCTAGACCCATGATGTATATATCATTTTGTAGGTCTTGGCCTGCCATGTGTACATCAAAAGTTTATTTCGCGATAGGACCTCTGAGGGCCGGGCTTCAGGGCTCCTAAGGGGCTTATATATTATATATACACCTTGTACGTTCAATAACCCGTTAATTTGGTGCGAAATACTGCAGCACGTAGTTTCATCAAGATTTATTAAGAAACTCATCAAATGAAATAGTAAGCTTGTGTTCTGAGTTTAATTGAAAGTATCAGAGCTATGCAACAATTGACGGAGTTTTCGGACGATTAAATGACTATAATTTCGAATGTTTTCAATTATGAGTCCTATTTCAGTAACCACAAACCACTTGTAGTTAGATTTAAGAGACAATAATTTTTTTCAAATATAAAGAAACGTCTTTATAATTTTTTTTTACAACTATATGCATTACACAATTGAATTTATAAACATTTCCAAAATTTACAAATATTTACTGAAAGCTAACAAACGTACTGATACATAACACGAAAATGCGCTAACACGTCCTGTGTCCAGAACGGAACAGGCTTAATTGCTTGTTTTTTTTAATGCTGCATTATCAGAACCAAGTGTCGTCATAAACCCGGTCTAGGTTGTAGCTCCGTCCATTGGGTCAAGAGGTTAAACGTCTAACTCTTACATAAACATTCGAGGGGGGACGGACTGTCGCTCGTTAAAGAGCTCGACTGATGACTTGAAGGACCGTGGTTCGATCTCCGGTGAGAAACGAGGGAATGTTCCCCTCCTTGTCTCCCGTGGTGCTTCAATGGCTCTTTGCCTTATTGGCTATGGTGGGGATGAATGAAGGGCACAACAAACAACGTCAAATAGTGGGACTTCACAGAGAGACCGGAGCATTCTACGGTGGATCTCAAACCGTGGCCAGTGGATCATTCGTGTTGCGCAAAATGTAAAAAAGCAAAAATAAATACACAATGGAGAATAGTATTGTTAAATGCTCTAAAGCATTCACTAAAGTACAGACGTAGGTTCAAGAAAACACAACATTTAATCTTCTATTTTACAATAAACAACTGCAATGCCACGATTCTATATTTTTTTTTTACATTGCCGGCTTCATCATCACAACCATGATCACAACTCTGTTTCTCCTACGTCACTCACTCAATAGTAAATTATACAGTGCGCTGGTCCACGGGAATTCCCTATTCACAGCGCACAACCGAGGGCAAGGAGAGAGTTCTAACAGTATTGAAAAGAACAATGTTGATCAACAGCGCACTATTGGTTGTATTGGTCTACATTGATTTAAACTTTGTTTTGTATATTATGTTCCTGATTTCCATTCGCTCTGTATTTCCACAACAAAACGATTACCCCCCCTCCTTCTTCTTCTTCTTCTTTGTTCTCGATATATGATTATGGAGGATTTCAAACGACCAGGCCTATAGTTATGATGAACTGCACGGTGGCATCCAGGTCCGTCTCGCTCCCATAAAGTTTTTGATTGAAGGAGGTCATCTGTGGCCAGAACCTGTTGCGAGCTGTGTCATGTAAAGGGCATGTTTGGAGAACATGTTCTGCATTCTCTGGAGACATCCCACATGGTCAGTCCTCACTGTTTCCAATGCCTAGCCTTCGGAACATGTGTTGTCTTAGTCTGTTGTGCCCAGTTCTGAGTCTGAAGATAATATTTTGAGCTTGTCTGGGAAGATTATAATAGGGGTCGTTTTTGTCATGATCTGGGTGATTCCTCATCCATTCCTGCTGGATCCGTTCACCTATACAGCCCTTCATTTCTTCCGCATCCAGAGGGATATCCACCTGTATTTTTTTGCTGCCAGATTTTGCCAATTGGTCAGCAATCTCATTGCCATCTACCTTGGTGTGTCCTGGTATCCATTGCAGAACTGTTTCCTTTGAGTTTTGGGTCAATTTATGAAGAGCTGTTCTGAGCTGGGTACCCCCCCCCTCCATTACCCACCATTTTTCCCCATACCCATGATCTAGGAACACTTCTTTTCACCGTTGGACGCTAAATAAGATTCTGATTGTATATTGTGATATTTTTATTTCCAGTTAAAAGATAAAGAGAAAGACAGACTAGAAGAAGAGTTTTCTTCCTGTCTAGGAGCCGACCAATCAAAACTGATTGTGAGGTCGATGGAGGAAGAGATCAGCAAGGACGATACCATTTCGTTAGAAGGTAATTCCCGTTTCTATTAGTGAGGCAGGAAACCAAATCTAAAAAGAAATTGGGTGCGCTTTTGATTAAGACGGGATGAGTTCAGAAAAGATATATACTACTTTTTAGTAGAACATGTTAAACTTTGTTGATTTTATTTATAAGTTAGTAGTTTTTTTTTAATCCAAATAATTGTGATAAAAACATGCTCGGCCCGAAACCCACCCCCATCTCCCTCAACCTGGTGTTATGTTTTCGACACCAGTTAGGCAGTATGTCAACGTAACCTATCTCAGTGGCGTCACTAGGAGGGTGCGGGGGGAGGGGTGCGGACCGCACCGGGTGACACCCTCACAAGGGGTGACACCAAAATGCAAAATATCTAGTTTTAGGTCTATATTCTTATTTTGTAATTTAAAATAATTCAAAGCCTATTTAATTTTTAAAAATAAATAAAAATATCTCCGATTATTAACAGCAAATGACTTTATAAGGCTTCGAAAAAAATTAATGCCAGATATAAAAATATCTCCGACTATTAACGAAAAAAATTTTTTTTTATATCTTTGGTGTCTTACCCCCTGAAATGTGTCTCTTGGGTACAAAGAGTGAATTGGTGTAGCTCATTTGAACAACATTTAGAGGTCCCCCAAGAGCTTTTAAAATTCCAGTATTAGGCCAACATAAAAATCCAGACGAATCATGGCTCAAATAATTTGCAGTTTTTGCATGCCATAGTTGAATAAAATGAAGTTTAAATATACTTATATTTATCTCATTGCTACCATTAACTGGAGTTGAAATTGTGTGATTCTTAATAAGAAAATGTATAAATGCTAGAAAACATATAAAATACCTAATGTGCAAAATTTAAGCAATGTGCATATTTTTTGAAGATTTAATTTTTTTTTAAACTAAGCATGCTAAATTGTCAGGCATCATATCACCAAAAGTTGCTGCAGTGCTGGACAGAACGAACACCAGCATTAGAAAATCAACAATGATATTTGCATCCGCATTCAACGAAGCTGGTGTTCCGACATCTGACACAGTATTTTCCAAGAGCACAATGCATCGTCATCGCAAGCTTTGTCGTCAACAAGCTGCAGCATGTATAAAAGAAGACTATATTCCCTCAAAATCAATTGTACATTGGGATGGTAAGCTATTGACCGATGTTACCGGACATGTTACCAACAATGGCGATCGATTACCTGTCCTGCTCTCGTCACTTGTCGATGGCACTACAAAGCTTCTTGGTGTTCCCAAGTTAGCATCCGAGTCAGGATGGGTAGCTGCTGATGCAGTATATGAACATATCAAATCATGGAAGTGCGAATCTATGGTCATCTGCATGTGCTTCGACACTATGGCTTCCAATACAAAGACTCAATGGAGCTTGCACTCTGTTTGAAGTAGCCCTCGGACTTAATCTATTATGGATGGCATGCCATCATCACATGTTGGAAGTACTCCTTTCCGATGCATTCAATGTTTGTCTTGGACCATCCACTGGACCAGAGATTTTGTTTTTTAAGAGTTTTCGAGAAAAATGGCCAGAATTAAACCACACACCCGAAGCCAGATCCGCCCCTTTGATAATCGTGTCTGATTCGATTAAAGAATTTCTTAAATGTCAACTTGAGGTCAGTCATTCATGTGATGATTATTTGGAATTTCTTCTGCTTGCTGCACAAATGGTTGGGTTGGAGGTTGATGTCAGCATTCGCAGACCTGGTGCTCTACATAGGGCAAGGTGGATGGCGAAAGCAATCTATGCATTGAAAATCGATCTATTGTTTGCAGGCAATGAAACCATCTTTCAGCTAACAGCTCGAGAATTACAAGGTAATCAGCGCTTTAATCGGTTTACCATATGTGTTTATCTTCAATCATGGTTTTCATGCAGGCGCACCGCAGATGCACCTGTGAATGATATCGTGTTGATAAAGCGTTTATACGAATATGATGATGCTGTTCTTCGATCGACTGGATTGAAAATGACGGTGCGTCACTCGTGGTACTTGAGTCCGGAACTGTCGACGCTTATTTTAAACCCTTTTGTCGAACAAAGAAAAAACTGGCCTTGTTTGGACAATGCAATCAGAACGTGGACCGCATCTCATAAAAACACTATCAAAAGGTGTTGTTGATTTGCGTGCTTCTACCACATTTTTTGAAACATCCAACATTGATGCCAGTTTTCTAGATGTTCCTGTTGAAGCCTGGTCAGATACACCATCTTTTAAAGTTGCAGCAGATTTTGTAAAGAATCTGGCTTGTATCAATGACTCTGCAGAGCGAAGTGTAGCATTGATACAAAATTTCAATGACAGTATCACCAAGAATGAAGAACAAAGACAATTTTTCTCCAAGTGGTTGAAAAACATCGGGAAAATTTTGCAGAGTGTAATCGTGAACAGCTGGCTAAAATTTAAATTTGAAGATTTTTTTTAAATTTTTGTCTACCCTACAGTACAAAGTACAAAATAAATAGCAGGAATGCTTATTTGCATTGCTTATTATTATTTTTTTTCAAGCAGATTGACATTGATTCAAGAATTAACTTGACAAAATGAATAAAACTTTGTTTTTCATAATTTTTTACTTAAATTTCAAATTTAAAAATATAAACCATTCAAGATTTATATATTTTGTTTCATTTAATATTATAAACAATACTAAACATCAATTTGTTACTTAATATATCATTTTCATATATAATGCAACATTAACCCTGTATTAGATTTGACCGCGAATGATTTTACACCAAAATCTGGAACTTTAAACCTCTTGTGGGGGACCTCTAAACATTGTCCAACTGAGCTGAAATTTTGCAGGTTAACTACTGTTACCATACAGACATATTCTGTGGGGTGAGACATCAACATTTCAAAACTTCATTTTTTTGGGACACCCTAACGGACACTGCGTACTTTTTATTATTAATTATTTTAATGAAATTATTGGTATACTTGCACTGACCTATAGATATCAATTATCGCTAAAAATCCTGACCCCGGAAACGGAAAAAAAAAATAAAGTCGCGCATGCGCACATATATACGGTCTCTGGAAAAAAAATATGGAGAGGGGTGACACCATGAGTTACCGCACCGGGTGACGCCACTGACCTATCTAACCTAATAAACAAGATTTCTGTCAAAAAATAAATAGAATTTTAAAAAAGCGTAAATTTAAAATGTCAACTAAAATGAAACGTTCTCCCTAAAAGTTAGTTAGCGCCACCTACAAGCATGGTCGTGCGATAAGGTACCTGGTTCGATCTCCGGTGAGGACCAAGGAAATTTTTCAGGTCATGACTCAAGTTCCCGATATATCTTCCGTGGTGCCTCCATGGCCATTTCACTATCGGCTATGGTGGGGATGAAAGAAGGGCACCATAAAGACCGTCTCATTAGTGGTTTATAGGATCTAAAGAGAGATTTCATCTCATCCTTACAGGGACTTCACACACACACCTACAAGCATATGTTGTTGTTTATTTGTCGTTAGTTAATTTGATGAATCCATCTCTTTATGATCGCACCAAGAAATGTTCTGAATGAGTTAGTCTACTATTCTGTGCCTAAACCATCCTTGTAAAAATTAAAAACAAACATGCATTATTAATCTTTAATTTTAATTCTTAAATATTTATTTAGTCTTTTTTGTGATATTCAGAAATGTAACGTTATATTCAGAAATGTAACGTTATTTTCAGAAATGTAACTATATATTCAAACATCTAAAATATCTTGGAGTACTATAGCTATGTGTTTATTTCCCGTAATTCGATAAATAAATAAAGGTAGTAGAAATAAATAGACAAATTAACACAAACATCGATTTGAGATCATTCCGAGCGATTAGCTGGCACACGCGCGTCACCGGTGTTTGCCGGATTGTCCTTTGTTTTCGTCATATTGGCAGTAGTTACTGTATGCTCAACGGTTGATAGGGAAATGGGGTTAGGTTTATTGCTGCCCTTGATCCTGGTGAATTAATGGGTTAACCAGGTCATGTTAATGAACATTCTGTTAAACACTTCTTTAGGTTTTTATTTTCTAGGTTTATAAATTGAAACTTGAAAAAAAAAATGATTTGCCAACTTTGTACTTGGAGGTAAATTAGAGAAGATCACGCTAGTGAATTATTGTCGTGGTAATTAACGTTACTCTGGTAAAGGGGAGAGGGTGGTAGAATTACTGGGTTTTTTCGTGGCTATGAATAAGTATAAACTCATTTTCGCGTCTTCAGTGAATGTCCAGTTAAATACTTAAAGATAGCAATACGGCGCCACTCAATTTGTTTTTCATCTTTCGTTGCATTTTCCATATCATTAACCTGATCCATATTTTTTATATAACTCTAATAATATTCGGTCGTTGTTTATTTCTTCTTTTCTTAGAGTATGAAAAATTCATGATCGGATCATTGCATCATGGATCAGTTGAACAAGAAGCCAAGCAGACAACGGTTCAACCTTAAGATTAAACTGTTGGACTACTGGATACATCACTTCACTGATTAATTCTGTCACATGCACACATACAAGGACACACATACACATTGTGATATAACACTCTTTTGGTTTTTTGTTTATCTTGAATGTTCTGTTTATTACAGACTAAAAAAAAAACAGATTTATTTTATTAACAGTGAACAAGCAGTGCCGTCATATCGCATTGGCTCACCCTGGGACTTTTTTCCGAGGACCCCCTAACTAACCCTTTAATAATGAACTATTTAAATTTCTTTCTTTAACAGAGCTTATTTTAAGGGGGCTGGTCTGGAGAGCCCTATGTTAAGACGGGCCCTGTCACAAGCGAATAAGAACTCATAATTGAAATATTAAGTGTCTATTTTTTTGTCCTAAGGTTGAAATCAGTGATGAATAATAACTTTAGGGGCTGTCCATTAATTACGTCAAAAAAATAGGGAGGGGGTCAGAAAATTTTTGACAATTGTTGACAAGGGGGAGGGGGGGGAGGTCAAGAAAAGTTGACGTCAACAATGTTATATTTTTTTTAATTCAATATAATTTCTTAAATAAAGGAAAATTAAGCAGCGTTTGTAGTCCTGTGTTACATACTCGCTTAACATTCAGTATTTTAATTAAACTAACTATATTCCTACTAATTTTGCAACATAAACATTTTCGAAGCCACCATTTATTTTGGGGGGGGGGGGGGGTAATCAAATGTTGACGTAATTTTATAGGGGGGGGGGGTATCTGGAAGTTTGACAAGTTGTTGACAAGGGGGAGGGGGGGAGGTAAAAATCGCCAAAAATTTGTTGACTTAAATAATGGACAGCCAATAATCAATTGTAAATTTGAACCTCCATTGTGGTTTTAATTGTACTCGTAGAAATCAGGCGATCTAACCACATAAAAAAAAAAATATTGATTGGTAAAAAAAAAATAACATACAAACATATCGGAATAATTTGTTTTTAAAAGCAAACCCTCTTAGCTTTATGTCTTACGTGATTTGTTAAATAAACCACAAACATATGATGATTTTTCGCGTTTTATCATATCAGAAAACTTCATTGCGTTAAATTACTTTCATAGGTTTCTGTTCAGCAGAAACTGCCGCAACACACATATCAACAACATACATAGCAGCAGGGCTCTATCCGATGACCAGAGACGATCTTGTGTATAGGCTAACTGGGCAATCGCCCCGGCCACTACTTTTAGGTCGGGGGCCATTTAGTATAGATGTCTATTTTTAAAGTTGGCGCTTTGAGGGCCCCCGTCAGGCAATTATCTTTTGAAGATTCTGCCTAGTGCCCCAGAGGAAGGGCAGAGCTAATGAAAACATGTTTAATGTTATTGTCTACCCGCCCGCCGAGAGCCAACAAGGGCCCAAGGGCAGGACATCATTATGGGCCCCTTAATAAACAATGAGTCGTGAAAAAATTGACGTGGTCGAGGCGGCCGGGCACCCTTACAGATGCGGGCCCCCTGGCAACGACCCCCCTGCCCCCTCTCTCGGCGTGCGTGCCTATACACAACTATGTTAGTCAAGTCAACAATATCTAAATTCTTTATTATTGTTTATTTATGTAGGCCAATACTTATAATCAAAACACGGTTTATTGCCAATTCAAGGGAAATAAATAGAGACATATCCTTTAAACATTTTTTGGCCTCCCATGATTACAGAAATGTTGTTGCTTTTTTTTTTATTGTTTTTTTTTTTTTGTTAATTGAACCACAATAAAATAATAAATTTCAGGCATCCAGATGTTAATTCAACTGGACAACCGTCCGGACCTTTAAACTATTACTAATTACTTTTTTGTTATTCATAGAAATAATAACGTGATTGGATTAGCAAATAATCAGATGTTAAATTCCCCTGCTCGTTCATTAAGCGCCATGTTCTCATGAATTATTACATAATATAAATGTATAAACCTAAGTCTCCCCCCCCCGGGCTGTTCAAAAAAGAAAAAATCAATACTTTTTTTTTTATCTTTTTTTTTATAACGCCGCCATTGCCAGCATGGTAGGGTGTAGTGTGCCTACCACACCAGCATTGTTGGCGGCGCTGATGCACGTCTGCCATCCCTACAGAGCGGCGGGGTGAGTGTGCCCGCTATCATCTGCAGGGATGGCAGATAGATGGGTTTTAATCCTTGCCCAAACCGGCCAGACCAGCAGGGTGTGTGTGTGTACTGCCGATCGGACAGAATGGCAAGGAACGGGGTTTTTCCTGCCACTCGGACAGAGGGGAGGGTGTAATGTACCTGTACCCTCAGCCCGAAATGGCAGGCTGCGCAGGTGTGCTTGAGTGGGACGGAGTGGAAGGGTGTTGTGTGCCGACCACATCCGTCACCACCGCCAGCTGTGAATACTGCGGTCTCGGATAGTCCTCATTGACCACAGTACCACCACCCTCGCAAGTAATGGGTTTTTTTTTCCTGACTAGAGAACCCCTATGATCCATCCCCCGTGGATCATGGTATGTCTCTCAGACCAGGAAGGAGAGATCACAAAATATTTTATGTTATTCTCCGAAACAATACAGTGTTGCCTTGGTTAAGAAGCGATGCTTCGTTCTAACTTCATATTACTTATCAATTGGACATTGTAAGCCAAATCCTGCGTCGATACTCAAGACAATTTTTCTGCTTACATCAGCTTGTCTGTCGTCAGCCCAAATTCATCGTTAACTGAGACCGTCGTTAACCAAGCTACCATTGTAATCTTTTATTATTATTATTATTTTTTACTCCTGAAACAATCAACGTCTGGATTTTAAAAAAATCTCAAAAACAAAACAAAACACCGGGTTGATCGCCCCTGACAGACACGCCCATGCGAGTATTAATGAATCCATGTTAAATAAGATGGCCATCGACGGGTACTTTAGCTTAGAGCTGACAACCATCCCGGGACATCTCTGATTAGCGCCCCTCACCCCCCTACCCCCAAATACCTAAACAAAAACAAAAAACAGCTATGAAGTATTATACCAGTGATGGCGAACATATGGCACGCGTGCCACATTCGGCACGCAGAACCTCATCAGTCGGCATGCGACTAAAATATCACTTTCCTTTAATTTTAATTGAAGTGTTTGCAAATTGCTATAAATTAGTGGGGTGGGTGGGGGGGGGGTTTGTTCAATTTTGGGCACGCGGCCCCAAGAAGGTTTGCCACCATTCTATTATATATTGAAAATCTCTCTCATGCGAAATCAATGCCCTACAAACTGTGCTTTCCAATTAATACCACGAATAGATTCTACATCAATGCCCTACAAGCTGTGATTTCCAATTAATACCACGGATAGATTCTACATCAATGCCCTACAAGCTATGCTTTCCAATTAATACCACAAATAGATTCTACATAAATACCCTACAAGCAAGTTATGCTTTCCAATTAATACCACAAATAGATTCTACATCAATGCCCTACAAGCTGTGATTTCCAATTAATACCACGGATAGATTCTACATCAATGCCCTACAAGCTATGCTTTCCAATTAATACCACAAATAGATTCTACATAAATACCCTACAAACAAGCTATGCTTTCCAATAAATACCACAAATAGATTCTACATAAATGCCCTACAAGCAAGCTAAGCTTTTCAATTAATACCACAAATAGATTCTACATCAATGCCCTACAAACAAGCTATGCTTTCCAATTAATACCACAAATAGATTCTACATAAATGCCATACAAGCAAGCTATGCTTTCCAATTAATACCACAAATAGATTCTACATAAATGCCCTATAAGCAAGCTATGCTTTCCAATTAATACCACAAATAGATTCTACATAAATGCCTCCGTGGCTATGGTGGGGATGAAAAAAAAAAGGGCACCATAAAAACCGTCACATTAGTGGTAAGAGTAAGGATGTAAGAGATGCTTTTTATCTCATCCTTACAGGGACCTCACACACACACAAACAAACCCATCAGCCATTTGAGAACCTTCGTTACAGGAATGAAAATTGCCGACAGTAATTTAAGCGAACAGCAAAATACAAGAATGGAGCACACCAAGTAAATAAATTATTCAGAAACTTTTATGTTGTTTTCTTCTGTTGCTGTAAATTACTCTAGAAAATGCTTCAAGATAAACATTGTGAATCAATAATTGCGTTTGTCTTGTTGACAATGAGCCTGTATCAATGCAGAGCTATTGTACGCTGTTTTGGAAGGTCAGAGGCGTACATAGGTGGGGGAGGAGGGCTCCAAATTCGAAAGCTCCTCAGGGGCCCCAGCTTGAGGGGGGCCCAAATTTTTTTTACATTAAATATTTAGTACATTATCTCATGTCATTGTGTCGAATTTTAGAATGCAGGGGCCTCCAAAGAGAACAAGCCCCCCGGGCCCCCAAATCCTTAGGTTCGGCACTGACAAAGGTACATGTCAGCCCCCTCCCATTATAATGTCATATTTATAATAGGAGCTCGTACCCTTTGGCAATGGGGGCACCAAGTTGATGCCTAAATGCCCTATTCATACAACATAAAACGGTTCTGTGTCCGGGGCACTCTGGGGAGTTGAATAAAACAAGCTGCCGCCACACCACCCCCGGGGGCTATTGCAGATTCATACTATTGGATAAAGCCTGCGTGTAAGGGCCTTTCCCTACTACCTAATACGCTGGAACGGATGTGGTGTGTGTGTGGGTGGGGGGGGGGAGTCTTTTATTTCTATCGTCCCAGATTTTACCCACTCAGAGTTGAATCATGTTCGATTCATCTCATCATGCCATCTCTCTACCAGAGGAAAAAAAATGGTATAAACAAATCTAGATATTTTTGATGAAATCCAGATATGTTAAAATGCTTTCAAAAAATACATCTCGATAATTTTATTTTGTTACTTAGATATAAAATTTTGAATTGAATGATATATATTTAATATAAACTAGGCCTACATATTTTTCCACATATTTTCTGGATAATTCATCAAAGTAGTTGGCAGCCATGACTGTCAACAACATTGTAAACTTCAAAGAGTCTTTCCACAATTCCGATTGGTCGCTTAGTAAGCCTATCAACAATAACAACTCTGCAGTACTCTGCACACATCATGTACAATAGTACAAGTACTTAGGAAATTATTTTACTAAACACAAGCGCGTAAACATAATAACACACACCAGCATACACCCAGTAAAAACAGTAATGTTAAATATATGTTTGGTAAATATTATGTTGATGATTTTTTCTTGGACAATGTCTTCATTAACAACCGAATAACAAAAGCTTCCTATTGAATATGTGTTATATTTATTTCTTTTTAATAAAAAAATTGTACGAGCGGGCATCTGTGTACGCGTAAATTTTGCAAAAAAAAATTTTTTTTAATTAAGCGCTAGATAAATTAAGTTTACCGTACAGTCAGTCCCTCGTGGAAGGGGTTGTAGGGGGCCTACACATTTTCACTGTACAGTCGGTCCCTCGTGGAAGGGGTTGTACACATTTTCACTGTACAGTCGGTCCCTCATGGAAGGGGTTGTACACATTTTCACTGTACAGTCGGTCCCTCATGGAAGGGGTTGTACACATTTTCACTGTACAGTCAGTCCCTCATGGAAGGGGTTGTACACATTTTCACTGTACAGTCAGTCCCTCATGGAAGGGGTTGTACACTAGGGTGATAACTATTTTCATTATTTTTCGTAACGAAACTGAAACCCCTCACATTCGAGGAACAATTATATGTAGATGACAGTAGCAACATTAATTTTTTTTTAAATTGAAAAAAGTTCCCCCTATTTTTAATTTTTCGTTCACATATCGCGCAGTTTGAACTCGCCCCAGCTTGGGGTGAGTTCACAATATATAACTATTTCATTATTGTTATAACTTCTTTTATTTTCTGTTTCAGGTGCAAATATATAATATATATTCTGGAATATTTTAGAACATTGTGGAATATTTTTGAATATTTTGGATAAACTATCTCGTTTTCAGTGCAAGATTGCAAGTCTTACTGTCAGGATAGTGAAAGTAGATAGACATGGATAGATAGAAAGACATATTGTTAGACAGATAGACAGATAGGCTAAACAATCTCACACGGATGCCTACAAACCGTCAAATTCTTGGAAACTTCACTTTTCTGTTCAATAGCCAGAAACGGCGACTGGATCGAATCAAAATTATGATTACGGATATAGAATTGCTTTGGAGGGAAATTCTAGACTTTCCACTATTATCCAGCGCACTCATCAGAAAGAAACTCAATTGCCTGATTGATTTATATGACAAAAACAAAAAGAATCCGTCTGATAAATTTACTACAACACTTTCTCAGTTATTTGATGTCACCAACGTTAATGGAGAATGGAAAAGCACGGAGGATAAAGAACTCTACCAGAGGCAAGTTAAGAGTGGAGGAAAGATTGGTTATTCAATGGTCAAACAAGCCCCTTTGGAATCAATCCACCCAAGAAAACGAATCCGACTATCAAAAACCCAATCACAAGCCAGCTCTTCTCAATCGCAACCTATACAAACACATACAACTGTCTCAGAATCTTCGGATTCTGAAACCTCTGCTTCTTCACCCGACTTGCCAACCTATTCTTCCACGTCATCTTCTCCTGAATGCAAACCGAAATACCGAAGAGCAAGCACTACAACAGCGGGTTTGCTAGTACTGCAAAACAACATTTCTACACATAAAGCATATGATGTTCTTGCAACCATTGCTGAACAGGGTCACGATGTGCCAGTTCCAAGTCAGGCGGGTTTCTGGAAACGAGTAATCTCTGTAGGACGTAAAATGAAAACCAAAATTGTTCAAAAACTTCAAAGCAAAGAACTCTATTGTCTCCAGTTTGATGGTAAAAGAGTTCAAGGGGAAGAGTATCAAGTAGTTCTGCTGAAAAATATGACAACCGAAATCAAACTTGGTATTATTAAATGTGAGAGTGGTTCTGCCGCGGCCATTCACAAGGAACTACATCAGCTACTTGATGAATATGATGCTTGGAAAAATATTGGCACGATAATATGCGACACGACCGCAGTAAATACTGGTCGTTTGCATGGGATTGTAAAGCTCATACAGGATGATGTCTTGAGCAAGGGCTTTCAGAAGCCACAATATATTGGGTGTCAGCACCATGTACTCGACCTCCTTTTGAAACATGTCATGAATTTTTTTATCCAATAGCCAACGAGCAAACCAAAACTCAACTATTCCTTCATTGACCAATTAACACAAAACTATGTCACTCTTCAGGCTGATTACCGCCTCGTTGCGACAGATGATGTTAGCACAGACGAGAACCCTGGATGGCGAGATGATTTCAAGTTCTTATATGAATTATGTCAGGCATATCGTCATTACAAAACAACTTCACGTTGGCCTCGCATCAACTGGAAGAAACTACCAAATTTACACCAGGCAAGATTGAACTCACGTACGATATATACTGTTATATCATTTTTTCTGATACCAGAGTGGCGCAACATCCTCACTCCTGCCTGCAACTTCATCTGCTACGAATGGGCAAATGCTTGGTTCCATTCTCAACACTATAATGAAGCGTCCTTCAATGAACTGTTTACCTCACTCATCAGGATAAAATGCAAGAAGGCAATTAAGTGTTTAAAGACCCATTGGTCAGTCGAAAAGTCATTAATTGACATTCCCAGATCTAACCAAATTGCTGAACGTGCTGTGAAACTGATGGAGGAACTTCATGCAAAATCGAGAAAATTTCAATTTTTGAATCTGAAGTTCATAGGAAAAAATATGTTTTAAACATTTCTTGTACATTCTGTACATATTACTAACTGATCTGTATCTTATTTGTTAATAAAAGTTGATTAGTTATTATTATTACTCTTTTGAGTTAAGCTAAAAAAAATAATGTCCTTTTTTTTGAAAAAAGAAATATTTTTCCACTTTTTTCTTCCGAAAAAGGGGGAGGAGGGGGAACTTTTTTTAAAAAAAATCAAAAATGCTATTGATATTCTTAAATTACACATAAAAGTTCCTCGATTGCAAGTGGTTTCATAAAAATATTTTTTTTGTTATCACCCTATTGTACACATTTTCACTGTACAGTCAGTCCCTCGTGAAAGGGGTTGTACACATTTTTCACATGTGCTACCATCAACGCATAAATACACAGTAAAAATTGGAATACACGTACATGTATACTGCTGTTGGACAATCTCCACTGTCTGCTACATATCTAATTAACTATCATATCCGGTGTTCATAATCAAGGCCGTACCCAGGATTTTTTTTTTTGGTGGGGGGGGGGGGCTGTGTGGCTTTGGGGAGGGGGGGGGGGTCCGTGAGGAAAGTTTTATATAAGAAAAAATTGGAACACAATGATAAAGAAGTTATTTTATAATAAAATTTGATTTTTAGAATTATTTGGGGGGGGGGGGCTGCAGCCCCCTAGCCCCCCATGGGTACGGCCTTGTTCATATTGAATAAGGTCAGGTGTACGCTCATTCCCCCCCCCTCCTGCAAAGTTGAATACTCCTGTCATTTTTACCGTGAACGTGTGATCGTGCGGTATAGTGTTGTCCTTGGTTCGATCTCCAGTGAAAAACAAGGGAACACATTTATTTTTCCCATGACAAGTTATGTCGATTTAGGGACAAAGTCGTGGAAAGGACTCGCCATCACCTCTCACTGTCGCCATCACGTTTCATTGTCACCATCCCATCTCACAGTCGTCATCACCTCTCATTGTCTACAGCCCATCTCACTGTCGCCATCACCTCTCATTGTCTACATCCCATCTCACTGTCGCCACCACCTCTCATTGTCTACAGCCCATCTCACTGTCGCCATCACCTCTCATTGTCTACAGCCCATCTAACTGTCGCCATCACCTCTCATTGTCTACAGCCCATCTCACTGTCGCCATCACCTCTCATTGTCTATAGCCCATCTCACTGTCACCATCCCATCTCACTGTCGCCATCACCTCTCATTGTCACGTGATTTCGAGAAAAGTCGCTAATGTTTGCAGTTCAGCTTTAACTATGGTGGCCTCTCTTCCGCGCTCCCTTCAGAGTTCCGTACATTTTAGTACTGCTGGGGTGTTGTGGCACCTTTTCACTGTATCCAGTAGTGGTTCCGGCAGGGCCGTTTTAAGGTCATCGTAGGCCCTAGGCACTTTCAAAGTCGTAGGCCCTGTCCGATTTCATATTTTAAATATTTTTTTCAAGAATGCACTTGTTTTCACTTTATGTTCTGGCTTTCGTAGGCCCTTGAAAAGTCCGTAGGCCCTAGGCACGGTGCCTACAGGATAAAGCGGCCCTGGGTTCCAGATATCCCGCCAGGCTGCTAACTACGACCCTGACATATATATTGCAGCAGTTGTTTTTTATGATCTGGTCTCAAATCCATGTGTCCTCTCTGTCTTCGCATGTCAGGTCCAGGATTCACACCAATAGAGCAGGATGGGAGATTACCGATGTGTATATCCCGCACTTGGTGCGAAAGTGAATGACTTTACTTCAACCGACCCTATCTAGTCTGGACATGGCAGCCAAAGTTATCATTGTGCTAATCTCAGACATGCTTCAACAGCCCATGGAGTGAGTTGATCCCAAGCACCTGAAGCTTTCCACCTCTTCCTACAGTACACTCACATTATTTATTATTATTATTTAAATATATTCATTCAATGAAGAATGTATGCCACAATTATTATTTGGATGCACCTTTACAAGATGGTTGGCCCCTTGTGTTTGTTACTTGTAGATAAATGTCTCAATGGTTTGGAAGTGGACCCCCCCCCCCCCACTAAATGCCGTAAATTCGGGGGAGGGGGGAATTAAATGTATTTCTTAACAAATAAAAGAAGTTGAAAATTAGAAACAAAACATGTTGAAATCGCTAATGGTATTTTAATTGAATATTTACAATAATTACATTATTTATAGAAAATGACAATAATTCAAAGGCTGGTTTTAATCAATGTGTCACATTATTAAATGTCAAACCGTGAAGAAATACAATATTCCTGCAGACGTACCAAGACATGCAAGACTGCACTTGTCTAAACAATAAATAGAAATGGAGCATAACAGAAAAATACAATTAGCAGTAAATAAATAATTTTGAATTTTATACGGAAAAGTGAATTGTTAAATAAGTGACCTTGGCCTGAATTACACATGTCAGCATATAGGGCTAAATATTGACAGATTTTTCTTAAACAAAAAACAGAATGCACAAGTTAACAAATAAGTTATCTAACGTCGGGGGGGGGGGGGGGCAACTTTTTAGTGCATCGTATTTTATAAAATTAAAATACTTGAAACAGTCGCCACTATAGTCAATATATCACGATATAGGGAACATAAGTAATGAAATAATAGAAAAGAAAAACTGACTAATTCCAAGCCATGCAAAACTTAAAGAAACCCATATAGCCATCACTGCAATACAGCATTTAGAATAACTTGTATCGTAAAAAAAAAAATGAACATAAGTAATATAATGTCAATTAAAATGACAGCCACTTGACACAAGGGATGCACTGATGCATCAAAAAAAAATTCTTTAAAACAGTTTTAAGCAGCATAAATAAAATAACATTTATTATGACAGCAGTGAGTGAGAGTGATCAACCTGCATGGCTTCAATACAAACAATATTGCACAGCGTGAGAGTGTGCAGATTTATACATTTGCATAATTAAATATACACAATTTGAATTATTGTGGGAAAAAAAACAAAATGAGCAGACTGGTTTGAAGATAAATACAACAACCCCAATTGTATTTCATTAATCCTTATAAAGGACCGAAATATTGGTTCCAAACTTTACTTGTTTAATGCAAGAAAAATTGCTTTTATACAAAATAAAAAAA
This sequence comes from Bulinus truncatus, assembly GCA_021962125.1. Taxonomy (NCBI): domain Eukaryota; kingdom Metazoa; phylum Mollusca; class Gastropoda; family Planorbidae; genus Bulinus; species Bulinus truncatus. Next base: position 9,930,660 of record JAGDYQ010000019.1, read on the forward strand.
AAAAATAAAAAAGATTTTCTATTGAAATAATTAAAATATTCACCAGTAAAATTCCTGTAAATTATTCGCACAATTAAAATTTTACACACTTAATTTTTTTCCCATATAGAAAGAGTGACAATGGCAAACTTTCTTAATTCAACTATTCGTTCATTGGTTTATAAATGATAACAGAAAGGATCATTGTTCGACACTTCAATTTGCCTAGCGAATAATCACCTGGCAATACATTGGATGAAACAAAGAAATAGTTTCTTTTAAAGTGAAAACACTGAAGGTTGCTATTAAGTTAATTCAGAACTGTCAAGAAAATTTAAAAAAAAAAAAAAAAAAAATAGCACAAAAGGCTGACAGAATCACAGAGGAAAAATGAAACAGAAACTCAGAATTCGGAATGTTCAAGTTCTCCCAAAACAGTGACTTCACTTGGTTAATGATGAGAAAAAAACAAACATTTGCGATTGGTTGAGTGGTGTTGCATCAAAGATGATGAGCAGTATGTGCAGCCACAAGAAATAAGAATGTCAATAGCAGTCAAGCAGTCAATAGCAGTCTAGCAGTCCTGCAGTTCATGTTACAACATATAGGTGATCATCTACGTTCAGGCATATCACTGTCTCAAGAGCTGCTTCTACCCCAAAAATAAAAACATAAAAAAAAAAGTTTTATAATATTAGACAATGTTTTGTTTTTATGACAAATATGATTTATTTATTATTGACCTGTTTTGCTTTAAAATTGTTTGTCGTTGTTGTTCTACAAATCATCTTTGATTGCATGCCAGACATAATGTGAAATAGGAGCCTTTTAAAACCAAGAAAATACAATCAATGATGATCTCCTTGGAAAGAAAATAGTACATACAATAAAAAGGGTGATAAAAAAAATCACTATTTGAGATAAATCAATAGAGGAATAGGCCAATGAAACCACAAAGGACGTATGCTGTTCATATCTATACACTTTTCTTCAATAGAAGAAATAGTACAGATATTTGACAACTCATGGCTTTTTGTTTTTAAAAAACTTCTCTGCCCTGCTGATAGGGTTTTAAACTTTCCCCCTAAAGAAACATCCAGAAATAGATGAAAAAATATCTTGAATGATATAAAAAAAAAAATAAAGGAAATAATCAAAATCTATACCGGCTTAAAAATAATAAAAAAAAATTTATTATTTAGAACCATTTTTAATATCTAGATGGTTGGCAGATGGTGGGAAGAGATAGTACCAGAGCTTGAGTTGTGCTGGGACACAATGATCCTAAGAATAGATGGCTTCAACCTGTTCCTATGGAGTAGCAGCCTTTGAAAAACAAACAAAACAAAAAACAACCCATCACTAAACAAGCTACAAGCTTTTAAACACATCCCTTGCAGGATTCCTAAGCAACACAAAATAACAGAACACTGCTAGATAATTTTTTTTCTACAAGAAAAAGCTAAGTTCATTAAATAAGCAATCTTTTTTTTTTACAACTGTTAATGAAGTCCGTATGTACAGATATAGACCCACATGCAGCATACAAAATACAAACATCACTTAACACTCTCAATGAATGCAGTCAATAAATGTATGATAAAAATAATTGTTTATAAATTTTCAACACCTAAAAGAAATTTTGAAACAAGAAAATCATCACAATATGTTTTCAACAGTGGCCAAAATGTTTTTAAAAAAAAAAAAAAAGGGGGGGGGGGAAGGGGGGGGGACAGTGGTTGTGAACAACTCTGAAATATGGACAATATGAGATCTGGTATTTAGGTCAGAGAAAACAATGTTTAAGAAAAAAAGAGGACAATATAGTGTATTAAATACTGATAAATAAATGTTTGAAGAACAAATGAATTACTTTGAAGAGTGAATATATATATTGAGCGAACAAACCATATCAATGTATATGTAAAATATATATGTATATTTATAAATATATAGCAGGGTATTTAGAAAATAAATTTTGAAAAAAAAAATTCCGATGCAACAAAAAAAAAATATCTGGTCAGTTAAATACGCAATGACTGACTTTTTGATGGTCACTGCAATATATTAAATAAATATTTTCTTTTAAAAACATAATTTGGTCAAACATTTAAAAACAAATCTTTAGAAATACAAGAAACAAAACTTTTTTTTTAGTACATTTCAGAATTTTTTTCATCAGATATAAGCAGTAAAAATATAATGAATGACTAAATATTTTTTACTCAACAGACTGTTCAAAGAAAAAACACATTAGTAGTGGTATGACAAAGAAGGTTAATGATGAAATGAGAAGTCTTCAAAGCTAAATGAATTTTTACCTACACTTTAATACTTTCACTGGCCGGTATCACCCAGATACTTAATTACACTGCTTAAACATTAAGAAATTCTAATGGTGTAGAAATAAACTCATTTTGAGATTTAAATGTTGTTCTCATCCATCGTGTTCTCATACACTAAATATCTTACAACCATACCATGTCTTTCATTCTCAACTTGAGTGTTTTAGTTACTGAAACTATTTAAGTACATAGAAATATTTTCACCTTCAATCAAGCCATGTTGTTTAAATAATATAACATACATGTGTATTAGGGTGTCCCAAAAAAATGAAGTTTTGAAATGTTGATGTCTCACCCCACAGAATATGTCTGTATGGTAACAGTAGTTAACCTGCAAAATTTCAGCTCAGTTGGACAATGTTTAGAGGTCCCCCACAAGAGGTTTAAAGTTCCAGATTTTGGTGTAAAATCATTCGCGGTCAAATCTAATACAGGGTTAATGTTGCATTATATATGAAAATGATATATTAAGCAACAAATTGATGCTTAGTATTGTTTATAATATTAAATGAAACAAAATATATAAATCTTGAATGGTTTATATTTTTAAATTTGAAATTTAAGTAAAAAAATTATGAAAAACAAAGTTTTATTCATTTTGTCAAGTTAATTCTTGAATCAATGTCAATCTGCTTGAAAAAAAATAATAATAAGCAATGCAAATAAGCATTCCTGCTATTTATTTTGTACTTTGTACTGTAGGGTAGACAAAAATTTTAAAAAGTTCTTCAAATTTAAATTTTAGCCAGCTGTTCACGATTACACTCTGCAAAATTTTTCCGATGTTTTTCAACCACTTGAAGCAAAAATTGTCTTTGTTCTTCATTCTTGGTGATACTGTCATTGAAATTTTTTATCAATTCTACACTTCGCTCTGCAGAGTCATTGATACAAGCCAGATTCTTTACAAAATCTGCTGCAACTTTAAAAGATGGTTATCTGACCAGGCTTCAACAGGAACATCTAGAAAACTGGCATCAATGTTGGATGTTTCAAAAAATGTGGTAGAAGCACGCAAATCAACAACACTTTTTGATAGTGTTTTTATGAGATGCGGTCCACGTTCTGATTGCATTGCCTGAACAAAGCCAGTTTTTTCTTTGTCCGACAAAAGGGTTTAAAATAACGCACGCGTCAACAGTTCCGGACTCAAGTACCACGAGTGACGCACCATCATTTTCAATCCAGTCGATCGAAGAACAGCATCATCATATTCGTATAAACGCTTTATCAACGCGATATCATTCACAGGTACATCTGCGGTGAGCCTGCATGAAAACCATGATTGAAGATAAACACATATGGTAAACCGATTAAAGCGCTGATTACCTTGTAATTCTCGAGCTGTTAACTGAAAGATGGTTTCATTGCCTGCAAACAATAGATCGATTTTCAATGCATAGATTGCTTTCGCCATCCACCTTGCCCTATGTAGGGCACCAAGTCTGCGAATGCTGACAACCTCCAACCCAACCATTTGTGCAGCAAGCGGAAGAAATTCCAAATAATCATCACATGAATGACTGACCTCAAGTTGACATTTAATAAATTCTTTAATCGAATCAGACATGATTATCAAAGGGGCGGATCTGGCTTCGGGTGTGTGGTTTAATTCTGGCCATTTTTCTCGAAACCTATTAAAAAACAAAATCTCTGGTCAAGTGGATGGTCCAAGACAAACATTGAATGCATCGGAAAGGAGTACTTCCAACATGTGATGACGGCATGCCATCCATAATAGATTACGTCCCAGGGCTACTTCAAACAGAGTGCAAGCTCCATTGAGTCTTCCAGTATTGGAAGCCGTAGTGTCGAAGCACATGCCGATGACCATAGATTCGCACTTCCATGATTTGATATGTTCATATACTGCATCAGCAGCTACCCGGATGCTAACTTGGGAACACCAAGTGACGAGAGCAGGACAGGTAATCGATCGCCGTTGTTGGTAACATGTCCGGTAACATCGGGCAATAGCTTACCATCCCAATGTACAATTGATTTTGAGGGAATATAGTCTTCTTTTATACAAGGTGCAGCTTGTTGACGACAAAGCTTGCGATGACGATGCATTGTGCTCTTGGAAAATACTGTGTCAGATGTCGGAACACCAGCTTCGTTGAATGTGGATGCAAGTATCATTGTTGATTTTCTAATGCTGGTGTTTGTTCTGTCCAGCATTGCAGCAACTTTTGGTGATATGATGCCTGACAATTTAGCATGCTTAGTTTAAAAAAATTAAATCTTCAAAAAATATGCACATTGCTTAAATTTTGCACATTAGGTATTTTATATGTTTTCTAGCATTTATTACATTTTCTAATTAAGAATCACACAATTTCAACTCTAGTTAATGGTAGCAATGAGATAAATATAAGTATATTTAAACTTCATTTTATTCAACTATGGCATGCAAAAACTGCAAATTATTTGAGCCATGATTCGTCTGGATTTTTATGTTGGCCTAATACTGGAATTTTAAAAGCTCTTGGGGGACCTCTAAATGTTGTTCAAATGAGCTACAACTTCACCAATTCACTCATTGTGTACCCAAGAGACACATTTCAGGGGGTGAGACACCAAAGATTTTTCGAGCATTTTTGGGACACCCTAATGTGTATACCCCGGTCCAAGGAAAAGTGCTAACAAAAATAAGTTATTGTCCAATCAAAAGTGAAGGAGTTGTTTCATCACAAGGCACACAAAAAATTATAGTGCCTAGCAAAAAAAGAAAAAAGCGTGAGCAAGGTTCATTAAAAAATAATTATATCGTAATAAACACAGTGGTTCTTAAATGGAGGTGAAGAACATATATTTGGAAGAGATGGTACATCAATGCACTAACCTGCTCCATGAGCTTCAATGCACCCCCCCCCCACCACCACAGATTAATCAGATTCTATAAAAAAAAAGTCCCCCTTTTTTTTTTCTTTTGTTCACTATGGCCCAAAAGGGTTTTCACAGCATCCATTGTAAGATACTCAAACCTAAGTGCATTAATGCTGAATAAAAAGGGAGAGGGAAAAAATACTTCAATGCAGAAAGAAGGCTTTAAAATTAACTGCAGAAACTTACGAGAAAAATAAAAAATTTTGTTTAACACATTTCTGTAATTACAGTTGAACGTTGTTTATCCAAATCCAGAGCTTCAAATACCGGGAGCAGTTTTTATTTGTCAACTACAGCAAAAAATGAAGGTGTACTGTGGTACAGCAAAAAATTAGTGAATATTTTACACAATAAAGGTAAAATTCCGACATTTTGCACCTATTATGCTTTTACTTCAAGCACGTTTCCAGCATGTGATGATTTCTAATATTCATATAGTGTCCAGTTTTATTTACCGCATGGATTGGATTCGGTTATAAGTTATCCGGAAAATCGCGTATCCGGTCCCAAATGATTCGGTTAAACGGCGTTCTACTGTATTAGAATGACAACAATTCTTACAAGAATGACGGTGGATTGAAAAACTGTTAGGAAACTTTGTGTGATTTAAATGAATTATGTTGACAATCATTGAAAGAAAAATTACAATCCGACCCTGAGTGCTAGATTTTTTACATTGCAAAAAAAAAATACAAACAACTGTTAACATTGTGAACAAGGGGGATCATTCGGGGGAAAGGTTTTAACAACAAAATAGAAACACCGCTTTTAAATTGATTACATTTTTTTTTTGGTAATATTATTGAAAAAAAAAACAAAATTCTTTTTTTACTTCCTAATGTTAATCAGTTCAATTCAAGATTAAAAGAATAAGATGAGCCATAGCCAGTCGTAGGTAGCCCCCCCCCCCCCCCAAGCAAATACTTTATAGATATATAAAGCAACAGATTCAATAGAAATGGGTACAGGGCCTTTGTGTATTCAAGAAAGTTACCTTCTATTTGAAAGAAGATAACACCAGTCCGCGTTAGTAAAAAAAAAATTCAAACGAACGAAGATGTATGTGGTAAATACAAACCTGACCATCAATGAGATTTAAAATATAAATATTAAAAAAAATTCTGCAAGAATTTCTTTATTTGTAGCTCTTCAAAATCATCATGGGCGTTTCTGTTAATTGTGCTTTCAAAGAAAAGATGATTCCATTTCCAAGAAATGATCAGCAGGTAGAGGCTCTGAGATTTATTTGAAACAAAGCCAATAACTTTTTTTTCCTTTTTAAATTGATAAAAAGTGGAACTAAGACTTTATAGTCTGAGTTTAATGAAATATTAATGTTTTATAGAACAAAACATTAAAACTAGGCCCAATATACGTTACAATAAAAAAATGTATGTGTCTATAGGGCACAGTGTAGTAAAATTTAGATATTTTTAGCTGCCGATATACATCGTACTGGGTGCTATGGACTTAACACAAAAGCCAAAAATCCATTTTTTTAGTAACTTAGATTAGTTTTCAAAGCAGCTCAGATTTTTTGACACAAATAAGGAGTAATAGCTTTGCATTTATAAAAATACAATTCCTAAAGCTTCGATAGCTCAAAAAAAAAATCCAGTGGAGCAACAGTCGACAAATAAAAAATTAGAAATAAAAAAAAATTAGAATGCTAGACAGAATAAATCTACAGTAAAATCTACAACCAACAGACTCATCAAAAAAAAATTCAAACCAAATGTAATTGGCTCAAACTCTGGCTATTAAGCTGAGAAACCCATTTTTCTTCTTAGAAGCAACAATCTGGACTAACTGGCAACTATCCTACATCGATGGCACTACAGAGCAGTTATTTTCTTTATAATACAATGTCATTTTTTTTGTGTTGAAACTAAAAACCTGTGCAATAGCAAGTGGTTTAAAGTTTTTCCGCTGATATTTTTTTTTAATCTTATCATTTGTGAAAGAATTTCATCCACAAAACATCATTTGCCGTAAAAATATAAAAAAGTAACATTTTACAATTGACAATCTGGAAATAGCCTTTGTATCTCAGGAAGAAAGACACTGTGATCTAATTGTAACAAGAAAGTCATGCATTAGTATCATTCCGGCTTAAACACCAGCTGGCAACCAAGCCCAGGTGACAGCCAGAAATACGCTGATCGGTGTAAATTCATTCATATGAATTTAGCTGATCCCTCTTATAAATAAGAGAGAGGGCTTTTTTTCAAGTCCCTAAGTGGATATCACAACCAACAAACCCTTGATCAAACAACTGCTTGTCATGGCACTATATTCTCCTCAGGCAGGGGAATAGATTATTTCAAGCTACTGCAGTACAGTGCACAGTGCAAGGGAGATAAGTGAACAGGACACAGGCATTTAACCCATCACAATCTCAAGCCCGTTTCAGAGTCTGTCTTGTTATCTCCCTTTAGTAGCTCCACCAAGAGTCCACAAGAGGCCATGCTAGATGGCAGGCTCTTCAGAAGGATGTCTTTGCTCATAAAACTAATGCGTGAAAGTTCTGGCAGTCGCAGGAGAAGCGCACCAAACTTGTCTGCTTGCGGGTAGTGGGATGTTGTGTAGGTCAAGAGAGCTTCTGTCAATTTGTCTTGAAAGTCACGAATTTTCTTCGGCTCTTTCAGTCCTTTAACATCTGAAGAGAAAAAAAATATATTTAAGCTGAAATCTTAGGTAATTAAGAATTTAATGTTGCATTAGTAAAAATATTAACATTTTAACATAGTTAAATAGCTGAACTATATCAATAGGTTGGGGAAAAAAACATTTTTTCAGAGGTTTACATTTTATTTGTCCCAATGTCATCATAATTTATATTCTAACCATATACTGCTTAAAATTTAATGACCTTTTAAAACAAGATTAATGTAAAGTATTTTTTCCTAATGATAACAAAATCAGTTTTACCTGGGGTAATCAAGAGTAAAACTTTCAAAGCCACGTATTCGTACTGGTCCATGTACAGCTTGCGGAAGTTCTCTGTAATGTTCAATAACCTGATGACTACATCTTCAAATCCTAGATGCTGAGCCCAGTCGGCAGTGATGTGATGGGTGGATGATATACTGATCTGATTGGGGGTGTCGATGGAGCGCCAGCACAAACTCAAAGCTATCAACTCTGACCAACAGTTCTGAAGCAACAAGATCTGGTCATCTGTCTGGATAGATAAATATATATATATAGATATTTAAAGATGTTTACATATTTTGGTGTCCCATTCACGGATGAAATAGCTAAAAAAATCTCAGATGAGTTCAAGAGAACAAATGTTTGTTGAAGACTGAGGACAGATTACTTTAAGTGAAAATATTGATTAGTGTACATGAGAACACAGTAATAGCAGTGCCTAGCCTCTATTCGCCATATAGGTGCAAACCATATTTTGGGACCACAATACCTTCCTCCCCTGATGAAGTACTAAAATGGGATATTCTCACTTTTACAATTATAAATCATTTTATATATTTTATCATAAATACATAACACATTTTTTTTTCATTTCTAGTGGCTGCCCAGACATTTTTCCCCCCTGCACCATAATACAGCATGACCCTGCAGACAGTTCTCAATACTCAAGACTAACTGCATTAGTCACATCAATCTCTCCAACATCCAGTTTACAGTTCTGGATCCACCAACACGAAACACTTTCATGCGGAACCTTCCGCGCGGAAGTTTCAACTTAGCGAAACTCTTGTAGATCCACCGGGACGAAACGATGAGCGCCGAAACAACTCACCCACCGGAAACAAGATTTTTCAATGATTACTTCGCACTTTTTCCTGCTAGTGAAAAAAAACGATACTTTGAAAAGCATAAAATACTGCATCCCGTTTGCCTTTTTATTCTTTTTACAAATAAATTGTCTAGCTGGAAATGGAAAACTTTTGTTTTTTGTTAACTTTTTATGCGATCGGTAGCCGTTCATTTTTTTTTTTCGTTTTCATGATCAGCCAAACATTTATTTAATAGCATTTATGTTTTCAGACAGCGCTTCGATCGAAAGAAATTTCATTTGTAGAATATGTAGAAGATGTATATTTTCCTTTCAGAAATTCATATACAAAGACTGTTGCCGGCCAAAACTTATAGTAATTCATGTTTTTCTGTCAAAATTCACTTTGTTGTTGTTGTTTTTAATGAATATACACTAATGTGAATAATTTTTTCTATTCGAATCGACGTTTCTAAGCAGCCATTTTGTTTGTTTATCATGACGGAAAATGTAGCTCTCCGGAAAAAACTCTGCAAGCAGCGAAACTGAAAACTTTCGCTGTTCCGCAGCGGAATTCCTGACCGGTGTACATGTTCTCATTAGAACATCATTGCAGCGAAACAGAGACGGAATTCGCAATGCCCTTAGATACCGGAATTTCATCTTGGTGGATCCATACCTTACATGTCCTCTACCACTGGTGACAAAATGCACTTCTTTGCGCAGTTCAAAATATAGACAGACCACCAAAACAAAGGGGCATATTTTTAAAAATTCAAGTTATCATTCTTTGATTACTACAGTACGGAATTAAGAGCCTATATTCATAACGCCCATTTCAACTGGAATATTCTGAATTAACAAGACCATTTATCTTACTGAATTGAATGTATAACCCACAAATAACAGACAATTTTTCTTTTTTTATTTAAAGTGAAAGGCCATCAAGTCTCAATAAAAGAACAATTTATTAGTTTGTATGTTGTCCACTAATACATGTCACCTAATGCTAAGCAGTTTAACCATACATTTTTACATCAGTGGTGCTTAATTTGAGTGCTGGCTTTGAATGTAAGAAAGGTCAACCTGAATCACTCTAATGTATTGTAATTTTTTTGTCTGCTACTAAATGGGTCACATGGATAAAAAAAAATAATTGGACTTTGGACATCCCCCCCCTTTAAATGATAATTCAAAATTCCATATTGTGGATGGGGCAAAGAAAAATGAAACTCCTAATGTTAAGGTAGACACACTAAAAAGGGTGTTTGGGTGGAAATACTATAAAAAAAAAACATACTGAAATAGCGCCAAACTGTGGTAGATTTCTTGCCCAGCGAACAAGCTTGTAAAGTCTTAATTCAGCCAGCTGCATCATATAAGAATACAGGGCTTGCTCTGGAAAAGGGATCTCCATCTCCATCAATGTCTCTGGAGGTAGATCATCATCGCACAGCAAAGGCTCCAAATTCATGATGTCACGTAACAATTCAGGGATGTGGGGTGCACCAGAGTTGGTTGGAAGCTGCAAAAAAATATAAGTGGTTGACAGAATGTATAGAATAGCAGGCTTTATTTCCTGTTAAATAATTTAGTGTCACATTCTACTTTTGGCATAAAATACAGGAAAAGGGATCACTGATAGTTTTTTTTTTTGGTATTCATTTTCAGGATACCTGTACCCACCTTTGTTTTTCATTGACTCTTGTGAACTAATTGGAATTCACAAATTCTAAGAAGTGTTTATGTTAAATGTTTGCACTTATTTGAGTGTTCATGATTTTTAGTGTGATAATATTTAGAAAATTTATTTAGTGACAATCCTGGGTTTTTTTTTTTTTGCGAGGACAGTTTAACAAAATACAATAAATCAATCAAATTAGCTTTTTTAGCAAAAAATATTTTTTCTCAGTGTGCCTTTAAAAAGTGCTACTCCCATCTTCTCTGAGATGCTTATACATGGATAATTGTTATAAAAGTTTGTTATTTTAATACCAAAAAGGTTTCGATTCTTAAAAAGGGGCTTAATTTAATGACTCTTTCAAACTTTAAAAAAAAAATCTACATTATTTGCAATTCTGAAAACTAACTTAACCAATCAATGATGAGGAACTACTCAACAGTCTTTTAAACATCAACTTTCCCCATCATTCAGGGATACTATACTAAGTTTTGCAACTAACAGTAATTGTTATCACAGACCTGCTTGGTGTTGTGATTCAAAATAGCCACTAGGTTCCTGTGAGACTTGGCTCCATCATCAGAGTCATGGGATGGGCTGGATAACCTAGCAGGTGTTTTTTTCAATCTCTTCTCCAGGGGATTCACTCGATTGTTCTTCAGATGTGTTGCACAGCCATCGTAAGAGCTACGGCCTCCTCGAGTGCGGTCCTGTCTGATTGCTTTCGAAAAATTGTCAAATAGAATAATGTTCTTATCTATAATAACTATATAAAAGATTAATTTATCATGCATTAAATTAAATAATACATTTGCATTTTTTTTTTACTAAAAAAGTTCGAGAAGCAAAATTTTTAGCAGAATAATTCCTTTGATTATCAACGCTGACAGCATAGTAAAAAATATTCATACTGACAGACAATTAGTATACATCATTAAATATTCATGAAGACTACTTAAGTACTGTCAACAGAAGCATGACATTAAGTTATATTCAGTCCTAACTCATTATGTTGTTATAACTTTGCTACTTCGCTTGAACACAGAAAATAATTACATTGATCACAATTAATACTCAATAGAGAGAACAGCACCAACAATTTAATTGGTTGCATTCAATACTCTAACAATGGTAGAAATCTGTCATTAGTGTAATTACCTTCAAGCTTCATTCCCATGACTAAACACCTTTTGAACCTGCAGGCCGGACACTTCTTGCGATTAAACGAGTTCACCGTGCAATCTGATGCCTTAGGGCAAATAAAATTTTTCTTATTCTGGACTGTTCTCTTGAAAAAACCTTTACAGCTTTCACAGGTAAATATACCATAGTGATAACCTGTAAGAGAATGATAAATGCTTCTTTCAGTCTTGTAAGAAATAAACTTTAAGAAACATACCAGAGATAAAATAATACAACAGTAGAAACAGATATCAACAGCTAGAAAAAAGCATTCAACTTTGAAAGCGTACTTAGAAAAGAAAGGCTGACTGAAAAATAAGGCCAGTTTAGTCAAGAGCATTCTGACTCAAATCATTTACTTATTCAATTTTAATTTAGAAAGTGTACTTAGATAAGAAAGGCTGCTTAAAAATGGGGCAAAGTGTAAATTCGACATCACTATTTTTTACCTAGTTATAATACCTAGCATCGCTTAGTAAATCAAGGTGCTGGGTGACACCCTCTCCTAATCATTTAGATCGTATTTTTACTTACAATAAATTAGGATGAGAAATAACACAAAAGTTAATTATAAAGAAAGTTGAAATAAACAAAATAATCCATAAATTGTTCAAAAAAGTTTTCATGGCCAAAAACATGTTTTTATTGGCAATGCACTGGTAATACGTAATAGTGTTCTAATATAAATCATAGGGAATAATCATCCATTGAATGCAGAATAACATTGTACAATGAGTGGCAAGGAATCCTTGCATTGTCTAATGTGAGGAGCGAGATGATCATAGGCTTTAGGCCTTATGATAAACCATAAAGTGCTATATAATGGAGGTGGTTTTTTTTTTTAACAATTCCCCCCATCCTGTCAGTCTTAAACATTTCACTCTTACAGTGCTCCTGTGCAATAAAATAATATTTGTGTTATTTTTTCTTTTAATATAGTAAGGGACACAGCTCACGTCAATTTTAACACTGTTGTTCTACAATATCAATTATTAGAAAATAAACCTAATTAACAAATTTATTGTATCGCGTATATGCCACGCTTCAAAAAAAAAAAAAAAAAAAAGATTAAGTGCAATGTAACCTCTCCCACCCTTCACTTCATGGATGGTATATTCCAACAAAGGGCCGGCTGCAAAAAATAAAAAAAATAGCTCCTCACCCCTTATTGCATGATGACTAAGAAAACACTCACTAGATAGTGCAATGATCAAAAGAGGTTGAATGGAATTATCAGATTTAAAATACAAAAATATCTTAATCAGGACAATTTTAAATAAATATAATTAGCAATGTGCACTCCTAAAGAATTACTGCCAATTTTTGTGGGTGTTTTTTTTGGTTCAACAACATGCATCTATATACACATGCACTTTTATATAAATAGATTTGTAATTCCCAACCTAAAAAATTAGTACTCACAAATTATATTATGCATGAATAAATGTTAATTACTTTTCTAATCAGTAGGTTTTATTTCAATATTTTTTCCTCATCAAAAGATTTTACCAAAATACAAAAAAAAAAAAAAAACTAGAGAATAGCTTTAATATTAAATAACAAATTGACTTAAGAATGTTTTGAAAAAAATACCTGAAACTTTGTCTCCACAAACCGGACAAGGCTGATTCATACCATCTGCAGTGTTTTGGGCATCGGTAATTGGTACCACGTCGTTTGAGGACGAAAATGCAAAGTTCATATCCGATGTAAACATTTGTTTATTGTCAGGACAATCTTCCTGGGACTGCAAAAAGACTCTGAATGTTGTCTGACTATCTGGCATGCCATCTCCTTCATTGAGGACTAGGTCATTTCCTTGGGGTGACGGAACATCCTGATTGGCGCTGTTGACATAGCTGTAGATGATTATCTGAGGCTGGGTGCGAGAATCTGTATTGTTGTTGGCCAAAATATCTGCAGTGGCAGCATCCAGGTCTGACTGGGGACGGACGCCTACTCTCTTTCGGCTTAGAGATTCCTGCATGTGTTGAGAGGCCAGAGCACTTAGCATGCTGCTGACAGAGTTCACGTTCTGTGTACTAGAATGTGTTGGAGACTGGTCAGATTCGTCCGATGGCTCTTCTTTTAGTAGGAAGTTATTCAACTCGTCCCCGCTTATAACCATAGATCGCTGAAGATTTTTCACATGACTACTCTGAGAATGTCTGAAATCACTGCCTGATATGCCAAGTACTGATGTTTTAGTATTAGTCTGTAGCAGGCTCGGAGACAATGCTCTAGACAGCTGTGGTGTCTGGGACATAAGAGAAGCGACTGGTTCATTCAGATTCTGTAGCAAATGAGATACTAGCCCACTATTTGATGTCATACTATTTACACCATCCATTGAGATTTTAGAGATTTTAATTTTTTTTGATGAAGATCTGTCTCCCTGCAATGGACTGTTCTCCTTACTTGGTGTGCCTGATGGTTCGCGGGAACTAGTGTGAGATGAAAGTGTTTGGGCAATAGCTTGAAGCAGAACTGGGGAGATGCCCAGCTCACCTCTGCCAGGCATTGCTGCAAAAAAAAAAAAAGTTAAGTTTTACAATAAATGTAGAACCATACAAAAATTTAAGTTAAGCAAAATAGATATCTAAATAGGGATTTGAATTTTTTTTCTCACATTTTATTATATGCAGAAGAATTAGGATATCATTAAACATAAAGATCTATAGGCCTAGCTGCAAATTTTTAATTCGTTTAAACTATATATATTATAGAGGTCTAACCGTTTTTCAAAAGGGATTAACCAATGCCTAAAATTGGATGTTCATATATTAAAAAACATTTCATTTATTCCTTGAATAAATAATCGTACCAACAATTGTTCACGTAGATCTGCATCATCATACTTAGACCCAAATATTGATTAAATGACATAAACACATTTTCAAATACATGTTTTACATATGATTTGAATAAAAAAAAAATGTATTTTCACTGTTAATGCATACTAAATGTGATACACTGGACTGTGGATTTAAGGCACAAAATAACCCAGAATTCAGTCTGCGTCAGGGTTGCCATTTGGCCTTTTCGAAAGCCAAATAAGTCAAATTTGGCTTTTTTAAAAAGCGTTTGGCTGTCAAATTATTGGTTGGCTTTCTGGCTTTAATTTGGCTTTTTTTCCGACCCTTAAATATTATGCGCTTTGAAAAATTTGCACGCTTTTACTTTTAACTTCACAATCGCCGCCAATCAACAAAATAAGCAGAAGTATTTCTTTCATTCTCATTTTGTTTATCGAATCAAACTTGTATTGCATTTTGTTTTTGACTTAATTCAGAATTTAATATAAAAAAAGTTAGCAAGTTTATTTTTGATAAATTTATAAATTTTGTAATCAATTAGAATATAAATAATAGAATAGAACTTAATAAAAGTAAGATGCCTAAATGGAAAACTAAGTATGAAGCGGGCCGAAAATACAAATCATCATGGGGACAACAATATCCATGGGTTAGGGTTAAAAAGGCAGTAGATGGCACTGATAATGCTGATGAAACATTTGATTTTGTAAAAATTTGATTTTTAATGCGTTATTTTTTTTTAATAAAATAAATTTAAACCATTTTTTATTATTGGAATTTTTTTTTCTTTATGAAAAACTTTTATTCTTGTTAATTTTATTATGAAAAAGTTTAAACTGAACAGATTTTTTGCGTTTGTTTAAATGTGGCTTTTTGGAATTCAATTTGGCTTTGAAGTGGTGTTCATTTGGCATTTATGTGCATTTTAAATCTGGCAACCCTGGTCTGCGTCATCATTTTAAAAAACAGACATAATATCAGACAAATTTTTTTTCATAATCCTATGATTATTAAACTTTGTTTTGAGCTTTACAATGAGAAAAACAATAATTGTTATAAAAAAGTATCCTGCTAAAATGTAAGTGTCAGGGATGAATTGTAGATTGTTTCTACACAAATTAGGTAGATTGAATAAGACCAATTAACAATTAATTTAATTGACTCTTTAAAGGCCCACCCCTCTAATGGTGTCGGTTTTAATGCATTAGAATGTTTCCAGTGTCACATGGCACTCAGACTTTCATGGTGAGCCATGATAGGTACAATGTTAGTTATTAATATTATTATATATATATATTATATGTAACAAGTTATAAATTATTTTTAAATAAGTTTATAACTGATCCCTAAAATGCTTATATTGTTCTTTAAGACTTAGTTATATGTGAAATTACAAAGGATAAGGTTATAAAATATTCAAAAAAAAAAAAAAATAAACTGTATGCAGCAAATTGTTTAAAAAAGGCAGAATTATTATTATTTTAAAAAAAAAAAGCTTTATCTATTTAAAAATGTATAAATATATATTACTCAAGTATTTAGGCAATTTAGCCTTTTGCCACTTTTGGCATAAAATTTAGGTTATTCTAACTTTCAAGAAAGGTGGTGGTAGGATTTGCATATTATTATGCTAATATCAACTAATATCTGAATATAAGTTTGAACTATTCACACAATATCAGTATCAATGAAATCATTTGACTATTTAATTGTTAAATATAAAGGTTTATAAAGAAAATTATTGAATATCCCTCTTATGGGGAAACTATAAATAAGTTATATATAATATATTATTATATATATTTTAAAAGAAAGTAAGCATGGGCATGGGCCTAAATAGAAAGTAAACATGGGCATGGGCTAAAGTTCATAATGTGAAGGACATGATATATTCAAAACTTACAGTAGGAGGAAGTGAACAGTGCTTTATAAAACTGTTGTACGCCACTGTTAAAGGGTTGAGAAAATTTAATGTAAACAAATGCTTAGAATTCTGAGCCATTGTATGTATTAACCCAGGTAATTTTCCCCATTGAATGATCAGTTGAAGGGAAGTATATGTACTATTAATTCAAGATAAGACTTACTTAACATTCAAGTAAATGGCAGCAGAAGCACAGTCATCCCTGATGTCATGTTGGTTCATGAAGCAAAACATCAAAACATAAGGGATATTAGAGGGGCATCCGGCCATGACCTTGCTACCTAACTTGCGTCCTTCACAGTAACTGGTCTCGAACTCTTTGTTTGATTGGAGTTGAGGTAATTAGGCTTAAATCACTCGGATCAACAACCATTTAATCAAACACAAGCTAAACGCCAATAAAGCCTACAAAATGCCCGCTTTGTATATGCTTCAAGAAGGCCAACAACAACTTAGAAAACAACAAAATGGCTTCTATAAACTAATTTTTGTGTGAAGCGTGTCATAATCCGCGAAGCACAATTTGAGGCATTGACTTACATAATATTACGTTAATTATACCCTTAAATAACATTTTTCTTCTGATGAGAATATTTCTTAATATTTTAATTTTTTTTTTGGAAAAGATTTATCATATTACTGAAATAATCTTTGAAATTTTAAGGTTACGTTTATTAAATTACCCAAACAAAACCTCAAAACCACCCAGTTATAACTTCCGTTAATATATAGATCGCGAATTTCCGAAAATGATGCTCGAGATGCGTCTTCTGTTTATTACATAGGCTAGTGCAAATGATTTTTCTTTCATGGATAAATATTAATAAGCAGATCCCCAGTTCTCAAGTATGTTACTCATTGTGATTTATGTTAGTTACCTAAGAAAAATCTGTGATCTGATATAAAAAGTAAATATGTTCAATAATTTCTAATTCAATTTTAAGAAAAGTTTCCGTGGTCTCATTCAGAACAGAATGGGGGCTAAGAAATTAACTTTTAGCAGTTAGGCAAAAAATAAATTTCTAGTTTGACCAGTGTGTAGAAAGTTGTAGAAATTCGTTTGTAGTTAATTTAGTTATGACTTTCTGATTTGGAGGCATGATCCGTTTGTGCAAGTACTAATAGAAAGTAATCCCCTCCTGATATTTTTAGTTTTTGTAGACTTCATAATCTTACAATACACATGTTTATGGTTTATGCCAATTTATGCAAACGCAGTGGCTACGGGTACGAGTGGACAATGTTGTGTATAAATGGGCTAAAAATACTTAAAAGGCTAATCATGGCACAGTTATAGAGAGAGGTAAAGGGTCCAACATATCCAACAAGTCAGTTACATATCTGTTTTGTTTCTTTGTTTATTTTGTAATTATTGAAATAAAGTAAAATAAATTTATAAATTGTAGTATATAAATTATTATAAGATTTCAAAACATATTTCAAACATTTAGACAATTTAGTTTATTTCCCATGCCATCTTTTTTATGTCAAAGTGATACTTATTGTCTTAGCATTGATTGATTACCTACATTTAAATTCAACATAGTAAAATTTTCTTTACAAAATAGCCTAAGCACCTTTTGTCTTTGCTGTTCCGGGAATGTCTTTTCTGGTCAGCTGATATTTTATGTCAGTAAAGGGCACAGTATCAATATCTTCTTGTCTTCTACATTTGGCTGTATGAACTTACAAACATGACACATGTCCCCACTTTTTCTTAAAAATGTATTGCTCGTCAACATCTTTTCTCGTCTTTTGATCCTTTTGCTCTACAGCCCATCTAGGGCCCTGAACTGCCATACTACTCTTCTCCAATTTTCCAGATCCATGGTCTTCTTCCTCCACTCTCTCACTCCTTTGGCTTTAAGGTGGTTTAGATAAACTGTCGACATGAGAGTTCTAGGTTCGATCCTCTATGAGAACCATGGAATTTTTCCAGGTGCTATTTGGTGCATAGTCGTCCCACAAGCCCACCCAGCATTAAATGGGTACCTGACTTAAGTTGGGGAAGTATAGGCAGCTGTGCATTGTGTTAACCACACAATCCCTTCATATGCCAAGGTTGTAAAAAACAGATGAATTCTACACTTTATAGTCTGATGGCCCGTTAGGGCTAAGGGAACTTTTTTTTTACCACCTCTTCTAACCATCTGCTTCTTGGTCTGCCCTTTGCTGCCTTAGGCCTTTTTCTCATTGGGTGTTGCCTTATATATTGCCTTTGGACCTCTGTTGTTTTTCTTTCTTTCTACCACATCAAAATATTTATTTTAATTTCAGCTGTTATATTTGGTTCTTCGCATAACTCATATAGTTCTGAATTTGTTCTACTTCTCCACTCATTATTGACTTTTACTGGCCCGTATATTTTCCTTTCCCAATTGTTTAGCATATTTTCTGCTTGTCTGCTGATGGTCCATGTTTCACTACCGTATGTTACTGTTGGTCGGATCATTGCCTTGTATATGTTTTTTTTTAAAGATTTCTGGAGATCTATCTTTTCTCACTAGATCAACATAATACACAACTGACTTTTTTAAACCATACTCACATAATACAGTCTTTTTTTTTCCTTTTTTTTACACATTTTAAAAATTATCCATCCCAGGGATGTGTTTAATTCTGTTTCTGAAGTCTCTTTATCACTAACTTCACTAAGTTGACTAAATTCAATGTACATGACTGTCTGAATCACTGCCACCTTTAAAACATTTCCTTGCTAAGCTGCTTTGCTTCATTGACTTTTCACCCAATATTTGCACCAGTTTTTAAATTCAAAAGTAGACGTTGCAATAATAGATTGTCCTTTTTTCTCCTATTATTATTTAATGGTTACATCTGGGCATTTTGGGTAATTTCCAAATAATTGCAGAGAGGCGAATTCTTGCATTGGTGGCAAGTCATACAAAGGTGGTGTGCATTCTTGATGGGCAACTGAAGTTCTTGCAGTTTCAGACTGAGGGTATTGTCTATCTGTAACTAAATTAGGAAATTTCACAACATCAAAAGAATATCTATTAAAGCCCCATATTCCACTAGCTTGAAAGCCAAAAATGTTATTAACTGAAGTGGCAACTATGACCAATGTCTGCCACCAAGCTGAGCTAGATTATAAGTTATATACTGCTACGCTATTGTCTCTCTCTTATGTTTTTGGGGTCTTACATTAAGGATGCCTTAGGGAAATATACATTTATATGTGGATTGTGGGGGCCCCAGGCATAAGTACAACTTGGGGCTCTGGACAAGTGCTCTGACTCGGATTACCCCAAGGGACTGCCGCACCTATGTAAACCACATAGGCCTGTCATAATATGAAACTCACATATAGCATTAATTTTTAGAGAAGTAGGCACCAATTTGGCTAGTTGGTTCAGAAAATTTATATTTTGGAAATGCAACAGATTACACTTAGTTTTTTTATCTATTAATTATTATTTTGGCAATAAGTCCAAAAATTAGGTCACCTAAGCACAGAAAATTTGTATCAGTATATCGTTTTAAAAATATGACCATGATGTTAAAATTTGGAAATATTTAAAATTTATATTTTTTTCTTATTGATTGTATTATTGTTGGTTTTTTTAAGACAGCCAATTAGAAAAGTGTTTTATTTAAAGTTTTAGACACTCCAGTTGTTAGTCTAGTGTTAATTTTTTTTCTCTCCTGAAATTCATCTTACAGAAATGGCTGAAACATCAAAGAATCATAATTTTAAAACACTGGTGATGTTTGACACAGAAGCCACAGGGCTCAAAAGTCCAGGCTACAAACCAAGAATCATCGAGCTTTGCTTTATAGCTTTACTCCGAGAAGAACTACTTACAAAGTCCAGCGAGCCTCGTGTATTGAACAAATTGTGCCTTTGTTTTAATCCTAGAAAAAGATTATCACCAGAGATTTCTGATTTGACTGGTAAATGAACACTTTATTCTATCTCATAAACAAAAAAAAATCTATAAAAACGTAAACATATAATTCATACTCCCCTTTCATATATCTGTGTAATAAAATCATTTATACGCATGCAAACCAATGTGAGCATTATTGAAAAATATTTTCTACTGTATACATGAATTCAATAAATTCACGACTTTATTATTATTTTTTTTTTAATTATCAGTATGGGCGTGTGAATACTGGCATAATATGTTTTGCTACTGTGTGCTCATTATGTTTTTACATTGGATGGTTTGGCAGATGTGGTTCCAAATCCAAATTGTCCACTTTCTACTAGTTTCAAATTCCAAATCATTTGAAATTATGCATAATTTCTTTTAATTATACAGTGGATTCCGCTTAATTGGGACAGCGGCTTATTTGGGACAAATCTCAAAGAAACCAAACCAAGAAGCCAATGGTAAATTTGTATGTTTAATTGGGACAGCCGCTTAATTGGGACAAAAAGCCTCGGTCCCGATGTGTCCCAATTAAGTGGAATCGACTGTATATAATAGATTTATCCCATACTAGATCATGACTTCCCTTGAGATTCTTTCACTGTAATATGGATAAAGGTGGCATAAAATTGACAAATTCTGGGTTCAGCTGTAGAATTTCAAAGCAAAAGTGACATTGTGAGGCTGAATTTTCTAAAAAAAAATAATTTAATTTCCAAGTTGTTAGAGTTTGTACGTGCTTTGATACATGTGACTCTATAGTGAAACGTTTCTATTCAAGGAATAAAAACAAATTAGCATTTGTAAACAGTCTGGAAAGAACTGTTATTTTTTTTTAATTAAAGGGAACATAGTTTTTATAATTTTTGAAAACGCAGTGGCTTCGAATACGACCGGGCATGGTTCGTTTTTTTTTTTTCGATACACGACCAGCAAACTTTGATGACGTCAGTAAACAGATAGAACTCTTATGATTTAAAGTTATTTTCTTTTCGCGGGAACGAGCAATTTTTTCTAGTTATACATTAAAATTATACTTTTGTTTGTGTGTTCTGCTAGCACAATGGTTAAACCGTTTGGACGCGACTCATTTTTATGCTGACTATATCCAGGTTCGATTCCTCCCAGAAACATAACTTTTTTTTATTGTGTTTTTTTTTTCAGAATGTATCCTTTTAGTTGTTTTAATGAAAATTAACTAACTAGATATCTTTGACTTTCTTTTTAATTGAAATAATTTATATTTTAGGATGTTGTAAAAAAAAAAGAAACAACAACTAATTAGGTTTTTTTAACTATTTCATAACTTAAAAAAAAAAAATATTTTGAAAATATGTATCAAAGCTGAACACAGAGGCATAACAATTTTAAGGAAGGGGGGTCCAAAATCAAAAGTCCCGCCGGGCTCCAACTTGAGGGAGACCCCAAAATTATTTTTTACATTAAATATTAAGTACATAATCTCATGTCATGGTATTGAATGTCAAAATGCAAGGCCCCCAAATCCTAGGTTCGGCAATGGCTTTACAATAGTTTATCTTCCTGCAAAGTCCTAAGGCTAAATATTACATAACTTTTCCTTACCATCATTTTTGCGTCACACTTTAAAAAATTCAGAGAAGCCTACATATTTCAAATTTACTAAATTATAATAAGATTAAGAAACGAAAATAGAGGGGATGAGGAAGCATTTATATCCAAGAATCGAACCAAATACTGACGGAGACGAATTAATGAGTGTTAGCTTTCTGGGGGGGGGGTACGATAGATACTAATTTAGCGCATAATTTTTTGTTTTATTCGTCCGACTTTATTAGGCTAGGGCAGACCCGAAAAAAAACACATCTTTACTCTTAATCTTAGACATATATCCTGACAACTAAAATATATAATTCAAAGCCGTATTTGTTTAAAAAAAATATTATAAAAATATCTCCGATTATTAACAGCAAATGACTTTATTATTAGGCTTGGACAGACCCGAAAAAAATTAAAGCCAAATATAAAAATATCTCCGATTATTAACAGCAAATGACGTCATCAAAGTCTGCAGTAAATAAGAGTTCTCATTCATTTTGTTTACTGACGTCATCAAAGTTTGTTGGTCGTGTCTCGGAAAAAAAAAGTACGTAACACGTCTGTCACGGGTTGTGACTAATATGTCGAAACCATCCCCTTACTCCAACCCCTAACTTAATAGTATTACTAACGTTAAGATGTATATTATACCATGTATAATAATATACGTTCCCGTTCTCAAGTTCCCCACCTTTTTTACCCCACCCCCGTAATTGCGTCATAGACCAGGTGTCCGGCAGAATCTCCGCCGACGAACCAAAGTAGCGGTTAACAGAAACACGTTACATTCCTCGCGGGATTCGCCCTGGTCAATTGGCCTACAAAGGGATGGATGTCCAGTTACTACGGTCTTTGTCTATACGACGTACTTCTCCCCCCCCCCCTCCTCATCTAGGCCCCACCCCCTAATTTGAAAGTTTGAAAGAAACAGATATTATATTTGATTGGCTAAGGGTCACGTGGGAAAAGTGATATGAGGAATGAAATCTAGATTCATGGTCATTCGACCGAGAGTCCCAGGGGTGGCCGGTCGCAATTAGGCTGAGTGATAGTGAGCCTATTGATGTGTCTCTGTTTGAGAGAAGTGAGAAGGAAATAGAGAGAGAGTTAACTAGTGATAAAGTCATTTGTTCCCATTATTCATTTTATATTGGATTATTTTGCTGCAGTTTGGATTACTTTGCTTATGATTTTAAAGACCACCTGATCCCTGTTACGGACTGGTGTCTCTGTAAATAAATATATTGTGTCGCTGTACACCCTTGTTGGATTGATTATCGTCACTTGTTGTACGTTTAATTGTTGGTGAGACTGTGTGTGGTAGAAACACAAATACAAATACGAGTCATCATTGAGTCAGCCCTCATACTCTTAGCAACAAGCCAAGGATACCCTCAAAGGGGTCCTGCAACAACGTCCGGTCGTATTCGAAGCCACTGCGTTTTGAAAAATAATTAAGATTAATTTTCATGTTTGAATATACCGACCTGTATTAATACCCTTTAGTTTTCTTCATTATATTTAGGTCTTAACAATGATGCTCTGGAAGCTTATGGACCTTTTGAATCACAAGCCAGTTTGATTTGTTCATTTCTGAAGTCTCTACCACAGCCAGTTTGTCTTATTGCTCACAATGGAGCTGGGTAAATAACTAACATTTAATTAATAAAAAACCTAACTTGCTACTTTTTTTTTATTGGAAGTAAAGTTTCCCATACATAGCCCTATACAGACCATCGTGTTCAGGTGAAGCAGAAATCATCTATTTTTGTAGCCAAGGCTATTCTATGGGATTGTGTGGCAAGTACAATAGCCTGCCACCTTTACTTTGTCTGGCACCCTTTTGTAAGCTGGGTGGGATTTGGACATCGATCAGACTAGAAAAGTCCTAGCACTCAACCAAGTTTCAAACTCGAGACCTTTCAGTTAGCAGTTGAGCGATGCTCAGCATAGTTTTTAAATACATGGCTTTGCATACACATCTTAGTAGGGTAACAGAAAGCTTATTTTATTTCTAAATTTTGCTTTTCGGACTGCAAATTTTAATGTAATATACCACTCAAAGACGCTTGTTCTTTTTTTACAAAAAATATCAAGCTTTTTCGCAAAAATAAATTTTGCACTCCACACAAAAATGTTTTCATGTAGATTTTAGTGGAAGTCTGACAATGTCTGGAATTTTCAAAATGATAAATTGCTTAAAAAAATGTTTTGTTGCTTTAGGGAATGGGATGATGTCATGGGATGTCATACACTAAAAAAACATTTCCCCTTATATTGATGTGTATCTGTACTGTACAGCCAACTGAGTCATTAGCGGGTTAACTTTTTAAAAAGTAAAAATATTGAAAAAATGTGTCAAGGTGTACAGTAAAGATAAGACATCTTCATTTGTGGAAGCATAATTTCTTTTAAAACAAAATTCGTTTTTAATTTATTATGTAATAATGAGTTTCGTTATTTCAGATTTGATTTTCCATTATTAGTCTCGGAACTTAGCCAAGCTAATGAAGAACTTCCTCTTGATATACTATGTGCTGATAGCTTAGAAGCGTTCAGAGAACTGAATGGTCTCCCTCGCATTCAGAACTTCCAATTGAAAAGAAAGCTGAACAAGTGTTCACCAGTGATAAAAGATAAAGACGGTCAGGCTGGAGAAAAGGTTCAATGTACTGAAATGCGTATAAGTGCAGAGTCATTAGTACTACCTGAGTGTCAAGAGTCTCCTAACAAGCAACCAAAACTTTCAAATAATGAGTGGAGAATAGAAGAAAAAACTCCAGAACGTAAGACACGTCAAGAAGACCACTCTGTGAATGAGCATGTGAAGCGACAGCTAATATTATGGGGTGACTCTAAAAGTCGTTATCCAGAAGAAGGTGCAGTTGTCCAAACATGTTTATCGTCCGATAACCAGATTGATTTTTCACTAAATAACGTATCCACTACAGGAAGCAATAAAAATGTGACTGACACTAGTGAAAGTATAAAAAGAAATGCCACTAAAGTATCATATAGACTGTCAGAGGTTTATAAGCGGTGCTTTGGTGAAGATCCACCCGTGAGCCACTCAGCTGAGTCAGACTGCAAAACTTTGTTAAAGGTCATTCATCTCAATGCTGTAAAACTCTGTAACTGGTTTGACCAGAATGCTGTTCAACTTACATCTATTGGGGCTATGTAATTTTAACTCTTGTATTGTTTTTAAATATTTAATTATCACTCTCTACATTAGCTCCTTTTATACCATACTTCCTGTTGATAACTGCCATAAAAATTTCAAATGAAAGAAAGTTTTTCAAACTTATAATGAACCCTTTGAAAGTTTAGCTTTTTAAAATGTTCCATTAAAAAAATTTCTTTGGCTCAAAGGGGGGTGAGTTCAAATCCTAGTAAATTCATTTACTTTGAGCTTCCCTGTTGCCTTATTCAAATCACTTACTTTGGCATGATAAGGCTATGTGGTGTTTTCACTCATTGTCAGTAATTATTTGATTATCTAAATGTGTGTTACATTACTATGTTGACCTCATATTTCGAATGTTACATTTAAAATGTGATCTTCCTGTATTTTTGGTCAGATTTTTTTGTGATCAGAACAATGTTGTTGGCCAGTTCTGGCATTAATCTTCGTCATGTTATGTTAGTGTTTAGACTTATTGCATTCCTATTATATATATTGGTAATAATATTTTATTACTATATTCTGTTTACAGCTTGGTCATATTTTTTTAGGCATTTTTATTTTTTTCAAATTCAAATGCATTTATTATAAACAGTTGAAGCATAGTATGTTTAAAGTAAGGGCTGTACCATGTACACTATATTATTAGTTTTCTTTCCCTAGTTGTAGGGCCACGATGCCTAGACCTGAGTGGAGACCTGAGTGGAGTCAGAGATGTAGGGTCACGATGCCAGACCTGTTAAAACTGCTATAGTAATAAGTGAAAAAAAAAGTTAATGAATCTTTTTTTTTATCAAGTCAACTTGTTTTTGAGCTTGTGTTCAGACTTATTGCATTCCTATTATATATATTGGTAATAATATTTTATTACTATATTCTGTTTACAGCTTGGTCATATTTTTTTAGGCATTTTTTTGATACTGAACAGTTTTTGTTAGGGATATATATTGAGATTTAGAGTCTGATCATTTTATAAGTATAATACCTTTAAAAAAAGCATATATTCTATCAATAAATGCTTGGATGTTAAAACTGCTATAGTAATAAGTGAAAAAAAAAGTTAATTTTTCTTTTTTTTTAATCAAGTCAACTTGTTTTTGAGCTTCTTGTAATTTACTTAAAACTATTAATATGTATGTATTTGCAATAGAAAAATTGTACAAAGCATTTACACATTTTTTATGAAGTATATATACATCATTTAATATTCATTTATATTTCTATCAGTATAATAATTATTATTAGGCCATATACATTTTGTATTTTATTTCTGTGTATAGTAGTGTTGAACTATTATTTAGCCTATTTCATATTCTTAAAATGATATGAGATTGTTTTAAGAAGGTTAGTGATAATAAAAATATTTTAATAGACATTATCTACACAATCTATTAAAATGTTGTAATTGTTATGATTTTTTTTTATACTTTTTATATACACATAGAATGTTTTCTTATACATGTACTTTGTTACATTTTATGAATTTTTCTTGCTTTTTAATAAGCAACCTGCAAAGGGGCTTAATGCAATATTTAAGGAGCTCATCACCAAGGTATCCTTTTATATGAATAATTTATCCCCATGAGTCTGATATTATAATCTCACCAGTGCTGTCTCTGACTGTAAAGTAAACAGCATTTTCTTTGTTGCCGTTTGGCTTAGCCATGAAATGGTCTTTGATTGTTTAAAGATGTTCCTTCAGCCTTTTTATTTTTTACACTTCTTGCTGAACTTATTAATGGAAAATATGGTGAGTGGATTTGAATTATAATGTTATCACCTAAGATACACACAATAGTGAAAGCTAAAAATGTAAACAAATCAACAGAGCTGAAATCTAAAAGGGACTGATTTTTTTTATATAAAACTTAATTTATTCAGTTGGTTAATGAACATAAAAAAAAAGCAAAATTATAGGTTTCTTGGTATTTGAAACGATTAAACAGATTTTATAACTTTATTATATTAATGTTTTTTAACCCATCATTAGTTGTCTTGTTCTAATTTTAAAAAAATTTAAAACAAACATTTAAAATACATGTTGAACAATGTTTTTACATACTATGACCAAAAACATTTTGTCTTTGTTAATTTTAATATATATTTACTTTATACATTATTTTGATTTTGGAAGTTGTAAAATTTTCTCATTTACATGAATAAAGCATGAACATTTTTTTTAGGCATATTTGTTGTTTCTTTGTTTTTTGTACAATGAATTAAGTTCGTAATTAGAGATAGCGCTATATTTCAAAACCTGGAGAGGAATCGTTACTGATTCCATAATATCTATAATTAATTATAGTTCAACAACAAATTCCACTTCAATAAGATCGATGCTAACAGAACCAATTTGCATTCTTACATAAACATGGATCTACCCATTTTTCTGTAATAATCAATGGTGCTTTAGGTGGATATGACAAAAAGTAAAAAAAAAAAAGATATTTTTTTAACTGCCAAGCAAAGTCAAATGTTATTTTTTTTAAATGTTTTAAGTTGTAGAAGGGAAATGACTTCGTAACATCTGACTGTTAAGAAAAACTAATCCTTAAGTTGTTGCTTTGATAAAAGTTCCCTTCTTAGTCCTAACGGGTGTAGAATTCAACTGTTTCTATAACCTCGGCTTATGAAGGGCTTATGTGGTTAGCACAATGCCCAGCAGCCTTTACTTCCCCAACTTAAGTCAGGTACCCATTTAAAGCTGGGTGGACTTGTGAGACGACTTTGCACCAAATTTCACATGGAAAAATTCCATGGGCCTCACCGAGGATCGAACCCAGGACTCTCAGGTTGACAGTCGAGTATCTACACCACTTGCTATCTGTCCCATTGTTGCTTTGATGGGCTTCTTAAATTATTGCCCTTCTAACAATTTGCCATTATTAGGTTACCCGGGCGATCGCTCGCCTTACGCTTCTTACACCCGGGTGACTGGCTGTTGCTTCTGCAGCGAATACTAAACGACATCGATGGATTTATCTGCAAGCGTCAACTAGTGCACGTTACTATTATTTAAAAAAAAAAAAACATTTGGGTTTGAGACTATGACAACTGTGGAATGCCAATTATTTTTTTTTTAAATTAGTTTTTCTTATAAGTAACTGGGGCCCAGAATTTCGACTAAGTGAGAAGTAAATAATAATCATAGGCCCCTCTCTTATAACAGTATGTGTAGAATGCCTTCTTTGAGCCGAGGCCCAGAATTTTGATGCCATTTGAACTTTTCGTTGAGACACAGTTCATACAACTGGGTCAAAGAGCAGATGCTGTAAATTAGTGACTTAAATATTTGACTTTGAAAACATAATAACAAAAAGTTAGGTGAGGCTGAACTTCCTGGGGTCCTTGAAGTTTAAACTTTGGGCCTATTAAAAGTAAAAAAAAAAAAGCAGGGCTGCCGAGAGTGGAAGGAGGTGGGCAGTGGCGGAGTTAGGGGGGGGGCATCATGCACCGGGCGCTACTCACATAAGGACGCCAAATGGTATATTTTACATACACATGTAATATTATATTGTTTTCGAATGGGGGGCGCTAAAAAGATATTGTGCCCCTGGCACGAGTTAAGCTCGCTACGCCACTGGATGTGGGAGTAACCCGAGCAGGCCCGTAGCCAGGTCAAAGTAAGCAGGGGGGCACCAATACACAGCAAGGGGGTACCTTCTCAGTTTTGTTACTTTTTCTTAATTTTTTCCTCTATTTCTTCTTTTTAAGGGGGGGGCACTCCACACCTAGCGGGGGGGGGAGGCCCCCCCCCCTTGGCTACGGGGCTGAACCCGAGCACTGTTTATTTTTTATTTCATCGTTTTACACAACGTTTTTTCCCCTTCTTTTTATAGCAATCATGCACTTGTTTTGTTTTTTTATATACAGTTTTAGTAGTGTGAGCCTGTGTGTAATACCTTACCCCTCACCCCCCCCCCCCCACCCGCTCATGGGCGTTACATAATTCCTAATGAGTGAATGACCCCTAAGGTCACTACTGGGTTGCATAATGCCGTCTGCTCTTCTTGTGCGATCTTATAAGTCCATGGAGGACAAGACGTTTATCTCCTTACCTTCAGTGAGACAGGAGTATGATAGGGCTCTTACCCAAAGCGCCACCGATCGAGTTTAACTCTTAACTTCTTAGCTACATGAACCATAGAGTTGCCAATTTATATCAAAAGCAATGTATTTTTTCCCTCGGTAAGGTGATAAAAGAATTAGTAATTTTCTGTATTAGGATTGAAAATAAATAATATTTTTTATACAAATTTAATATTTTGTTGTGTATGTGTGTGCTGAAAATGTTGTTGCTGTTAACCTTTATGTGAAACAGTAGAAATTTAGCAAGAACGTGATAGTTTGAGTTGGCAGCTCTCATTAAGTGACGTCAGAGTAAATTATCAAGAAAGCCTTCTTATGATTTACTAAATGGGGCTCTCCGCGCTTTGAGATTTTATGAAATTGATTCATAAAATAAATCTATCAAATTTTGTATTTTATTAATTTAACCATGACGTGATAAGACTGAGATATCTTTGATTCTTTGTGTAAGGAGTCATGTATAACCATTAGCTACATACACATAAAAAATAGTTAATAAATATATATAATTATATAAGTTATAATGTAACAAAAATATAATTACACACTAATAACTACTAATAACTTTTTAAATAACTATTATTATTATACGCCATAGTTGATTACTCTAATTAGAAGTTGTTATAGTTTAGATTATCATTACTCTTAAAATTGTTTCTAAGTACAAGGTAAATTAATTATTATATTTATGCCAGCATTTGTGCATTTAAGTATTTTATTCCATTGGTTAATGCAGCTGCAGGTCTATTCCATTAACCTAGAGGCAAGTCCAGTATAAAACTCCTTTCAATATAATAGTTTCATTGAGGGAACCCTATTCAATGTACAAGCTGTCTCTAGCTATGCACCCTTCTGTGAAGTTCACATATTTTGATAGATGCCCTGGTATTCTATCAGTATCAATGCTCTAGTCAAGATCTCTCTTTATAACACCTAGCGCTGCAACGGGTAAGGTGGTAGTTCTAAGTAAAAAAAGTAATGTCTAATGAGATTATTTTTCAGATTGAACAAAGATATGCATTCAACTACTTTCATCCTTAGAATATATAGGAATATAGACAGGGGCGCCGAGAGCCAACAAGGGCCCCAGGGCAGGACATCATTGCGGGCCCCTTAATAAACAATGAGTCGTGAAAAAATTGACATGGTCGGGGCGGCCGGGCCTAATGTTCCCTCTTAGGTGTGGTATGAAGTGAGCAAGAAATTTTGCCTCTGAGCGACATTTTTGTTTGAGGCCAAAATTTGTGAGCGATTTAAGCGATGTTGTCCGTCGGAGTGAGCGATCGTACGTGTAGTATGAGCGACGCTCTGAATACGTGTGAGCGATCGCTCACGCGCTCAGCTTAGAGGGAAAATTGGCCAGGCCTCCTTACAGATGCGGGCCCCCTGGCAATGACCCCCCTGACCCCCCCACTCGGCGTGCCTGTATATAGATAGTTATAATACAGTAGTTGAGAATCTTGCTATAGCAGACAAAATAGAGGTGGACTAGTGTTTTTAATTTCCATGAAAAAAAAATAATACAGACAACTAAATATCATTTACTCTTCTACACAACATTTGTGATAATTCAGGCAGTGCTGTAAGCGGTATCTTTTTTTTTTTCACCAGTGTTCCCTCTAAGGTGTGGTATGAAGTGAGCAAGAAAGTTTGTCTCTGAGCGACATTTTGTTTTGAGGCCAAAATTTGTGAGCGATTTAAGCGATGTCGTCCGTCGGAGTGAGCGATCGTATGTGTAGTATGAGCGACGCTCCGAATTCGTGTGAGCGATCGCTCACGCGCTCAGCTTAGAGGGAACATTGGATGTAACTAGTGGGTTCTGCCTCGGGCTGCAATTACATTCCCACCAGGGCAGCATTTTTAACACTAAATGTTTTTAGCACAGGAATGGAGCAGCATTATGAGTCAACCCTGAACAGCACTAATTCTGTCTACATCATAGTTTACCCCTCTCCGTTTTATAACATTATATTGTCACCTAATTAATAATGGAAGACATCATTTATTTTTAAAATTAACACGTCTAGTAAAGAATTAAAAAACATTATAGTTAACAATACAGGCCTTAGAAAAAATTATAAGAGTTTAAAATTTATTTAAACTACTATCACACGCACTATTTTAATTTCATTCAAATAGTTGTGTCTTCATTACTCTACCTTAGATAATGGCAAAGAAACAGAAGCAGTCTAAGGTTTTGTAAAGCATTTACCAAAATACATCATCATTGTTCACTTCCAATGACTGCCTAGATCAGACTTTGATTAATTCACATTTAACATGCCTGCATTTTTTGTTTGACTACGGCCAAAGCCCGAAATCACCCAAAGTGGGAACTGGCCAATACCACATCACATTGTCCGATCAATTCTAGGTTTCAGGATTTGGCCAGCCAGTTTGCGAAATGGCATGGGGTGATGGGCCAAAGTTGGAAGAAAAAGAATTATTTTGGGAACTGGCCGGCCAAAGTAGCATATACACCGGCCATTTCCAGTACATCTAACATTGGCCATTCACCTTGGCAATAGTTCAAAATGGCCGGGCAATTCTGGAACTGTCCGAACTTTGGTCTTTGGCCGTAACATATATATATATTTATACAAGAAGGATTTTTTTGAGCCATAGTTTAATCCAAGAATTGAATTAGGCTAGTCTGGTTTATAATGCTTCATATATGGGTGAATAATAATGGTCTGCTTTTAATTATTTTTAGGCTGATGAAATGCATAAAGATGGTTGAAGCAATTCTCAATCATAATTTAAAAACATTTGTGATGCTTGACTTGGAAACCACTGGGCTTCCAAGCCCGGGCAACCATCCACGTATTACGGAGCTCTGTTTTGTAGCTTTGCAAAGGGAAGAGCTGTTGAAAAAGTCCAGTGAGCTTCGGGTAGTGAATAAACTACTGCTATGTTTTAACCCACAGAAAAGTTTTAGCCAGGGCAGCTCTATGATTACAGGTAAGCTACATATATCTTCTTAGTGAAAATGTTATATTCAGGGACCGATAAATTTTTGGATAATTGGTACAATGCAAGCTTGTGGTGCCCCTATACAAAATTCTGCATGCATGAAATGTCCATAGTTTGGTTTTTCACTGAATTGGTCTCTTGGAGCATTAAGAGTCCCTGAGCAATATACTGGCCTCTCCCTCCCATCTTCAACTCTTGTTAATAGTATTATGAACATAATCTGAAATTTAAAACTGATTGTTCAGTGAAATATATGTTATAGAACTGAGTACATCTTATACAACTGAGATGGGTTTGAACCATGAAGTGTGTGCAGTTGTATATTGGTGAAAGACATTAAGGGCAAGGATCTTAGTCTTAGCTAACAATGTAATTGTTTAATAAAAAGTTAGTGTAAGAAAACAATGTCTTGGGTAATAATGTAATTTATTAATAAAGAGTTATTGTAAGAAAACAATGTCTTGGGTAACAACACAGACTTGGTTAACAGTGATTAATATAAAAACAAGTATAAAAAACTATTCATTTTGTTAACTATATATATATATTTTTAACATACTTTATCTGCGTATGTAACATTTACTGGTGACTATGGTTTTGGGTAGGAATCACAAAGAATCAATTACCATCTTGACACTCACATGAAATTGCGCCTGGATAATTGTTGTTAGTTAAGTTCAACACACCAATGTAGATATTGTTAAAATAAATGTTCGGCTGTCTAATCAGTTTTTCTAAGTCAAAAATAGCTAAATCATGAATATAAAAAAACCCCGCTTTTTAGCTAATACTGATTGTTTTAAAGTTTGGTGACTCATGGTTCTAAAAGCCACAAACATTATTGCTACATACAAACACAAAAACATACTTTCACTTGTATATAATAAGATAGTTGCCAAATTTTGTATGTTAAATAAAAGAGCCTTTTTTTCTATTTTCTAATATTTTTTGTTAGTTAATTCATGTTTTTTTTTGTCTCCCAACACATTCAGGTCTTTACAATGATGCTTTGGAAGCTTATGAGCCTTTCAAATCAAAAGCCAGTTTGATTTGTTCATTTCTGAAGTCTCTACCTCGGCCAGTGTGTCTTATTGCTCACAATGGAGCTAGGTAAAGAGTTAATTTTACTAAAGAATAAGAAAAATATAACATGATTCCATCTAATTTCTGGATGTATGTCCCACTGTATGCCTCTCCCTTCAAAGTTTTAAAAGTATCAGGCACACTTATTTTCACTTAGTATTTCCATATTTATTCTGCCTTTAAACACATCTATATTTTATTGTATTGTCAATTGATATTTTTGCTAAATAAGTTTATGAAGTGACAGACAGTTTTATTTGTTCAAAAGAGAGATGAGTATTTGGGTACAGTGTCTTGTAATACTGGTGAGGCAGGTGAGTAGGTCGGAGGTAGGCATTTAGTTCGGGTGGTTGAATTTGTAGGTAGATGTAAGTAAATAAATAGCCATCTGTATTGTAGTGTATTGTCATTTATTCTGGCTTTAATTAAATACATACTTCTTTCTTGATCTAAATGGTATCTGTCTACACATAAGTGAACTACAGTTACAATTAGATTGTAGTAAATGATACATTGGACTGTGGATGTGAGGCAGTAATACTGGCCACACAATAAACCAGAGTTTAGACACTGTTTACAGACACAGTCTCATGATTGTAACAATTAAAGTTATAAACATTTATTCAGAATAGGCTGTAGGAGTTGACGGGTAAGATGCAATAATATATGACTAATAAAACTGTAGATTGTTTCTGCACATTAACTGGTTGTTGGCAACAGTTACTTTACGCTTTTTAGGCCCTGGTGTCGGGTATCAGCATTAGAAATGTTTTAAAAGTCACGTGGCACCCCCCCATGTTAATGAGCTATTATTATTATTTTATTTTATGTCAGTTAGTTAATTATTTTTTTTTTAGTGATTTTCATTTTTTTATTTGTAATATTCACGTCCTTCTTTCACAATGTGAATTTTTGCTATGCAGCTCAGATATGCACTGTCTGAAAGATAGATTTTTCTTTTCTGAGCTAACCAATGTAAAATGTTATTTTCATGTGTAATAAATGAAATACTGATATTGAAAGTTAACTAAAATCATTGAATGTTATCAGCAAATAAAATTAATTTCAAGTACCCCAAAACATATATATGTAAATATATAAATACTTCCCTGTTCAACATCTAGCTTTCAAATATGTACTTACTGGGCATTTGCAATGATTTAAAATATATTGCTGGCTTTTTTTTTTCTGGGGATGAAATAAAATAAAATATTTAAATCATTTACCTTTTTTAGTTTCTATTTAATGTCTGCCTTTATTAGGTTAATTAACCTTCATGAAGAAAATAATTATATGTCTGCCTTTATTAGGTTAATTAACCTTCATGAAGAAAATAATTATATGTCTGCCTTTATTAGGTTAATTAACCTTCATGAAGAAAATAATTATATGTCTGCCTTTATTAGGTTAATTAACCTTCATGAAGAAAATAATTATATGTCTGCCTTTATTAGGTTAATTAACCTTCATGAAGAAAATAATTATCTTTTAAGATTTAATTTTCTTTTATTATTATATCTTCAGAAAACTTTTGTTTAAATTTCAGGTTTGATTTTCCTTTAATGGTGTCTGAACTTGGCTCTGCCAGTAAAGAACTGCCTCAAGATATACTCTGTGCTGATAGCTTAGAAGCATTCAGAGAACTGGATGGTCTCCCTAGAGTGCCTTACAACTTTTCACCATTGAAGAAAAATACAGTTGTTAAATGGGGGGGAAAAGTTCAAGCTACTGACATGGAGAAAGTTGAAGAACCATTAAACATGCTAGAAAGTCAAGATACTCCAAATAAGCAACTGAAACCTTCCCATAATGAATGGAAAACGGAAGAAAAAACTCCAGAATGTAAAACTTATCAAGAAGACCAACGTCCCAGTGGTCCTGATAATCATCAAATAATGTTTGGTGATTCTGAGAGTCCTTACTCAGGTGACAACGTAGCTGTTGATACTTGCTCAGGATCAAGTCTCCAGTCAAATAAACCCATGGAATTAAATACTTCATTTCCTTCTATAAACCTGGAAGCCAAGACAACAAGTTCATGTCAAAGTAGAGACGTTTTAGACTGCAGTCAAGCTCACAAACGTAGTTATAAATCTATATCTAATTCATCAAGAAATATTAACTACACAAGGGTGAATGACAATAGAAATCAGAACCTCAGTTCTGGCAAAATTAATAGAGTGAATCAACCAAAAGTTTCATATTCACTACCGATTCTGTACCGGCGTCTTTTTGGCCAAGACCCTTCCACTTCTCACACAGCAGAGTCTGACTGCTTAACTCTTCTGGACATCATTCGGTTAAATGCTGAGAAATTTTGCACTTGGTGTGACACTAATGCTGTTCAGCTTACATCTGTTGAGCCTATGTAACTTAAAAAAAAAAATCACAAGTTCATCATTAGTTCATTTATTAGATGGTTTTTATTTTTCCTGTTTTCTATAAATAGTGAAACTATTAAATTGCAGTAATTCAAATATTTTAATTATTTGATTAATATATGTATTAAAAACAAACATGGATGATTAGTGAATGGAAACAGACAACACTATGGTGGCTGGATGTGGCTGTTAGAGTCGTTCAAAAGGTGTAAGTATTTTCCAATTATTTCTTTTTTTATTCCACTAAATCTTGATGAATGGTTTCAAATATTTTTACCATCTAAAAAATGGAATGCGGCCCTCATCGACTTCATGTATGGCTACCATGACTACACGGCTAAATAATTATTTCAAGAAATCAAGTTAATGTTGGTGTTTGAACTTCATGACTGTATTATTATACAGCTATGATTAATTTAGTTGGACGGATGGCCGAGTGGTGTAGATACTCGACTGTCAACCTGACAGTCCTGGGTTTGATCCTCGGTGAGAACCATGGGAATTTTTCCGGGTGAAATGTATTTCAAAGTCGTCCAACAAGTCCACCCAGCTTTAAATGAGTACCTGACTTTAAGTTGCGTAAGTAAAGACAGCTGGGTGTTGTGCTAGCCACACAATCCCTTCATATGCAGAGGTTATAGAAACAGATGAATTCCACGCTTCATCTGCCCCGATGGCCCCATTAGGGCTAAGGGAACTTTACTTTTATGGTTGATTTAAGTGAACGTAATATGTTTTATAATAATTGTGATGAATCAGATTGATAAGAGTATTGGAGGTAAAAATGTGTGTTCAGTTGTTACTCTAATAATGTTTGATATATATAAGGTGGAGATGCTTTAAATAACGTTATTTTACAATTGTACTTGTCATCCCGCGGCGTAGCATACGCCACCCTATCAATATAATTACTGTAATTATTTTTTAAATAAGCAATCAAACAAAATATATTTTATCATTCATTTTTAATTGCTCATTAAACATTGTGATATTTTTTTAGTATCTGTTATAAAACTTTGTTAATCTGGATTTTCCCCAAAACAGAAGCACAAAGAAATCTGTTGTTGAACGTTGTTGAATGCTGAATGCGTTTTGCTTGCTTTGACGTATTCTGGAATTCTGCAAATGCGACTAATCTATCTATATATAGACATGCGTCTTGCTACGTGGTGTTGTCCCGCATGGTTGGGCAATGAAGAGAATTATATATATAGATAGATTTTTCTAATGTTCAGAAACAATGATTACAACCATTTTTTCCCTTGACAGAAACAACTTGGTTGTTATGTTTTGGCAAGCTTTATTTTTCATTCGAATTTTTTTTCCCAGTTAGAGTTAATTGTATGTTCAATGATTTGTTCAGCATTTTAAGTTTCTAAATTCCTTGTTGTACCTAAAAAAAGGTATTATATACTATATATCTCAGAATCATGTGGAGTAGCAATGGGTCTACCTTTTTATTTTTCATAGATTTATAACCTACAGTACAATTTAAGTTTTTTTAATGTCATATTTATGGCCTGCAGCACAATCTAATTTTACTGTCATAATTATGGCATTGTATTCTTTGATTTATTCTTATGTATGCATAAATAATTTTTATTTTCATCAAAGGTTAAACCTGATCATGTTACAAAAAGGAATGTTTTCTCTTTAAAATTGCTTTTTTTATCTTCAATGCTGAGTTTTTGATATAATCTTTCATATAGATAGAAACATTTAGAAATACAAATATATATATGTTTTTATTTATAAATTAAGCAATAAAATAACATTGCTTTATAATATGTTTTTATGATTTTTGTCATTGGTAGAATATATCATCTCTTTTTTTTTTTAACTTCTGGTTTTAAAATGTGTTTTTCACAGAAAACAGTAATCACATTTGAAGCCTGTGTCAAAGAAAACTTAAATATGTTTTTTATGACTAGGATATTATATTTATATTATATATCAGTGCAATCATTATTATTCTGTGCAATCTGTCATCCTACTTCACTGTAAACTGTATGTTCAAACTATACAGCACTTAAAATTGTCTTCAAATTATGCTTGACTAAAGCCTATCATGAATGCAAGTTTTACATATTTAATTACTTTTTTTCACCTAGTTGGACTGGGATTTTTTTAACCCCCCCCCCCAATCAAGCATGGCTTTTAAGTTTTTAAAAAAAAGTTTTTGTCTCTTTTCATCTAATCAAAATGTTTCTAATTAATTCAAACCGTTTTTTTATACTTGAAGCTTCTGTTAATTTTTTTATACGGTAATATGGGATAATTTTTGTTTACGATTTTTTAAGGCACTTTTTAGTGATATATTTTGCATACATGTTCTTGTTCCATGCCAATGCATGATTTAATAATCAAGTGTGGAATTAATTAGTTATATTTTGTTTACGATAATTTACAAATACATTGTACAGTGTATGAGTACAAAAAAATATTATGCTAATCAAGGGATGTAACCGTGTTTAAATATGACGAACGACACTAATAAATGGGCTACTTCCCTTCATTATTAATACTGGAAAATGGGAAAGGAAAGGTGCCGGTTGACCTGGTATCAGGACGAATTTCATTGCCACATAACTTCTGCTATGTAAACATGATAAAATTTTTAAAAATTTCGAATTTAAAAAAAAAATATTTTAGAAAATGGATAGCTTTTAAAACTCTGTTTTCATCATATATTAATTTTTTTTCCACCTGCTTTTTATTTTATGAGAAATGGATTTGCTAATACATGTAGTCTGTTGATTTCTATTTGATCCTGGCACTTGAGGAAAATCACAACATTTATTAAGATGAAGCATATCTTTATTTTAAAGGTTTATATGCATAATATGTAAATACCTTGCTATTTTTCTAAAAAATAAAAGGTACCAGCGTTGTGTCATAAATAACAGTGAAAATAGTGCAGTGAACAAAAGTCTGCGCCAGAAAAAAGGCACTGTATATATATATATATATATATATATATATATATATATATATATATATATTGATATACTTACTGACTGTATATATATATTTATATTTGCACCCATATACAGTTTCTTAATTTAAAAAAAAATGCAAAGACACCAGCTTATTCAAGATAAATATTTTCCATCACTGTCAACTTTATGTTATGGGGTTTACAAAAAAAAACAAATGATATGATTATGAAAATATTTATAAAAAATATTTTTTTGTTCATGTAAATGATTTTTTTTCTTACTGATCTGTTAAAAAAACTTATAAAAAATTTTTTTTTGATGCTTAAGTTTGTCTTGTTTGTTTGTTTGTTTGTTTCTCTGCATTTTGTAGATTTAAGTTTTTTTTATTTAGTTAATGAGTAGTTGGTTGATTCCCCCCCCCCCGGGTCTTTCCCCACCCCAGTGACAATGGAAACTGCCATTTGGGAACATCCCAACACCCCCATCTCTATGTAATTGTATAGAAGACCAACGTTATCCAACAATCATGCATAAAAGACAAACAGTACCCAACAATCATGCATAAAAGACCAACGTTATCCAACAATCATGCATAAAAGACCAACGTCACCCAGCAATCATGCATAAAAGACCAATGTCACCCAACAATCATGCATAAAAGACCAATGTCACCCAACAATCATGCATTAAAGACCAATGTCACCCAACAATCATGCATAAAAGATCAATGTCACCCAACAATCATGCATAAAAGACCAATGTCACCCAACAATCATGCATAAAAGACCAATGACCAATGTCACCCAACAATCATTTATCCAATGTCACCCAACAATCATGTATCCAATGTCACCCAACAATCATGTATCCAATATCACCCAACAATCATGTATCCAATATCACCCAATAATCATGTATCCAATGTCACCCAACAATCATGTATCCAATATCACCCAACAATCATGTATTTTTCCAGGGGACCCCTCACTTTTGCAATAAAGTTGTTTTTTTTTTGGCTGCGGAAATTGGGAGGGGTGGGAGGGGGTGGTGTGGATAAAACCAAATAAGCCCTTCTTTTGTCAGGGGTGCCCCAGATTTACTTGCTGCGGCCTTAAGTGTGGGGGGGGGGGGGGGTGTCAATATAAACGCTTGTTGGGTTCCTTGAGTCTTAAGGCCAGTCGTCGCTTGTTGGGTTCCTTGAGTCTTAAGGCCAGTCGTCGCTTAGCATAATCTGTTTTTAAAAAAAATATTTCTCAGCAGTGCTAGTACATGTTTCTTGCAACTGCTGCTCGCCCGGGGGAGTCTACTGTAACAGCTATATTCTTGTGGGCGGCACTTTCAATTGCAGCGTCGGTGGAGGTGTAGCAATATATTCTTCATGACAACACTCACACCGAAACATGTCATAAACAGAATATGATGTAATGTTTATTGTACTACTTGACCATGGGCGTATTCAGGGGGGGGGGTCGAATGCCCCTACACTTTGAAAAAATGTCATATAAGAGGGGGGCATTTGCTCCCCCCCCCTACATTTAAAAAAAATGTCATAAAGTTGTTATTTGCCCCCCCCCCGGATAATTTTTGCCCCCCCCCGGGAAAATTTCCTAGCGACGCCCATGTACTTGACTGTTAAATATAATTGAATACTCAATCTAAATAAAGACTAAGACTTCTTATAAAGTTATATAACTGATCTCTCTACAAAACTTTTATATCTACTCTAGTGCTAAACTTCTCAATCTATATCTCCAACTGCACTCTACACTTGGACCGATCTCATCACCAATACTGATGACGATACACATGTATCTTTTAAGTCCTAATTCTTTCATGTCATTGGGAGACCAACCAGAACACCGTATGTCGTAATAATGAATACTCTATTCATACGCATCATGGCTTTTTTCAAATGAAATACCCAAATAATAAATGCGCACCAATATGCGCATTAAATCTGCTCTTCTGGGATTTAACCCAAGCCATCTAATCAGAAGTCGTGTGATCTACTACATGACCAGGGGGATGGATGGTAAAGCAACTGTCGACCTGGAGGTACCTGGTTCGATCTCCGGTGAGGACCAAGAAAATTTTTCAGGTCTTGGCTTAAATCCCGCTATGTCTTCCGTGGTGCCTCCATGGCCATTACACTCCCGACTGTGGTGGAGATGAAAGAAGGGCACTACAAAACCTACAAATGTTCCCATTTAGTTGGGTGATTTTTTTTTGAGGGGACGGATGGTCGTGTTGTAAAGCGCTCGACTGTCGACCTGGTTCGATCTCCGGTGAGGATCCCCGGCGGTAAATCGAGTCCTGTATACAGGCACAGTAGATCATTTATGCCCTTAAGAATTCTTAATGGTTAGTGCATCAGCATAGATTTCTTATTTTTTTTTATATTAATTTATCTACTTATGAACAGTGCAGGATATACGTATAAGCTACACAAGCTATAGCTTAGAGCCCCCACTTTCTTTGGGCCCCCCTCAAAAAATTGTCCAACTGAGCAATTGTCATATATACTTAAATAATTGGCACTGACACATAATATCTGGAATTATAAAGGGCCCCATATCTCAAATAACTTAGGGCCTGATCAAGTCTAAATCCTGTCCCTCTCATGATTGTAAATTGATCAATTTTATTACAAAATATACTTCTTTATCATTGTGTTCCAATTTTTTCTTTTATAAAACTCTCCGCACAGCCCCCCCCCCTCCCAAACAACAAAATCCTGGGTACGGCCTTGCATTCAAGTAACACATTTCTTCAGGAAATAACTTGAAAACAAGTAGGCATTCGTTATAAAATTGACGCAACAGCTTGTGCCGTTTTGTTAACATACACCAAATAGGTTGTTCTATGTGAATAAACAAACTAATGCGAAGTTACATACAATTAGAAATTCTACTCGACAATCAAATAAAGGGGCCCTATTCATTGTAAGTCGTACGTGTGGGCCCGATATGACGTAATCAGTTCCAGCCACTTACGTTGTCTATATCCTGTTAAAAATATACGGTTGTGAAGATTTGAAGCACTAAGGTCCTCTATTTTTCATGGAAAAAAATTCGATTTACCAATTAGGTCAAGGACAAAAAAGTGTCTAAAGCCTCTAAATGATCAATTATCTTACATCTTAGCAATAACTTTCAATAACGTATTATTGTGTCTTTATAGAAAGTTATAAAAAGACACTTTGAAAAAGAAAGCTGCATCATCAAATGTGCAATTATTTTTTTTAAAGGATAATTAGATAAAAGTGAATGAAATAAAGTTACATATTCGGCTAAAAAATTTTGAGGAAATCCTGACCTTGGTATCTAAAAATAGTCCCATACAGGGATATTCCTTCGCGCGTGCGCAGATGTGAAGTACACGTCAAGAGTGTACACACAAAACGGAAACAAACCCATTGTCGCATATTAAATTTGGATTTACGGTCTATGCCGTTATGCAGTAGAAAGATCCACGAAATATTTTCATGTTTCGCCACTTTCGTAATTATTACATTTAGTGGAATGAGATATGTTGAGGATATTTTCATGTTTAGTTTTATGCTTTATGCTAATACAACACAATATGTAAGTTAAATTGGATTAAACATTTTAATTATACACATGTATACTATAATTTTGCCTATAAATTATAGTCATTTAAATTTTAAGGGTTTAAAAAAGTAGTGCATTCACTGATAAAGTAACTGGCATAAATTGGCACACAATTTGCGTGTATAAAACATCTATTTCAAAGAAATTAATAATTTGTTGAATTACCAGTCTTGTATTAATAGTATCTCTTAGTCTTAGTCAGTTTTAGTGACTTAATAATATATTTTGTTTGACTAGTGACACCTGTGTCTTGTCTGGCTTAGACTTTGTGACTGTAGACTACAATTCAAGCCAAGGTTATAAAACTCCAGCAGAAAACCTCTTCTGCTCCTTTTCGACTCTCAATGTCACAGGTCTTGAAATGCAACTATGGGCTTTAAAAAAGGAAAAATAATATTCCTCTCTGAACAAGACTATGGACTAACTTACATCAAAGCTACTCGACTTCCAGCAACACATCGACTTCCAGCAACACATCGTTGAATTTTCTCATCACTGTGGTGCCACGGATAGAAAAGCTGTAACGACTATAGAGGCCAAATATCAGGCTTCTCTGTCAATTAAATTCGCTATGGTTTTTTAGTATAAAGGTTTTTTTTAAAATATAAACCAAAAAGATGTGGCAATAAAGATTTAAATTAAAGAAATATGAATTAAGTAATTTTGAATATTCATGTTAAAAATCAATCAACCCCATGGCACCCATTCCAAAAATAAATTATATCAGTGTGCTAAAAAATAGACAAATATATACATATTAAAATACATTTTCAGTTTACCTACTACAATGGTTGAACTATGTTGAGTTTGATATGCATTTTATTTGAATCATTGGGAAAGTCTGTATTATTTGTGACTTGTCTCTCATTTGTTTTTTCTCTTGTCTATTTCGCAGGCATGCAAAAGCATTATTTTTTTTTCTAAAATGCATGGCTTAACCAAGAGTTATTATGACTGATTCTTTATTTTAAACACAAAATCAATCTCTCTGCATTACATGAATTTCTTGTCTGGTTATAAAATGAACATAACTTATGTTCGTTTTTCAGCTTTTTTTTTTAATCTTTTCTTATCATAATGGCTGATTACTAAAGACAAATACTTTTCATTATTTGATTATTTCTATCTATAATTATTGTTATGTCTCAATGATGAATCAGTTTCAGTAAGTTCTGTGATCAAGAATTTTAATACAATTATTTTTAACAACTTTCAGTGTTTTTTTTATCCATGTTCATTGTGGTCTATATATTATATATATATTTATACAATACAATTACCATCTAATGGTAATAATTTCTATATATTACTGAAGAGGAACAGTAGATGTAATCACACTGAAAATTTCATCAAATAATCTCTAATGGTTTAAAAGTTATCCATGTTTTAGTTGTAAAATCACAAAATTTCGATCACAAATTTTTTTTTAGGTACAATGAATAAATAAGGACTTTAAAAACTTCATAACTTTTCTTAATATTAAGATAAATTCATAAACTTGGTGTCTTTTGAAAGCTTGCAGCTAGGACTACCTAATGCACACATTTTAAATACAATCAAAGCAATAATAAAAATTTTGACATTTTTATCTAAGTGCCTACTGTAGTAGAGTTTAAGTAAAATCATGTAGTATCTAAGTATCTAATACATTTCAAATAGTAATGCTAAAATTTTAATTTAAGAGCCATAATGATTGAGCTGTGGTTTACTTTTTCCTACACCAAACTGCCTACACTTATTTGTTAACCCACATAAAATTTAAATTATAACTATCATAATTGAGTAATAGTATAGTTAGAAATAGGTGAAATAAATGCCCTAGACTGACATGTCCAAGTTTGTTATGATATATGCTTGATTTTTCCTATTTTTATATATTTACTAGAGTGAGGTTTTTTTCCCTAAACTTTTAAACTATGATTAAATTGTGAAATAAATGCAAAAGTCTGTGAAAAAGTCTATTCAAAATATTTTCTTTTTACTACTGTGTCATATCTTATATTTCTACACTGACTTCAGTTAGTGTTTTCAAAACTGTTTCATTACTTTGATTCATTCATCCATACTATTCGCTTAGTATTGTTAAATTATCATTTAATTCTTTTGATAATTAAAAAAATCATTTCTACTTTGGTATTAGAAACTATATCATCATATGATTTAAATTTCCTTGTTTTTAGATATATTAATT
Organism: Bulinus truncatus; assembly: GCA_021962125.1. Classification (NCBI taxonomy): domain Eukaryota; kingdom Metazoa; phylum Mollusca; class Gastropoda; family Planorbidae; genus Bulinus; species Bulinus truncatus. The sequence continues at coordinate 9,975,143 of JAGDYQ010000019.1, forward strand.
TAATTTACACATTTAGTACAGTATTCTAATGATCATTTATTGAATTCTACATACCAATATAGCTGAAGCTATAGTGGCCATGGGGACATGGTGTATGGCCTCAGAATCTGGTTCGAACCAGCATACTGCACCTACTACTTGGTTTTAACAACCTTCCCTCCCCACCAGTAGCAAAGGGCTTCAGTATTAATTATTTGAAATACCTTTTGCATAAAATATGCATATTTGACAACTGAAGTTGTACTTTCAATTCCTGTTATCTCTGATTTTACCAGAACTTTGGCAGTAGACTTCACACCAGTGAGCAGTGTCCAGAATGACTCCAATGCTGCAAGCAGTATCCTGATTAATAATGTTGACATCACCACATCATCAGATGCTCAGGGAAGTGACAGTGTGGCAAATAAAGAAAGCCTATTGAAAAATGATGTGGGGAAAGAGGTGCAAATTATTTTAAAATTTTCTTTTACATATTGTTTGTTATCTTCGGTCATGTAATTTAAAACCCTCACAAAATCTGTCAGTGGTTTTGAATCAAAATGTTGGGGGAAAAAAAAGTGATGGATTTGTTTTGCTTCAT
>JAGDYQ010000019.1:9976222-9995892 GCA_021962125.1 Bulinus truncatus
ATATATATACTCTAGACCAGTGGTGGTGAACCTTTTTGGGGCAGCGTGCCCAGAATTCAACCAAAAAAAAAAATCTTATTTATAGTAAAGTGCCTACTCTTCAATAAAAATTAAAGGTAGTGATATTTTAGTTGCGTGCCATTGGTTCACCACCACTGCTCTAGACTCTCAACTATTATGGCCTGATGGGGTGGAAGTTCATGACTTATTGGTTATAGTTATTAAACTATTTTTCCTTTCCCTACCTAGACCCACCCTTCACCATATTTTCAGAACTCTTTAAGTACAAGCCAGTATTTTTTAAAGTTTTCTTTCTTACATTAATATAAAAATTATTACAAAAAAAGTTCACAAAAAAAAATATTGTCTCACTTCTATGCCGAGTATAAAATCATGTCCATCTTGGCATGGTAAATTATCCCTCATTTTATTACAAAGAAGTACTGAATCATTTTTTTTTTAAACTAAAATGGATATTGTAGAAGTTACTTTCCACTAGCACTGCTGAACATAAATAAATCACTATTTTGTTATTTTCTTTAAACTAATTGTTTTAAACCAGCAAGTTTAATTTTTTCTTCTTTTTCTCAGAATGTTGACTTTAAATTTACAGAGTTTAAATCTGTATCATTAAGAATTTTAGATTAACTTTTCCTGTTTTTTTTTATTTCTTATCATCACTCATCCTTTAAACTACGGCTCTGAAATATTTATACTGACATGTTAACTAATTGACATGTTGCACTTAAATATTTTTGAGTAATATTAATAAATTTCACTTTAAAGTATGTTGCATTTAAAAATTTTATTCTAGGTTCCTTTATGGATTTTGCTCGGAAATCACAGCTATGCAGCTCCTAGAATCACAGAGTGTTGGAACATTTATCATCCGACCAAGCATATCGAGAGAAATAAATTCCATGAGTTCTCGTGAGGCATGTGCCGATTTTACGTTGGACATTAAGATGACAAAAGAGAACGCCAGTCATGATGGGGATTGTAAGATTTTTTTCTAATCTAATATAATAGTAGCGGTCTCGCATCTGCGTTAAATCGAAAGTGGAAAACAAGAATTCAAAATGGCGTCTTGCCAGCGTCTCGATTCGATAAATGTTTTTTTAAAAATCTACAGTTTTGAATAGTTTCTGCGTTGTTTAAAGATGAAACCCAAAGGCCAAAATGTGAAATAATTCCTTTTAAATATTTGTTTGTACAGCATATTGCATTTTTAAATAGTAATAAAAATCATGAAAAAATTGGATATGTCCGAAACCAAGAATAACCTAGCCTACTGCTCAAACCTAAGAGAATATAACTCTATGCAAAGGTTTTGCAGGGTGCAGCTATTGTGACTATATTATTCTATGAGGTCCCCTTAAGGTTGACATATAGTTACATTTTTGTAGGATCCTTTCTGTAACCTCTACAATTGCCAAAGCTGCATTGACTATTGAGGCATTCATTGAACATGTCTGGGTTTGAACCCATAACCAGCACACTGCTGATTAGCATAACAATCTTTCCACCATCAAGTTACCTGACAAATGTATTCATACTAACATAATATGGATATTTCATTGATGATCCATTAAAAAATGTGTATGCGTTGACGATGTGAAAGATTACATATTTAATTCAATTTTAAGGTCATTTTTCATTTTTTTGAGCTATTAAGATATTTTTGATTTGGCATTGTGGACATTATGTCATCAAATATTCTTCATCTGTCAGAATACAGTCATTAAATAGCAGTTGTGCCGATTTCTTCTCTTTCTCCCTCAACACCCCTTCACAGAATGAAATTAATATGAAGTTTCTCTTGGCATCCTCATAGTGAGAAATATTGTTTTCAGACGAATTCATTTAAAGGAAAAAAAATTTTATATCAAATTTTTTTATTACTTCAAACCAAATATATAAATATAATATATATGCATAAAAAACTTTTTAAAAATAGCTTTTTATTAAATGTATTAAAAAGTAATACATATAATATGCTCCCTTTTGATTAGATCATAAAAATATTTACAGAAATGGTATTTGACATGTGCTCCAATACGGATAAATTATTTCATTTATTTCTGGAGCCCACTTGTTTATTTGGTCAATATTATTTTTATAAACATTTTAAATAAATAAATTTTACATTTTTTTCTTTTTATATAAAAATCTTTTTTCCAATAAGTTTTTTTAATATATTTTTTATACTTTTTAGGGTCAAAAGTATTTCTCTTGTTTTTTGCTTATATATAAACTAAGAAGTGGTGTACCTAAATTGAAAATGAAGACTAAAAAATCTGTTGTTCTATATTTTTGTATACTTTATATTGTTTTAAGAATTTCGCTTTTGTTGATAAAGTTTGTATACAATATTTGAAAAAAACCAGCACTTTTATGAAATATGTTAGACTTGAGATGCCAAAATCTCTTTCTATAAACATTATAAAAAAGGTAATTAATTTTGGACTAGATTAGAAACTTGGTGCCGCCATAAAAAAAGTGAAATCTATAAAATGTTACTTTCAAAATGTTTTTTTTTTATCTCTACATTTTATAAACTGAACATATTTTCTTATGTGGCATTTCACAGATTTTGTTCAGTCTATTCCACTGCTAATAAAGAGGGTGAAGAAGTATTCTTTATATGGTGCTATTGCAGGAATTAAAAAAGACAACAAACCCATAGCCACATATTGTTTGACTAGAAACGGAAAAAAAAATATTTCTTATCTAAGAAAGTACAGTTCAGGTAATTTTTTCCACCATTTTCCCCACAGTATCAGATAGTAGTTTAAGTTTTTTTTTATTGGCTGGGTGACTAATTTACATATATTTTATTTGAGCAAGGCATAAAAATTATAAAGGAAATTAACTTGGTTATCGTCGATTGTCTTAATTTTAAACTTACTTGGTGTAACGCTAGCTTTCCAAGACTACAGGCTTCTGATCAGTTCGCTAAATGCTACGTTATTATTACATGATTAATTTAAAAGAACAATCTCTGTGCAGCTCACCACATGAAAATTTACTTATTCAAGGACTAACGATGTTCTAACTACCAACACGTCTACTATGGCTAACTCCTTTTAACTACCTATATCTACTCTCCAAGCCTGTTAGTGCTGTATTACTCTGTACATCTTCTGTCTAGTAACTAATTTATTACTAGCTTGACATAATATGGCAACACAAAGGGTGGGGTGGGGTTTGATCACGCTTGCTATGAATGTGCCACTAGCAGGTTTCAAATTTTAAGTTGGGAACTTGGGCATGAACTTGGGTTGCATAATATTATGGAATGTCAGTTAAGATAGTCACTCGCTTGGGAGGGGAGATGAAAGTGGAGGAGCAGAGTGAGGTTGGTGGAGGAGGGATAAATTCTACACTAGACAACAAACTTTATCAACTGGGACGACACTAAAGTCATCCTATTATTTTTTCACAGTATGCTCTAGTAATAATAAAAGAATGCATGCATTAATATGCTGAACATATTTATAATTTTGAATTCTTACATTAATCTTGGAATCTTAAGGAGTTTTACATCTCATATTTTTGGCTAAAACACATTTTTTTTTTACCATGTCACTATCAATAAATTCTTTTTTTAACTAATTAGAATGAATGGAATTAGTAAACAAAACTTTATTCCATTCCACAGCAAAATCTTCAAATGAAGATAACTTTGAGGACTACAAAGTAGTTCTTGAAAAGATTGAACAGATCAATATAAAAGATATTAAATCAGAGTAAGCTAATTTATTGTCACGTTGACTAGGGATTCAAAAAAAAAAATTCTGAACTAAAAATTCATTTAGCTTATTTATTTTTAATTCTGAGGTATCAAGTATTTTCATATCTGCTTCAATTTCACTTTTAATTGTTTGTTTTTTTTGGCAACATCTGTCATAATGCTTTAGGCCGTTGAATCTATGTAAAGCTAAGTTTATCTTAGTTTAAGATTCAATTCTCATTTAAAATCATTAACAGCTATGTAATTATGTCTTTGAATTTTTTTTCTGCTAGACATACTAGGGCCAGTAACTTGGAAAATGAAGTGATTGGAGCCCCACAGCGTAAAAGGCAATGTCCTAAATTCCACTCGCCTGTAAATTGTTCTGGCCCATCCACAACTCCCCAGCCTCCTCCTCAAAATGAAGAAGTTTTTCTGTTTGATTCTGATTTCCAGGTTTGTGAATTATACAGCCTAACAATTTTTTTTGGGGCTGTGTTGTTGTGTTACTCTTTTGTGAAAAAAAAAATAATTCATTTCAAAGCTCTATTTTATATTTATTTTTACTTTCCCTGTATGTTGATGAAAGTGGGTGACATTGATTAGCGAGGCGTAATATCTCAATATTTGTACTAGCTTTATATACTAGCAAATTTTAAGTGCAACAGAATCATATGAAGAGCAACCAGTCCAGCATGCGAAAACAGATAATGGGTGGGGGGCGACGGTAAGGATTTTTCATGCATTGTTTCAGACCACTCAAGGGAGGAAAAAAATCCCCAACTTAAGTTCACCAGGGAAAAAATACTATTAATTTACCATACTGTCAGTTTAGAACCGACCTGTCAGTATAACCTTTTTTCTTAATGTAATTAAATAGAATCATGTTTATAAAAAAAAAAAATTATTACATTTATTTAATAATTTAGACAGTATTTGCGATACACATAGGAAATTTTAATGCAAGGGGAGTAATTTAGGTATACAAACACAATCATTTAAATGGCGTTAACTCCCTTAATTTTTTGTTCAAGTCTAATTTTGTAAAGTAGAAATCATTCGGTTAAATAAAGTTACAGTTTGACTTAAACATTAACAAAAATTATTTTGGACAATTAGAGTAAAGTTATCTATTATCATACTCATGATGAAAGAAATAGACAAAAAAGTCAGGGGAATATATTTTGACACCCCACTAGGTTAATGAATAAATAATGAGTTCCCATCAATTCCTTTATAGCGACATTTCACAGAGAGAGAGAGAGCTATTATTCTGATCTCAAAACCAATGCTAGCAGCAAGCAAGATATCATTATAAAAAAAAAAGTAGATAAAACCTGTCAGCTTATTCCTCCTGACAGTAACATGTCTACCAAACATATCCAAGAACATTTCAAGTACAAGGATATGGAGATAAAATAATGAGAATGTGGGGAATGAGAATCGCCTAAAGTAAAGAGAATGTCGGGAAATGAGAATCACCTAGAGTAAAGAGAATATGGGGAAATAAGAATCACCTAAAGTAAAGAGAATGTGGGGAATGAGAATCACCTAAAGTAAAGAGAATGTGGGGAATGAGAATCACCTAAAATAAAGAGAATGTGTGGAATGAGAATCAGCTAAAGCCTTTTGTTGGGATGAAACAAAAAGAAATAGACCATTCCTTAGAGAAAAAAATCTAGGGACTTTTAACATGTGAACTGCAGATGGGACACCCCACATTTTGAAGAATTTTCTCTCCATAAAATGAAAATTCTGATCCCCTTATGTCTATCGCATAGACCTGGTGGCCTAATGTGGCAGCAAGGCATGCCAAATACTATTTTACCAAACAAGCTGGAGTTTTATAATTATTAATTTCCTGCCCCAGCCGTACCATTTAATGCTCTATTTTACCAAACAAGCTGGAGTTTTATAATTATTAATTTCCTGCCCCAGCCATACCATTTAATGCTCTATTTTACCAAACAAGTTGGAGTTTTATAATTATTAATTTCCTGCCCCAACCGTACCATTTAATGCTCTATTTTACCATATAACTCTTTTTTGTTATTTTCATTTTATTACTGACGCTTTTTTTTAAAACCAGATAATAAAGAAGCTGGATAGTCAAGCTTCTACTGTATTACTAGATAGTCAAGCGTCTATTGTATTACTAGATAGTCAAGCGTCTATTGTGTTACTAGATAGTCAAGCGTCTATTGTATTATTAGATAGTCAAGCGTCTATTGTATTACTAGATAGTCAAGCGTCTATTGTATTACTAGATAGTCAAGCGTCTATTGTATTACTAGATAGTCAAGCGTCTATTGTATTACTAGATAGTCAAGCGTCTACTGTATTACTAGATAGTCAAGCTTCTAGTATTACTAGATAGTCAAGCGTCTACTGTATTACTAGATAGTCAAGAGCACAGATTAGATATTATACAGATTTCGCCAGCCTCATTTTGAAACAATGTTTTCATCACCACCATGAATGATATTTACACTCATCAGTCCATACATTGAATAGAAATGTTTATTATAAATATAAAGCTCCTTAAAACCCATGTTGGTTTTTTTTTTTTAATTCATATAATACTGTCTTGAATCTGCGGCTCAATGAAAATTATAGAAAGCCTGAGTTTTGACCCCATGATGAAATAATTTATTTTCCTTCTTCACATATTTTGATAAAAATTGAGTATTTTGTTTAAAAAATTCCTCCTTTGTTTAGTTGATAGGTATATATTAAATACAGTTGTAGTTGATTTTCAATGAAAAGTTACAAAAAAAATTTACTAAAGAGAAAATTCTGCTCATTACCTTCATCAATTTAATAGTATTGTTAGTTTTTGTGGTTTTTTTTATTCCAAAAGAGAAAAAAAGGACTTATGTTTTTACTTTTTGAAATAGAATCAATCGTGGGGTCAAGGCTACAATCTTGTCCAGGATGCAACTGCAACAGTACAAGGTCAAAGGTCAGGTCACCAGAGCATCTCTCGGCCTGGTAAATTAATATAACATACCTGGTAGATAATATAAAAATGAGACCTTGGTCTCTACTCATGCTTTTTAATTTAAATATGAAATCTCACGTGAATATCGAAAGCTGATGGAGGATGACCCATTTCAGTATTTAAATCAAATAGTTCCAAAACTGTGAGCAGCCTAATATGTACACAGAGTTGTTTTGGTTATTTCTAGAAAATAAATAACCAATTAAGACTGCATGAATTTTAATAGGTTGTGAATAATTAAATGAAATTAATGTCCAGAGATGGGGGTGAAATGTTCAGAAGCATTTCCCTAATATTTACTGACCTGGAACCTTGTGAATGTATGTAACTTTTCAGTACACTGCGCAATTGCTGTTTGATATTATTATTTAACATACAAAAGGGCTAAGTTCATTCATCCAAGTTGAAATGTGATTCTGATATCAGTTATGTAAGCCCTCATCTTCTTTGATAGCTATTCAACTACTTAGATAGCTATTCATCTACTTAGATAGCTATTCAACTAGTTTATAACATGAAATAAAGATGACATGATTCCCAAGTTGTTAACTTTTAAACTGTATTACCATGTATTCCAAACTGTATGTGGTATTTTGGAAGAAAACAAAAAGAAATTAATGTAATATTACAAAAAACAAGTAATGTAATAATAAAAGCAAGTAATGTAATATTACAAGTTATTTTCAATTATTTAACCTCATTTCAAAATATTTTGCTTGATTTTGTGTTATATAAGAGTAATTTTTTTTTTACAAAGATGATTATGTTTCCTTTAGTTACCCCACTTGTTCAGTTATTCCTTTTATCTCACTTGCAGACTTTTCGCTGATTTTCATAATTAAACAACACATGTACAAAAATACATGGTGGGTAATTAAAATAGCCCAATGAAACCTTCAGATGTTTGAATAACTTGAGGGTCTCTAATATGTCCAAAAAAAAAAACTTATGCATTTATAAAATAAATTCCTTGTTAGTTACTTCTTTACAACCAATACATGCAAAGATGCTTTCTTAAGTTGGTGTACAATTAAGTTCTGAATCCACCAAGACGAAACACTTTCGCGCGGAACCTTCCGCGCGGAAGTCTCAACTTAGCGAAACTCTTGTAGATACACCGGGACGAAACGGTGAGCGCCGTAACAACTCACCGGAAACAAGATTTTTTAATGATTACTTCGCACTTTTTCCTGCTAGTGAAAAAAAAAACGATACTTTGAAAAGCAGAAAATACTGCATCCCGTGTGCCTTTTTGTTCTTATTACAAATAAATTGTCTAACTGGAAATGGAAAACTGTTGTTTTTTTTTTAACTTTTTATTCGATCGGTAGCCGTTCATTTTTTTTGTTTTAATGATCAGCCAAACATTTATTTAATAGCATTTATGTTTTCAGACAGCGCTTCGATCGAAAGAAATTTCATTTGTAGAATATGTAGATAGACGATGTATATTTTCCTTTCATAAATTCATATACAAAGACTGTTGCCGGCCAAAACTTATAGTAATTCATGTTTTTCTGTCAAAATTCACTTTGTTGTTGTTGTTTTTAATGAATATGCACTAATGTGAATCATTTTTTCTATTCGAATTGACGTTTCTAAGCAGCCATTTTGTTTGTTTATCATGACGGAAAATGTAGCTCTCCGGAAAAAACTCTGCAAGCAGCGAAACTGAAAACTTTCGCTGTTCCGCAACAGAATTCCTGACCGGTGTACATGTTCTCATTAGAATATCATTGCAGCGAAACAGAGACGGAATTCGCAATGCCCTTAGATACTGGAATTTCGTCTTGGTGTATTCATACCTTTATCTGATTGCAACAGGGGCAGGATTGTATTTTAAAAAACTCTTTAAAAAAAATGGAATAATTATTCAAAAATGTAAATTTATGTGATTTTTAAAAAAAAATAGATTTTCATGTGTCATCCAAAAATAAATCAGTTTGACCGAAGTCATAAATTATCTAGCTTTCACTTCACAGCCCCTGTGTAAAGCTTTGTAACTATGCTGTAATTTTGATAAAATTCAGTCTTTTGCCCTGTTTTCTAATGGTGATCATGAGCTGATTTTTTGTGGAAAAAATATATACTGTAAAACATTTTAAGCAAAAAATTCAAGTTCATAAAATTTATTTAAAAAGCTATAAAAAAATAAACTTTATTTGAAAAATTATAGTTAACAAACTATTTTTGGCATTTTAAGGAGAAAATATAAACCGTAATTTTTATAGCAAACTTTAAATGAAGGAATGATTTTTAAATATTTCCATTTGGATTTTATTCAGAACATAAGTATGGACTATTTCATTGGGGCACAAGAGAATTTTAGGTGGGTCTTGGAAATTTAAATTTATAATAAATTTATTGAGAATCTGTATATCATAACATTTTTTTGTCTGCAAAGTAAAAGGGTTAAATCTTAACACTTGGTTCCTATTAATGACACGTTTATTCCTTTTTTTTTTTTTTAAATCACAGTATTTCTTGACCAAAGTTTTTATTGTGGAAAGTTTGAGACTCACTAGAATACATAGCTAACAATTTATTATGAATTCTAATTGACTCATATACATGTATAGCTTTATTGAAATTGTATATTTTTATATAGGTTTTTTTCCTGATATATTTTAATGAAACTCTTGTGCTTTTACTTAAATCTTAGCATTTTCAATTGCCATGGATCAGCGAAATCCAGTCCAGTCCAGTCCTTGTATCCTTAGACTGAGCGAAGGTATTGAAGTGGACACTAGCCAGCTCAAGGCACAGCCTTTTGAAATGTCAGAAGAAAATCTTGCCAGCTTTTTAAAGCATCTGGTGGAGTGCAATCCACAAATTGACCTGGGTCAACTTATTACAGAACTTTCACCAGAGGAAATTACATCTCGTAACAGTGGCATGTCATCATCCTCATCAATGTGCGTAACAATGGTAGATAACCATTATAACCCTGCAGAAAACAGTCGTTTTCAGTTCCAACGAATGAATTCTTATCCCTCTTCAAACTTTTCTAGTTCCACATATAACTCCAGCCCACCTGCAACCCACGATGATCCGTCGTGGTGCAGTCCAAGTGATTCTGGCATTGACAGAGATCTAACCCCCTCACCCCCATTTGATATTTAATCTGAAGATATGAACACTCTGACAAAAATGATTAATCATTGGTTGTTATTTTGTTCCCTTTTAGATATAGTCAAAGATCTAAATCTAAATGAAATTTTTAAAATAGCTTTTAAAAAAAATTATTAGTCAGAAAACTCAAATTGTCTTTTTTAAGTCAAGTCAGACTACTGTTGTTAGATTATTATGTACATTATATTATAGAAAATAATTGAAATAATGTTTTGCATATGCTGATTTTTATTCTTTTTTTTTTGGTTGTTTTTTTAGGAGTCCTCAGTTGCACGCTTAACCAGTGTGGTGCAATTTTACACTCTTTCTTAAACAGTGTGGTGCAATTTTACACTCTTTCTTGCATTATAGTTTTCACAAAATAAAGGAGGTGGGAGGGGAGAGAAATGTTCCTTTCTTTAATTAATAAAATAATTAATTATTGTGTGATATTAAAATGAAAAATCTTATGTTTTTAATGTCACCTAATGTTAACTTTTGTCTTAATCATATTTTTTTTTTGGCTGCATTGTTGATATTTTTTTATAATTTTCAGATGGTTTAAAAATATTTTCATTTAAAATGTGTGCAATGGTACATATATTTGGAATTCTAAAATAAGCATATTGGCATTGATATTACTCGTACACATTTTTTTTTTCTGACATTTTATTGCCTTTAAAAAAGTAAAACCAAAAAACAAATCTTCTTTGTCACTTTGAAGTGACATTATTCATCTTATAGATCTCAGTCTATTAAGTTCACTGTATTACATGAATTTTTTTTTTTAAGATGAAACTTATTAACCAAATTCTTATGACTTTCATTTGTCATAGCTTAGTTAACTATTTACTAAAGGAGAGTTACATGATTCTTTAATTATTTTCAATGGCAATGCATGTAATTGACTTTATATTTTTTTTTAATATATATTTACTATTTTATTGCTCCTTACTAAATTTAATGTTAATATTGCTGAACATATATTACCAACAAGTAGACAGTGGTAGTTACAATGTAATTTAATACTTCAAACTTCTGCTTAAATCTGCATTTTTTTTGGAATTACCCTGACACATGAAAATAGAATAATGGTTTCAGCGTTCTTTTTTTCATTTCCTTAAATATTAAGCGGTTTTTATTTTTTCATACTGCTGTAACTAGCTGTTGTAAATATTAAAATTCTTTCACATGCTTTATGAACACATTCTTGAATTCATCGCCATGGCATATAAAAAAAAACAACCTTGTGTGATTTTCTTTGTTATGAAAAATATTTACAAACATGTTTTTTTGTGTTTAAAACCAGTTCTAAATAAATTCTTTAGGCTATTAATTTGAAAAAATGATGCCATTAAATTTTAATTAAAAAAAAAAAAAAAAGGCTTTTGTCCTTATTTTCCCCAAAATTCAAAATGTTTTTTAAAAAAATTTGACTTGTGGGTTCAACATGCAAAGAAAGATAATAAACATGGCAGATGTGGGTGCAAAGAAAAGCCAGTACCCAAATTACGTTATTTACTAAACTGAGCGGAGTGGAGGGAGGGAGAGAGTCAAGCTTTATCATTACAGGCAGCATTACTAGTCAAATAATATGCCAAAAGGTATAGCTTCAGTAAAATGTGATCATACCAGTATTGTTAGGGGTAGCGTCTTTATAGAAATGACAATCACATTTTGTAAAGGTGTTAGGGGAAACTATTGTAATTTATGAAGGTGATATTTAAATGGTATTTAATCCGAAAAACTCAGAGAAAAATAGAAACCAGGATTAAGAATACTGAAGAGAATGACATTTTATTGACATATATAAGTATGCATTTACTTCAAAATTTTGCAGCATATAGCTTTTTTTTTTCTAAATTTAATTTCAAACACACCATGTTTAAAAAATATTTTATTTAATTACACGTATTTAGCCATACACATGAAACTCTAATGTTATACCAACATACTGACATTTAAATGGTGTCGACTTCCTTAATTTTCTTGAAGCTAATTTTATAGGGTACCAAATTTCAATATAAGAAAATACTTAGTTAAATACATGTATAGTTTAACTCAAACATTATTTTGGACCATTTTAAAATACCTACATATTTTATATCATGCTTAAAATGAACAACAAGCACAAAAAAGGATGGGGAGAAATTCTAAACACCCTCCCCCCCCCCCCCCCCCCCAATTTAACAAGATTTTAGTATATGGAATAAATTTATGGCAAAATTTTACTGTATTTGTTTCAAAAAATGATATTTCTTTTTAATATACTTGTTGATCAGTATTCAGATTTCCTGACAATATATATTTTATTTAGTCTCTTCTGTTTTATTGTCATCCTTTGGCTTTAAATAAAATACTACTTGAAAATCAGTCAGAACGTGGTCATAATTTGAATATTTTATGAAAAGTTAATAGATCAGTTTCATAGGAGCATTGTGATAAAAAAAAAAACAATACAATAATTTCCTGTTTTGTGGGTATTTATCAGAACATCAGAATCACCTTAATTTACATGTCACATCTAGATTTATGGAAACAGAAAGATATTAATAAAGTTATTCATAAAATTTGATTAAAATATAATAGAAAGAAAAAAAAGATCATAATGGACACATAATCATCATTTAATAAGTCAAGATTCTTCACTTTGTTTTGAATTCAACCAAACACTTCTAAAAGGCCATGTCTCATTCACGCTAGGAGTAATCATCGTGGTCATCCTGCTGTTGCTGCTGCTGTTGTTGCTGTTGCTGTAAAGCTAGCTGCATTTGCATCCACTGCTGTTGATCCAAAAGGGCTTGCTCCTGCCTAGCCTGAAAAAAAAAAAGTCACAAGTATTTGACACAAAGGGAAAAATAAATGACATGGCTTATTTAGTATGATAGAAATTAGTTTAAAAACTGACAGGTACTTTGTGAATTTCTAGCTACAGGGTATACAGTTATGATGAACACACCAATTACAATCTTTCAAGATCTAAGTATCCTATCATAGAATCTCTTAACTCCTGATTTAAATTAATTCCATATGATCCAGTTTATTTAGTACTAAGAGATGGCCCAAGCCAAATTTTCAGATTTATTATACACCCCAGTGTATTTTATTTGTTCTAAAAATATGGAAACTTAATTTATTAGGATATCACATAACATAAAGGTATGAGCTTGTGAAGAGTGGTTTTTTTTTTTTTAACATTTTTTACCATTAAACTATAAAGCAGACCTGCTTCAAAACTAACACAAAATTCACATAATAACTCATAGACAACACTCGAAATGTTTTCATTCCTGAAATTATTAGTATCTTAATTTTTTTCCTCAAACATGACAATTTGTCAAGGGGGACTAAGAATACTAAAAATAAAACTTTTATAAAAATTTGCTGAAAAAATAACTGAATCATTTTCAGACATAACAATATCATTTTGAAGCAGATTTAATGCTTTATAATTATGGTGATCCCATACACTTCTGTTTATTCTAAATAAATTTACTACCTATTTAACCAACAATGTAATTTTTACATATGGTCAATTATTTGAAAAAAATATACTTTGCCTTTTAAGGAAACTTAGTACAGTCAGTATGTGCATTATAAACAATACTCTATTTTATTATTGCTGATAGATTCATTATATTTAGAGAATGTACTGCACTGTTTTCCCATATATCATATGATATTATAGGATATAAATTTACCATTTAAGTACTTTGAATAATGTTTAAAATGGTTAATAGCTTTTTACCATGCTTAGTTTAAGAAGTATATAAAGCTGACAAAAATATTAAGGCCAGACTTCCCTTGTGCGAGAGATGGGCCGTGTTTCCAAAGATGGATACTCTAAAAATTTAATCTTCTTTGGAGATAGTGTTGATAAGGACAGATACACTCCTCTATTATAGAAGTGAAGGATGTTGATGGGAATTCTACATTATATGACTTAAATTATGATTGAGAGAATAAAAGTCTTAACATAAAAGAAGTAAAACTTCACAACAATTTACAAAGGTAAAACTTTACAATGATTTACAAAGGAAAACATAAGCTTGTGTTACTTTCTCAAACAATTCTTGTTGCTGTCGTAAGAGTTCTTCTTCTGGAATGCCAAGATTTTCCAGTCTTGAGCTGCCTCTTCTTTTCTTGGCTGCAACAGCTTTTGCCTCTTTCAGGACAGCTTTTGCTTCATTTTTGTAAGCCCCAAAGCCTAAGCTGTCTAATGCTGAAAAGATGAACATTGTTTGTTAATAGCTATCTTCATAAAATAATAGATTTTCAATTCCTATTCTTTAAAAAATTATGAATATCAGTACATTTTTTGCCAACATTTTTTTAAACCAGAAAGGAAAATCATGTGATTAGCAAAAAACGTACATTTTAGAGGAAAAAAAGGTTAAATTGAATCTTCCAGCTAACTTTTCTATCAATATGATATCAAAAGGAAATGAATTAAAAAAACATCATATAAAATAACTTCAATAATGAAGCTTTGTTGAAAAAATAGGGATTTATTTTGTAAATATATTGCTAGAAAATCATTCAACAAATGTAGTTAATTATTTCTTGATCAATAAATGATAAAAGAAGGAAAAAAAAGAAATGCAACATGGCAAAAATAACAATGAAATAAAAACAAAAATTGATACTGTTGAATAAGAGAAGGATAATCCAGATTTCTTTTGTTTTCGTTTTGGCAAATCAATTGTATCCATACAAAAAAATCTAAATATTAGCCTAATCCATTTTTTGAAATACATTTCATTGTAGTTTACGATAAAAAAATAATGGTATTTATATTTTAAGTGTTTATTATTCAAAAGAAATTAGTAACCAGTAACATTTTTTTTAGACTTGTTATCATATAGCCACTGAAAAGTGACTTATATTTTCTCATACAAGGAGATCCACATAAAGTTCTCCTACCTGCTACAATATGATCTGGGGATATGGTCTTCTTGTTCTGTTTAACACAAATCTCATTGGCTTCTGATGAGACAAGATGAATGAACTCTGTGCAGCAGTTTAGGATAAGCTCTCTGGCATCATTGGCCACTCGTATATTAGGCAGCAACTCCTTAATCATTTTGTTAAGTGCAGCTCTCGGTATACTCAAATCATCATCTGGCTGCTGTTGATCCCTGTTTTCTCTGCTGTCCGTCATCTAAGTCAGATATTTTAATAATACATATCCTGAGCAATACTATATAGCAAGATACCTTTGACATAGAGCCGAAAAGAGGCCATCCTAGAAAGAACTGGATTGACAGTGATAATGATATGTCTTATATGTTAACAGTTTTGAGACTAAGTTGACTATATCAACTAGATATACTTCATATATTGATGATTGCTTGCTTACAAGATTTTCTGGATGCCAAATGCAGACAAGAATGGATTGGGGGGAAGGGGTGTATAAGAGAGGTGGAAAGTATGGACAAATATAGGATGCACACATTTATATGGACAAATATGGGAGAAAGCTCTTTCCAATGTTGTATTTATGCTGGATATGCATCATGAAAACTGTTCTAGAATGTACATAACATAGTTATCATTTATTTTATTGTGTTGAAATATTCTCGCCTATTTTTGTTCTATAAACATTATGCAAGTTCTATTTTAGTGGAGGAGAAAAAGAGTTATATCAATAGAGATTGCTATCAACATTTTCCCTAAGGATATATTTGTATTAGTTACAATTATTTCCTTGCTCTTCCAGTAAGAGAAAACATTCAAAGTCACCCAAGAACATCTTTCAAAATCTTCAAGTTAACAAACCAATGCTGAATGCGCTGCAAAAATTGACTTTTCGAGTTTTTCAATCTCAAATAAACAGTTCAGATAGTGCTATTAATAGTGAATAATTAGTGGTATAGTCTCACTCACACACAGGTTGATGAGAAATGTTCTACAAGATGGGCTACAATAGTAGGTTAATACATTCATGGGTGATGAGCATGTTGCCTTTGCATGAAAATAATATGAGACAAATCTAAGTAGACTAGCAAGCCGTCGATGTTTAAAGAACGGATAAGTTCATGAGGAGTAGTAGTAAATACTGAAAATAGTGATAAGAAGGGAGTCATTTGATTTTGACAATTTTGACTTTGTGCTTTAGTTTTACTTGACTATTGTTTGACTGACTTGATCTTGAAAAGTTGAGTGTAAATGAGAAATTATCCCGACACGCGACAGTTAAAAAAACAGAGATCTTTGCCCTTTAAGGCTATTTCAGTAAGAATCTATTTTACCTAAAATATTACCTTACGCACTGTCCGGATTTATTTCACATTCATCAAGCCCATCATATAAGCATAGATATAAAAACCCATTTAACGATGATAATAGTTCATTTATAAAGAAAAGAAAAAATGTTTTTTGTTTGTATGTTTTTTTTTCAAAACGAGCGACACTGGGATCACTAATCTACAAAAAAGTATGACAAGACCTGTGACTAAAACAAAGGGCTTCAAGACTGCTAATCTAAACATTTTTTATACAGATCTAGAATTTTTTTTTTTTAGAAATCTAGATAACGTAAGTGCAATAAAATAATACATTATGATAATTTTATTTTGCCATTAAGATATAAATAATTTGACGTATTTTCTATATATTAGTATAATCTAAATATCTTTCATAGATAATTCTTCATGAAAGTAGTTGACAACTTTTACAGGGACATTACTCTCCGTTACTGACCGTCACTATTCAACGTTGTATTAGAAAACACTTTCTGTTGACAGTTTAAATATAGTCTATTTAAAATTGACTAGATGTCTTGTAGTTCTATATTTTCTAAGTATCTTTACTTTAAGACTCAAAGTTAGTCTAAGTCAGACTAAGTCTTTGTAATTATAAGGTAACATTACTTTTATTTAGCTAAAGCCACGATTCTCAATCCATTGTATAGGTACTTTGATAAACCCATTTCCGATATGTTTTTACGTTACCCGAAATAACCTCAAAGTGAACAATGATTTAAGCATTGAAAGTGACAGTGCAATATCATGATCTAGATTGTGTCTGTTTAACCCCTTCCCCAATAAATGTGTCAAATAATTAATTTAAATCACGAAAAGTTAGACCTTTATGAAAAATAATGTTATTTCAAAATCTGCATTATTTAAGTTCGATTTTTCTACTCGGTAACAACAGGTAAGTTTATAAATTAATGATATGTTTGAAATATTTATTTATCATTAAAACTAATATATTCTACTATTCTTCGTCTTTTCTAGTTCTAAAAAATGTGCACATTCTTTAAGATATCTCTCAGAAAAGATATTTTAATTCAAAGTGACCATCTGTCAGCCATGTTTTCTTAACAGAGATTATACCTGCAGACCAAACTAGAACTTGTATTTTTTCGGTATCAAAGCTCAATTTAGAAGAACAAATCTAATACATTCATATGCTTTGATCCACACACTATCTAAAAATGTGTTTCGTTTTTGCAAAATCCTGTCTCAGAAAAAAGATATTTTACTTTAAAGTTAACATGCTGCTGTATTTTTCGGTCTATTTTTAGAAACATGACCATTGCGGAGGTAAACATTACACTATATTTTAAGAGTAATGTCGGCTTGCTGTTTAAAGTCTTTCAATCCTTATTAAATCAATACAATTGAAACACAATCCCTAATTTTTACTTTATTATCTTGATGTTGAATTTCAAATCAATAAAAAATATGATTTTAGGTGACACAGCCATTTTTTTAAAAGTCACATTTATGTTTAAATAAGCGAAGATAGCACTTGCACATATAAACTGACAAAATATATACAGCAATACTTATTTTAGATAATATGATATAGACATTCTTAGTAATCTAACACCAAGAATTAAATAAATATATATCACATGAATTATCATCTTCACATAATCACAAATAGGTGGTGAAATTTTGAACCTTCTATAGGCTAAAGACCTCAAGATATGCAGTTTTAAGTTACATTTTGAAAAATTTTGTCACTTATTTTATTATATAGCCTATAGTAAAAAAAATCACTAAAAAAATCATAACTTCGCTTATAATAGATGCTATAATCACAAATGAGGTGTTTTGGAATGTTCCTCTGCAAGATCTATTCATCTATACTAGTTTTAATTTGATAAAACAATTTTAGATTTTTTATCAAAAGTATTCTCCAATGTAACTAATGCGTACATTAAGAAATTTTGAGGAAGGAGTGTCCCAGGTATGCATGTATAATTTTGTTTAAAACAACCAAGAAGTTTGAAAGAAGGTCTACCAATTTGTTGTAGCAGATTCATCACCATAACCAATTATTGCATTAGATAGGTAAGCATGTTCCATTATAAAAATTAGAAACTTAAGTTTGAGAGTTACCCACAGACATACTTTTACATCCTCTGGAGTACAGTCACATAAAAGATTTAGTTAAGCTTCATATAAAATACTGAAGCCTATAATTTATAATATATAGGCTATATATTTAACCTGATGCTGACTATACCTTTATGATCATAGAATAATGTTAAGAAGTCCAATCATGAGTTTCATTAAACTTTTTCTAAATTAGCATACAAATGACAGGAAATGTATTAAATTTAATTAGCATTCCTTTTTTAAACCCTCACAAACTCAATATTTTCAAATTGATTTTTACATTTTATACCTCTCTAATTATATAAACAATTTATTTATTATATTAGCCAAATAACCTAAAAGGAAATAAAAATTACATTATAAAAAATATTTTATTAAAAACAACGTTTTTCTTGCTTACTAAAAAGCAAAAAATAATTTCTGAATAAATTGGTAACATGGTAATAGTAATAGACTATATAAGAGCTTCTGATTTTTACTAAAAGCAACGTTGGGCACGCATGAATTTTATATTATGTGAATGTTTGTATTACATTATTAGAATCATCAAATGTTAACAATTAAATCCCAAAAGAATTATTACAGAAGGTCTTCGAAATATCACAATATTGCAGATCATTTATTTGTTACAAATTCAATAACAAAATGCATATGAGTATGTAAATTTTAATTCTAGCGTTGTATAACTTAACTCATGATATAGAATGTAATACTTGTAAAGTCAATTGAATCAATATATTAATATATGATGAAACTATTTTAAACAGAGTTTTCTATTTATATAAAATTTGATATATTATAAAGTCTAAGATGTTTGTAATCCGATGTTTAGCGTTTTTCGTTTTTATAAAAATCGAACTTTTATATAGTCTATAACTATTACCATGTTACCAATTTATTCAGAAATTATTTTACAATATTTTTTATAAAGTAATTTTTATTTTCTACTTTTTAGTTAAAATATTTTTTTTCCCAATATTTTCAATTAATACGAAGAGTTAAAAAATGTTGGTGTAATACAGACCCGATTAAACTATATCTAGTTCTTCTCGAACATATCGGAGAGCTCTGATGTCGCATGTGTTCAGGCGCAGTGGAGTATTCTTTCTTCACTACTTCAGCCTTCAATTTTTATTTACATATTTAATTTTATTTATTAATAAACTCATCAAATCATAATGAAATAGTAAGAATATTGCATTGTCATCGGGTTCTGAGTTTTATTGAAAGTATCAGAGTTATAGCTTTGTAAAAAACAACATACTTTTATTTATATTTGGTACAAATGTTGTTTGCATGGTGGGAAAAACTATTCAACAGGTGTGTGAATTCTAAAATGATTCTGGTTGGATTCTGAGGCATAATCTTTTTAAAAATAATGTTCATAAGCCTATTTCATTTAAACTTTTGAGTTTTTTCTAATTTAGAGGTATCACTGAGGTATATCATACAATTTTGAAAATGCAAATTT
>JAGDYQ010000019.1:9996392-10018900 GCA_021962125.1 Bulinus truncatus
CCGGTCGGTGTCACATCGCCACCATACATTGACCATACATTGACCATACATTCCAACTGTCTACACATTCACACTTGCAGACTCAGCAGTTTTTTTTTATTCTATGTGTTGGCCCACGCTAGCGTCAGTGTGTACGTGCAGTGTGTGTGTGTGTGTGTGTATTTAAATGTTTGTGTTTTGTGAATGATTTCTTTAAAGCCTGTCTTGATCCCCCCCCGGTAACAGATGTCAGCCATCGGGAGAAATGTAAACAGATCAGGACTGTCTGACATCCAACACAGCCATTTACAAGATTTATGAAAGGAATGAACTGATTAATTTAACAATATGAACTGTGTGAAAGGAATGAACTGATTAATTTAACAATATGAACTGTGTGAAAGGAATGAACTGATTAATTTAACAATATGAACTGTGTGAAAGGAATGAACTGATTAATTTAACAATATGAACTATGTGGAAAGGAATGAACTGATTAATTTAACAATATAGACTATGTGAAAGGAATGAACTGATTAATTTAACAATATGAACTGTGTGAAAGGAATAAACAGATTAATTTAACAATATGAACTATGTGAAAGGAATGAACTGATTAATTTCTTTTTGTAGTTCATCAGTTTTAATCGTAAATAATTATTGTGATGCACGTTTGTTGGGGTAAAAACTCACACGTCTTCGTTGCTGTAGATATATATGCCAGTGTTTGTGTGTTTCTATAGATATATATACCAGTGTGTCAATGTTTCTATAGATATATATGCCAGTGTGTCAATGTTTCTATAGATATATATGCCAGTGTGTCAATGTTTTTGTAGATATATATGCCAGTGTGTCAATGTTTGTGTAGATATATATGCCAGTGTGTCAATGTTTGTGTAGATATATATGCCAGTGTGTCAATGTTTGTGTAGATATATATGCCAGTGTGTCAATGTTGTGTTGTAGATATATATGCCAGTGTGTCAATGTTTGTGTAGATATATATGCCAGTGTGTCAATGTTTGTGTAGATATATATGCCAGTGTGTCAATGTTTGTGTAGATATATATGCCAGTGTGTCAATGTTTGTGTAGACATATATGCCAGTGTGTCAATGTTTGTGTAGATATATGTACCCAATGGTCAATGTTTCTTTAGATGTATATGCCAGTGTGTCAATGTTCGGCTCATTAACCAAGTACCAACCGCCTACATTTTTTAACTGATGCTTACCTGCCAGGAGAAAAATAATGTCACGGTTGCAAAAAAAAAAAGATTTAAAAACAACAACAGGCAAAATAAAAAACTACAAACAACTAAATGTCATCCAAGAATGTCATCTGTAGGCATACAGACACGCTTGCGAATGTCCCCCCGCCCTGGGTGCGGAACTAGACCTTAGAATACACAAATGCAATAGACGTGAGTGAGTTGAGAATCATGAGATGTCTCCTGTGAGTGATTCAAATCATCCACGATTTTTTTTTAGCCTCATCATCATCATCACCATCATCATCATCACCATCATCATCATCACCATCATCATCATCGTCATCCACCCCCCCCCCTCCGGCGTTTCTCAATCTGCATTGTGCAGCCCAGAAATATTTATAGATTTGTGTGTGTGTGTGTGTGTGTTCCTATATCTAGACCAGCATCTACGCTAAATTTAGCAGGATGTTATCGGCGCTGTTGCCCGCTGACACTGGGGACGGATGGCCGTACGGTGAAGCACCGTCGACCTGAAGGTACCTGGTTCAATCTCCGGTGAGGACCAAGGACATTTTTTTTCAGGTCTTGTCTCACGTTCCAGATATATCTCCCGTGGTGGCCGTTGCACTATCGGCTATGGTGGGGGGATGAAAGAAGGGCACCATTACAACCGTCCCATTAGTGGTTTATAGGATCTAAGAGATTTAATTCTTACAGGGACTTCACACACACTGGGGAAGGATATGGTCGTGCGGTAAAGCGCTCGACTGTCTACCTGAAAGGTAACCTGGTTGAGGTGAGGGCCAAAGAAAAGTCCCCCTATATCTCCCCCCGTGGTGCCTCCATGGACCCCTGTGCTTCGGTACTAACGGGTACTTACTACCCCCCCCCCCTCCTTCCATTTTTAAACATTGAAAACTTGCGCTTTCTACCTATGTAGAAAATGTATGTAGAAAAAAAAAGTGATGTCGTACCGTACAATCTCATTGTTTGCATATCAAATCCAATAGCACAGGTTGGGGACCGACATTAAATCATTGCCACGCCGGGCAGACGATTCGAATGTACGTGATGGGCTTTATTGTGTACCATCAGACAGCAGGTGTGATGATATGGTGGGATTCTTCCTTTCAGTGTGTTTGTTTGTTTGTCTGTATTGGCTGATCATAAATCTTGGTCAATTTTTTTTGTTTATGGCTTCTCTCCCGGCCGAACAAAAACTCATTGAATACTTCCCGGGAAATTCTGTTATCTCGGGATGCCGGGGTACTGTTAAAGACTTCCCGGGAGATTCTGTTATCTCGGGATGCCGGGGTACTGTTAAAGACTTCCCGGGAAATTCTGTTATCTCGGGATGCCGGGGTACTGTTAAAGACTTCCCAGGAAATTCTGTTATCTCCGGGATGCCGGGGTACGGTTAAAGACTTCCCGGGAAATTCTGCCTGTTATCTCGGGATGCCGGGGTACTGTTAAAGACTTCCCGGGAAATTCTGTTATCTCGGGATGCCGGGGTACGGTTAAAGACTTCCCGGGAAATTCTGTTATCTCGGGATGCCGGGGTACGGTTAAAGACTTCCCGGGAAATTCTGTTATCTCGGGATGCCGGGGTACGGTTAAAGACTTCCCGGGAAATTCTGTTATCTCGGGATGCCGGGGTACGGTTAAAGACTTCCCGGGAAATTCTGTTATCTCGGGATGCCGGGGTATTGTTAGGATATAAAACTGAACTCATTGTTGACGAAATGAAACAGTTGCACTTATTTCACCTTATTTTGATCTCTTGCACAAATGTCATCATCCTGTAGCATCAAGGAGTGCTAGTTGTTTATTTCTTGTGTACAGATAGATACAGTGCGACACAATTTAAAAAAAAATACATTTTCGGAAACTCATTCTCTTGACGCCTCTTGTACACACACACACACATTAAATCTGGCCACAGATGGAACTATTTTTTTTTTTAAAAGTCTTTTGTGTGTGTGTGTATGTACACGTGTGTGCCGTGACAAGTTGTCAGTTACGTGTTTCACCACCAGGCGCCGGCCGTATCCCCTCCCCCCCCCCCAGAGACAACTTACCAGGGCTGTGTGCATGACACCCGTCAGCCTCATTCATTCATCACGTGTCCATACCACGTGACCGCTGTAAACCTATATTGATGATATTTAAAAAAATATGTTAATGATTCCCCTTTACCCCCACCCCACCCCCTTTTTGCCAAAATGACCGCCCCGTTCGTTGCATCACAAACTATCGACCTTCACCCAGTTTAAATGAGGTGGCCAAAAAAATAAATAAATAAACCCGTGACCTAAATTCAATGGCCGCTTTACAAAGGATATTCAAAAGTCAAAGTTCCCCCCCCCCCCCAGCATCAGAGGACCGTCGGGGGAAGATGAAGTGTAGACATTGTCTGTTTCTATAACTATCGGCATATAAAGGGATTGTGTGGTTAGCACAATGCCCAGCCTCCTTTTACTTCCCCAACTTAAAGTCAGGCACCCATTTAGAACTGGGTAAAAAAATTGAGGGGATTTTGAACCAACTGTCACCGGGATCTGGCAGAACCCATCCTGGTTCTCAAACCAGAGATCAGGAAACCAGGGCCTCAGGTCGACAGTCATACTACAAGCAAAAGCACAGTGAGATAAACCGCAACCACAGCTAACAGGGGGGGATGTCTGTTTAAACTTAACGCTTTTGCCGTGTCCGCGGCGTTCTCTTTCCCCACCCACCGTGAAAACTATGACGACGATTTCCGGGCTCTCTTTCCCCCAATTAAGCAGTGAAATAAAGAAATAGAAATATAAAATTTGTAAGCGACGGGGCCCCCCAGCCCCTCCATGACAAAATATTCAGCCCCCACTCGCTGCGGGTCTGCGTTATTGAATAGCAGTGCCGCATTGAACACAGCGCCTGATTGACATGGCCATGTAGAAAAAGGTTTTGGACTGAGATACTATTTGAAGAGTGTGTGTGAATCCCTGCAAGTATGAGATACAATCTCTTTTTAGATCCTATAGACCACCAATTGGACGGTTCTTATGTTGCCCCTTCTTTCATCCCCACCATAGCCGATAGTGCAATGGTCATGGAGGCACCACGGGAGATATAGCGGGGGGTGGGGGGGAGTTTAACCATGACCTGAAATATCCATTGGTCCTCACCGAAGATCGAACCAGTGACCCTCAGGTCGACAGCCGACGATCCGTCCCTTTGAATTGATCCCCAGCCTTCTTCCTCCATCCCCCCACCCCCCGCACCCTCATCATTGTTCCGCTTCGCCTGATAGTGTACACGTCACCAACGATTACGTGGCGCTGGTTCACTCAGGTCACCTGCCTGCCAATTTATTTATAGCTAATGATTAAGTTCAGGACACGTCGACCGTCAGATCTGCGATGTGGCCCGCGCTGTCTGCCTCATCCGTATAACATTTCGTCCTAATTATGTTATCTCTCTCTGCTTGGAACGTTAGTGGGATACATTCCTGTGGAGACGCACACATCTCCCTGGCTGTGGCAACAGTGACATACATAGTCGAGGATAGAGAACAAACAAACACCACGGTATACACATAACAAAAGTAATGAACGACAAACAAACTCGCCTTTTTGTTTTCCGTGCCGATGATTAGCCACTGCGTTCTAAGTCAGTGCTTCCCAAACTTTCGACATCTGTGTACCCCCTATTTTTTTATTATTTCATAATACAATGCACCCTTATTAACAGATAATAAGAGTTGATTACGTCATAATGTCCCATTTTTTAAAGAGATTGTTGCACGATACATATTACCAAGTTAGTAAAAACAAGCAATTAAGCCTGTTCCATTCTGGACACAGGACGTGTTAGCGCATTTTCGTGTTATGTATCAGTACGTTTGTTAGCTTTCAGTAAATATTTGTAAATTTTGGAAATGTTTATAAATTCAATTGTGTAATGCATATATTTGTAAAAAAAAATTATAAAGACGTTTCTTTATATTTGAAAAAAAATTATTGTCTCTTAAATCTAACTACAAGTGGTTTGTGGTTACTGAAATAGGACTCATAATAGAAAACATTCTAAATTATAGTCATTTAATCGTCCGAAAACTCCGTCAATTGTTGCATAGCTCTGATACTTTCCATTAAACTCAGAACACAAGCTTACTATTTCATTTGATGAGTTTCTTAATAAATCTTGGTGAAACTACGTGCTGCAGTATTTCGCACCAAATGAACGGGTTATTGAACGTACAAGGTGTATATATAATATATAAGCCCCTTAGGAGCCCTGAAGCCCGGCCCTCAGAGATCCTATCGCGAAATGAACTTTTGATGTACACATGGCAGGCCAAGACCTACAAAATGATATATACATCATGGGTCTAGGACTTATAGTTGCTGAGATATAGCGCTCCTTTATTAATATAACTTATATAGTAAAAAAACGGTACTAAGGCTTCTTTTACGGCCCAGAGAGGTCAGATCGCGAAATGGAAAAAAGTCATTTCTTGGCAGGCCAAGACCTACAAAATGATATATACATCATGGGTCTAGGACTTATGGTTGTTGAGATCTAGGGTGATGACGGACGGACAGACAGACAGACAAAACGGGGACAAAAAAAAAACAACAACATGATGGTGGCGAAATATACACTGTCATTGGTATCAGCGTCTTTTGATAATTCAACATCATTATTGTCGTTCAAAAATGTATTTTGTAATATTTTCTGTGAGCAGAAAAAAGTTTGAACGGAAGCGTTGGAGTTATCCTTTGATCTTAATCAATGCGGCCCAAAGTGAACGTACACTAAAGACTGTAATTGGCTTCCACTCAGTTGTAGGTTATAATGAAGAGAGTCGCCGTGAAAAACTCACACAAGAAATAAAGATCGAGTCAGTTCTTGCTGGAACCATTTCCAAGCATTATACAAAATATTCCATTTTCAATAATTTTGATGGTCATTTCCTATACGATCTTGATGGCAATAGGTTATAAGATCTTGATGGCAATAGGTTATAAGATCTTGATGGCAATAGGTTATAAGATCTTGATGGCAATAGGTTATAAGATCTTGATGGCAATAGATTATAAGATCTTGATGGCAATAGGTTATAATAATAAAAAATAAGTTTTGAGAAACGAACATAATGTTATCATTTTTTCTCCACCCAAGTGGTCCCCCCCCCCCCCCGAGTACTCATCAAATGTGAAGGTTTTAAAGAAACGTGATCAATATGAAAAGAAAGTTTCCTATTTAAGAATTAATAGAGGCAAGCATTATTTCTCACCAAAAGTTTCACTGTTGGCACTTTTTATTTCTACCCCGTCGTTTATTTCATATTTTTGTTTCAATAGTTGCACGAGATATACACGTATCAATCGGTAGTTCTCCCTAGCAGCAGCCTTCGCCTGTCTTAGCCACGTCTTCTTTTTTTTTTAAAAGTCAATATTGGGTCACTGAGACCTTTGAATGGATGTAAGCGGTTTTGTTTCGTTTTCTTCAATTCGTGTGCATTGGATTGCCATTTTGCTTTCCTCCGTGGACCGGATTGCCACGATGCTTTCCTCCGTGGACCGGATTACCCCATTGCCTTTCCTCTGTCCATTGGATTGCCACGTTGCCTTTCACCTGTCCATTGGATTGCCACGTTGTCATCCGCACTGACTGAGATGGTCTGAGATAACCAACATACCGCCACCATCTTTTCAGCTCTGTGGATCTGAGTTTGAATTTTTGTAAACCGCACGCTGACGTGTTGAGAACTACTTTTTTTTTATTAGCCCATGTATCATTGCACTGAACTGAGACGAATTGAGACTGACACTAATTGTTTCATTAAACTAACACGGCTGCTACTCATAAAAAATTGTTTTTACTCTCCCCCCTCTCTCTCCCTCTCTCCCTCCCTCTCTATCTCTCCGTAACTAGCTATTGTGGCGCCCTGTAGAGCTACATTTTTTGTCGCACTCCTCCTAATATGAATAGGGGAAAAAAAAATCAACAGCGCTTTTTCGGCGCCCCTTCCTAGTTCGGCCGAAGTAGTACCCAGTACCCTACTTAAGTTGTTGTATTCAATACTCACTCAATATAGAGTGAAATTCGTCCAGATTTCTTAAGTTACTGTATTCAATACATAGTCATTATAGAGTGAAATTCGTCCAGATTTTTTTCAAAACAACCAAGTAGTGCATGCCTTAAATGTTTTTTTTTTCACTTCATCACGAAATATGGCAAATATCTGAAAGTGCACAGGATACATCCATTTTTAGTTGTTCCTTAAGATGAGTTGTTTGTGGCTTCTAGTGATACCCCTTTGATATCATCGACACTTGATGCATGATTTTACAACGTCAGCTTTGAAACTTGGGTTATAAATTATTACAACTATATGATCTATTTTTAGCCTGGATATTTTAAGCTACAACAAAAAAAAATCAAAATAAATTTGACGATTCATAGGGAATCTGATTACGGCAACCTTTTTTAGAGTCGGGACTCCAGGAGGATTTTTAATCCCACATCCGATTTTTTATTTGATTCATCGAATACCGGTCTAACCTAGTCGCATTCCATTAGGTCGGTTAGGTCGGCAACCTGCGACAGTAATCTCATTTACATCTATAGGAAAACATTGTGCAACATAACACATTTTTTGTATCTATTTTATATATGAACAAGTATTTCAATTGATAAAATAATACTTCAACTTTATGTTACCCCCCCCCACCCGCCCCCAAGTTTTGTTGTTTTAATTTTTTTTCTCCTTAACGAATGTGAAAGACACAACAAATTTCAAGATAAACATTCTGTCTGTCTGAGTTGCACGTGAACACATTGTTCTGTGGTGAAGTTGGTTTATTCAACAACACTCAGCCGCCGGGTAATGTGGGTTTTAATTGCCTGGTCCTGTAAAACAGAATCAGCGATTGTTGTTTGACCAAATGGCTGTGAAGTTTTGCCCTATCTCGGCTTTTACATATGTCACTGGTGTATACACATCTACTGGAGTTATAATTATTATGTACATTTGTAACATACACGCACTATATCAAAAATGGCATGATTTCATTGACCACAGTACCACCACCTTCGCCAAGAAGGTTGTATTCTCCCTGACTAGAGAACTCCTCAAAGATCTATTCCCCGTAGCCCATGGTATGTCTCTGAGACCAGGATAACCTGGAGAGTACTCAAAATCTTTTTTTTTTACGCCGCCATTGCCAGCATAGTAGGGTGTAGTGTGCCCTACCACACCAGCATTGTTGGCGGCGCTGATGCACGTCTGCCATGCACCACAGAGGCGGCGGGGTGAGTGTGCCCCGCTATCATCTGCAGGGATGGCAGAAAGATGGGTTATAATCCTTACCCAAACTGGCCAGACGAGCAGGGTGTAAAAGCTGCCGATCGACCAGAATGGCAAGGAAGAGGTTTTCCTGCCACTGGACAGAGGGGAGGGTGTAGTGTGCCTGTACCCTCATGGCCCGAAATGGCAGGCTGCGCAGGTGTGCTTGAATGGGACGGAGTGGAAGGGTGTTGTGTGCCGACCACATCCATCACCACCGCCAGCTGTGAATACTGCGGTCTCGGATTGTCCTCACTGACCACAGTACCACCACCCTCGCAAGTAATTTTTTTTTCCCTGACTAGAGATCCCCCTATGATCCATCCCCCGTGGATCATGGTATGTCTCTCAGACCAGGAAGGAGAGTTCACAAAATATCATGCCAAAATATTCTGTGATACTCTCCGAAACAAATTTGATAAAGGAAGATATCAAAATTGACAAGTACTCAAAATCTGAATTTCGAAAACTGGGAGCATGTACTAGAATTTAGCGCTAAAAATACAAGCATATATTGTTTTGTTCCTAGAAATGGTTTTCATTAGTTTATTAAATATTATTAAATAATATTGATTTTAAAAAAATATAATTCGTAGTTTGAAAATAAATGAATCTGATAATATCTAAAGCGAAATTATTAGTACACACTCTTTAAAAATAAAATGATATGATTTCTTTGTAACAAAAGAAAATCATGGTGAATTTATTTTTTGTTTAATTTTTTTTTATCGCCCTTTTAATTATATCATGGGAGGGTACCTATGTTGTTGTCTTTATCCTGTCCCGCCGGCCGTGTTCAATGTGCTACGGGTCTCGGGAATGTCCTTGAAACCTCACAGCGTATGCCCGTATCTCACCGTTCTCACGTCAGTTTTTATTTTTGTTTGTGTGACTATCAGTCCGATCTCCATGTTACAATGTATCAGTTAGGAATGTTCTCGTATTTCGATGAAAACATCGTGTAGCCGTTATTTAATACGCCCCTGAGATTAAAAAAAAAATAGTTGACTAACCAACACACCGGGTCTCTCATCCTGTTTCCCCGAGGCTGTGGAGACCCAATGTTACGGGTTGTGGTCTTTGACAAGATGTGTGTTTGGATGTGTAACACGTATAGGTGTAACCAGTGTCTCTCTCTCTCTCTCTCTCTCTCTCTCTCTCTCTCTCTCTGTGTGTGTGTGTGTGTGTGTGTGTAACATTGTTACGAGTGGAATGGTTGAATTAAAACGCGTTACTTTATTTACAACACGGCGAAAGTCAATGATTAGTTGTTGATGTTGTTGTTTACCTTTTTTTTTTTAAAAAAATCACGTGTCGCAGCGAGTTGTGTGCCGTCTCATCTAGAGCCGTTCTGAGGGATAACTGACAACTCGCTGACCATCTAGTGACCCTTCCCCCCTTACTGTCAAAGATTCCCCCTTCCCCCCACCAGCAAATCCCTACCCAATTTAATCCTATCATGGCCTCAAAAAGCTACTTTTGCTAAGAGCCCCGATCGAAATATTTCTTCATTGACTCCCCCCCCCCGGCCCCTTTTTTTTCCCCGTCCACAAAAAAAAAAACAACAAACAACGAACTTAAGAACTGCCGTGGTCCTCATCAAGATCGGGGCTGCAGTGATAACGGGAGGCACCTCGAAGGCCACAGACAGATAGTGTGTGGTGAAGAATACTACCCCAGTAAAATCGGCAACTCGGTGTCCCGTGTCGAACATGAATCTTTGTATCTATTTACACCAGCAGTTCTCAAACTCTATCTGTGTGTGTCTGTGTGTGCTATGTTTCACGATGACCTTTTTATATTGGGTATTTTGATATGAGCCTTAAACTTCAAACCACAGGGTTGTCTTCTCTTTTTTTGCCCTCGCACCACGCCGGGTACATCCCCAAACTTGTCGCCATCGTGTGCTCGCTGGGCACTTGGTTGGAGAACCACCTCCGTAGCGGGCCTGTGTATATATTTGTGTTGTGTGTTGCAAATAAACTCCTGAAAGGCTAGGAACAAGAAAAAACCTTGGCCTGTTTTTTTTTGTTTTGTTTTGGCATTCTTCTAAACTTGTTATGCAATGGAAGACTTCAACCTTTTGGTGCAAGAGGGTTGTTCGTTCATTGACAGATTACAAAAAGAAAAAAAAATTCATTGTTCGGCTATGTGTTTACTTTTCACACGAAGAAAATATAAAAAAAAACTTGTGTAAATCAATGAACTTGTATTTACTGTTAATACGTTTCTGGAATTCCTGATTATCTTTTTTCGTCAGCAAGTGTTGTTGTTGTTTTTTTTTGCCCCAGATTCGATTACATGTATTCGTTTTCAACCCCCCCCCCCCCAATTACTTCTAATACCTGTTAGTTACACCCATCTACTACACTTTATTGAATTTATTGAAGACATACTAGCTTAACCCTTCTCTTGAGTTAGACTAGCATGGCTTTAAATACTTCTTGCATAAATAAACATACATATATATATATATAAAGCATTTGGACGCTTTCCTATCAATTATATGGACACCAAAGGCTAACGGAGCTTTACTTGCTGAAGTGTTTAAAGCCTTAGCTAGTAGTCTGGCTTAAAACGCTTCAGTTCAGAGATTTGCTCGTTTGGCTGTCTGTAACTGATTAGTTTTGTATCAAATAACAGCTTTCCTTTCGGCAAAGTTTCTACAAATGGTCAATTCAGCCAAAAAACCAACTAGTTACCAGCCAACGCTTTTGCAGTGTTACAAGCCAGACCTGCCTAACCCACATCTTGTGTTAGGCTAGTGTTGCTAAAAACGCTTTTTACACATACATATATGAAGTATTTCGGCGTTGTGATAGCCACACGAACTTTTTTTATGCCGTAGCTACCGAAGCATTTCACCTTCCCCGATGGCCCCATTTGGGAACTTTACTTACTTTACTTTTTCAAGCGTTTAGACATATAGTAATCTAAATTTGGGGGCGGATGGCCGTGTGATAAAGCACTCGACTGTCGACCTGAAGGTACCTGATACGATCTCCGGTGAGGACCAAGGAAAATTTTTTCAGGTCTTAGCTAAAGTCCCCGCTATGACTTCCGTGGTGCCTCCATGGCCAATACACTGTGGTGGGGATGAAAGAAGGGCAACTACAAAAACCTAAAAAAAATTGTCCCATTTAGGTGGACGATTTTTTTTTAGCAGGGACGGATGGTCTTGTGGTAAAGCGCTCGACTGTCGACCCGAG
The DNA here is from genome assembly GCA_021962125.1 of Bulinus truncatus. Classification (NCBI taxonomy): domain Eukaryota; kingdom Metazoa; phylum Mollusca; class Gastropoda; family Planorbidae; genus Bulinus; species Bulinus truncatus. The sequence continues at coordinate 10,008,132 of JAGDYQ010000019.1, forward strand.
GGTCCCTGGTTCGATCTCCGGTGAGGACCAATGGATCTCTGAGGTCATGGCTCAAGTCCACGCTATATCTCCCGTGGTGCCTCCATGTTCATTGCACTATGGACTATGGTGGGGGGGGGGGCGGACGAAGGGGACCATAAAAAACCGTCATCTACTTGATGTATAACTTCATCCTAACCAACGTCTTGCACGGCCCTGGTGACAGGCTTTCCCCGTTGTGCTTAACAGCACCCACATTGCAATCCTATTGGTCTTCTCAGTGTGTAGCTTGCTGTGTTGCTTACAGTGATGGCATTGTTCATCGTTTGCCTGCTTTGATTTGTATACATTTCTCCTAACTCGGCAATAATACTAAACCTGAATTTACCTTTTTAAGTAGTCAGGATGAGAGCATGGATTAACGTGCTACGGAAGCGCAAGTACATTGGTGAAATGTCGAGATGTAACATTTTCTTTACTAAAAAAAAAACCTCTGTGCCATAGGGCGGGGCGGTTGGTCATACCGCCATCATAAGTTCATACCCCCTACATTAGTTCATACCCCCGACATTAGTTCATACATACGACATTAGTTCATACCGCCATCATCAGCTCATAACGCCATCATAATATCATGCCGCCATCATTAGTTCATACCCCCGACATTAGTTCACACATACGACATTAGTTCATACATACGACATTAGTTCATACCGCCATCATTAGTTCATACCGCCATCATCAGTTCATACCGCCATCATCAGTTCATACCGCCATCATTAGCTCATACCGCCATCATTAGTTCATACCGCCATCACTAGTTCATACCGCCATCATCAGTTCATACCGCCATCATCAGTTCATAACGCCATCATTCGTTCATACCGCCATCATTAGATCATGCCGCCATCATTAGTTCATACCCCCGACAATAGTTCACTCATACGACATTAGTTCATACCGCCATCATCAGTTCATAACGCCATCATAAGTTCATACCGTCATCATAAGATCATGCCGCCATCATTAGTTCATACCACCATCATAAGATCATGCCGCCATCATTAGTTCATTACCGATGCATCACTGTATGCTAATGTGTGTGTGTGAAGTCCCCTATAAAGATGAAAGGAAATCTCTTAGATCCTACAAACCACTAATGGATCGTTTCTATTATGGCGCCCTTCTTTCACCCCCCCCCCGCCATAGCCGACAGCGCAACGGCCATGTGGAGTCACCACGGGAGATATGACGGGGGACTTTCAACATGACATGCAATAAGCATCGGTCCTCACCAATGTCAGGTACCCTTTTCCAAGAAAAATTACCCGTTGGTTTTCACCCCCCGGAGATCGAACCCGGAACCTCATATGTCTAGTGGCCCGTGTTTATTGAGTCATTGGTCAATTCAAATAATACAGGTATATCATTAGCCCCCATCCTAACTAGAATCTTCTATATATATAAAACACAACTTCAAGACGCAGGACTATTTATAGATTGTGGAATACCCGAATACTTCACAGACGACACCTCGCGTTGTTTCGCCCGGGTTAGGTCAAAGTTCAACTTGTGCATTCCATGTATTTTCTCCGAAGATGTCAGCCTGTTATTTTATTTGATATCTTATTTAAAAATAAAATTACAGTAATTATATTGATTGATAAGGCGGCGTATTTTACGCCAAGGGATGACTAGCAATAATAAACACCAATGTGATGATCAGCTGTTAGTTCTGCACGAGTTATGTTTTGATTTATTGACCCAGTTTTGGTTTCCGTGACTGCAGTATGAGATATTGATTGGTCGGGAGGTGGAGCCGACAGACGGATTCGTGTCCGTTAATTGGGGTTTGATTGAATGACCGCCAGGCTTTGTTGACGTTTGCTTTCCGAGAAATGACGTGACGTGGCCAGGCATGCTTTTGTCTATTTCTCACATTTGACCCCGCTGTATGTGTGTGTGTGTGTGTGCGAGAGAGAGAGAGAGCGAAAGAGAGAGAGAGTGGGGGCGTTTTTATTGTTACCGTTTGTTCCTCTCGATAGTTTTGACGTTATCCGTTGAAAGAATAGATACTAAAGACGAGAGATAGCTGTCGTTTTATCTTCCAGGAAGCCACGTTGTCAGTTGTGAGATATGGGGAATAGAATCAACACGGCAGGGTATGAGCACTTCTAAAAGGAGACATCCTGACCGGCTGGGCTGGGGAGTAGGGAGGGGGGGGGGTGGGTGGTTGGGGTCGGCCAAGACAGGCAGCGTAATCCTTTTTCTGCCAATGTCATCGTGACATTTAGACAATAAAACGAAGTTATGTTTGAGACAGTTACTTCTTGTTGTTTTTAGTACAAGGCGGGAGATGATGCGATTCTATGGGTGCCTGATAACCTTTGTTTCCCCTATACACTGTAATGGGCGGGCCGTCGGTGAATGATATCGACATTGTCACTGTTAGAATAAACTGCATCTACTGTCATGTTTTTTTTTTTTAATTCTCCTCAAAGTAATCTTAATTTGATGCCCCCGCCCCCTCTTTGCCCGATTCATTATCACATTGAAAATATTGCTAATGATGGCGGTATGAACTAATGATGGCGGCATGAACTAATGATGGCGGCATGAACTAATGATGGCGGCATGAACTAATGATGGCGGTATGAACTAATGATGGCGGCATGAACTAATGATGGCGGCATGAACTAATGATGGCGGCATGAGCTAATGATGGCGGTATGAACTAATGATGGCGGCATGAACTAATGATGGCGGCATGAACTAATGATGGCGGTATGAGCTAATGATGGCGGTATGAGCTAATGATGGCGGTATGAGCTAATGATGGCGGTATGACCTAATGATGGCGGTATGAACTAATGATGGCGGTATGAACTAATGATGGCGGCATGAACTAATGATGGCGGCATGAACTAATGATGGCGGCATGAGCTAATGATGGCGGCATGAGCTAATGATGGCGGTATGAGCTAATGATGGCGGTATGAGCTAATGATGGCGGCATGAACTAATGATGGCGGCATGAGCTAATGATGGCGGCATGAGCTAATGATGGCGGTATGAGCTAATTATGGCGGCATGAACGAATGATGGCGGTATGAACAAATGATGGCGGTATGAACAAATGATGGCGGTATGAACTAATGATGGCGCCATCATGAACTAATTCTAAGTCCATCATTGAGGCGTAATGTCTCGTCCTCTTGGAATCCTCCACAGCGCCCTCTTAGGGTCTTCTGTCAGATCTTCCTGCTCGCCCCCCCCCCGTCCCTTCACGTCACGTCTCCTTAGATTCCAAGTCTGTCAATGTCCACAATCATGCATTAGTTTGACCAGTTTGATTTATTCCAGTTTACTCTCCATCTACCTGGCCGTGTGTACGCTGGGCACCACCACCTGTGGCTCTGTCCATCATACTCAGTATTTGTTTTTTTTTTGTTTTAATTTGTCTACTTCTGTTAACTGACATTGTCTGTTTACACACATCGTCTGTTTATTCTCTCACTTCTTTAAAAACGTAACAGGCATACTGATAAGACTGTTGCTATTCTTAGCGTTTTTTTTTCACCTATGTACACGTCATCTTACTTTGGTTTGGCTGATTACAGACTTTATGACCAGTTGTTAAGTCGTTATAAAAAGTAAAAAAAAAAGAAAATTCTGTCAGATAGGTAAACTGTTCTATTTATTATATATAAAATTATATATTAATTATATTATTAAAAACAAAAATTCACGACGGTAAAATGTCAATGCTTTTGATAAAAAATTCATTTGTTTATTTTTGTTCTTTGTCAAGCCAACATTATTAAACCGTATTTTTTAAACTGTGACGCTGAGGATATTCGGTGTGGACTATTTCTTTTACCTGGACTATTTATATTGACGTCTACATTCGCCTTTGGACCAGTTCAGCATAAACGGGAGAAGAGGAGGAACATCTTTGAATACTCGTTGGGATCAATGCGCATCATGATGAAAGCCTTATAATAGTTTCGTTACCCTTACTGGAACAAGCCATTCGTGACTCGGTTTGATACGCCGTGTTTATATTTGTGTGTGGTGTGTGTTTGTGATTGTGGGTTTGATGTCCCCCGCTAACAGACAGGACTTACTGACATCATTATTATTATTATTATTATGCTGAGTCGTGGCCCCTTCGGCCCACTGACACACCTGGCCACGGTGTTGGCCGTGATGAATCCGTCGGACCTGATTCGCATTCGAGGCTGGATGCTAGTCTTGGGATTTTGCGTGCTGCTCACCTTCAAGGACAGGTGTAAATACAGTCCCGGTGTGGGCCACAGTCCCCTCGCGAGGGTAAGTTTGTCTCAGCGTTATGGCGGTTGAGTTTTGTTTGAAACCACTCCTTGGCCCCCTCCCCACACACAAACACACCTCGATGTCTGGTTGTTATATCTTTTTGTTTGGGCCTGTTCTTTCATATTTTTTGTTTAATCTTTACTGGGTTATTGCTTTTTTTTTTTGGCTATACTTGCATATTGCTTGTTTTTTTGGCTGTACTTGCGTGGCTCTTCTTTTACGGCTGTATTTTGCGTATTGCTCTTTTTTGGCTGTATTTACGTATTGTTTTTTTTTTTGGGAATGTATTGGACGATTGTTTGTTTTGGCTGTAGTTGCAGTATTGCTTCTTTTTTGGCTGTGTATTTGCGTATTGCTCTTTTTTAGCTTGTATTTGCGTATTTTTTTTGGCTTTCGTATTGACGGTTGTTTTGTGTTTGACTGTACTTGCGTATTATCATTGGCTGTACTTGGCTTATTTATTTATTTATTTATTTTTTTAAATTGGCCTTCTTCGTGTCCTCCTGACTTGTTGAAGAGTCCATATGGTGTAATAGGGAACCCAAAGTAAAACACGTATGCATTGGACAGTCCATTCAAACGTCTTGTGAAGCTGTGTGGAGCACTTGTGTAATGGACTCTCCTTGACATTAACCCTACCGGTGCAACACTGATGTTTTGGGCAGTACGTCAGTATTTATGGCTAGCCCGACGAAGGTCTCTGTACATTACATAACACCTGGCTTCCGATATAATGTGGCTACATTGGCGGCGTCCTTTGTCGAATGTGTACGTGTGACTGTGACCATTTCCCCGTGTGCGTCACTCGATTTTTCTATTCCTTTCCGTAAACCCTGTTCCGGTACATTAAGTTGGCATGTTAATTATCCCGAGTCCCGTCGTCTCTTACATTACACCGGGCAGACTTGCGACTCAAACATTCTTCTAAAAATTTTGTTTTGATGGTCTGTGTATGTGTGTGTGTCGTTGTTACCTAAATCGGGCGTGTAATGGTCATTTGTATTGCCCCCCCCCCCAATCATTTACCACGACGGACTTGAAGTGATGGTAAGCTCCAGTCTAGGATATATTGTTAAAGGTTGGGAAGGGAGGGGGAGGGGGGGGAGATACTCAAAGCTATTAATTTGATTCGTTTGAAAGCATTTGGCGTTTACCGTAGTCAGGCTCAAGTAGTCGTCCAAGAAACCTTTTGTAAGGAAAGGTAGTTTCATTACAAGCAGAGACGTTTTTATTTTTTTACTTGTGTGCTGCAGTATACTTACTTACGTGCATGCATACTGTTAAGATGGCCCCTGAATAGTGTTTTTATTTGGTCGTCGTATTATGATCGATTCTACCTTGGATTAGAAAATGGTTTTCGCCCATTTTGAAGGTCCTCGTCAATGAATACGGCGTAGGGTGGATATTTAAAAAAAAATAGTTACACATGGTTTTGCATTGCCTCGTGCCGCTAAATGAAACCTGTGGCTAATGTCACGAACCAATTAGTGTTACTTACGTAGCAGATAGGTAGTTGGGGGGGGGTAAGACGACGACAGTTTGATCACGATTGAAAACTGGAGACACTGGGATAATGGGGAAGGGGGGGGTGGTTAGAAGAACGGGCTGAAAGAGGGATATATAACTAGTGATAACAGTCGGAGTAAGAGAAGGAGAGAGAGATGAAAATGTTTGGAGAAGAAATGGGAAGTAAGAGAGAGAATTACTGAGAAAGAGTTCGGGGTGTGGGGGGGAGTGATGGAGAAAGGTGTGGGGGGTGGCGTTGAGACACTTGGAGAAATAATGAGGCTGGTTTGAGTGAGGGGAAGAAAGTGTTGACTTTAAGTGTGGGTGGGGGAACAAGCGCTAGATGAGTGAATTGTTTAAGATGTAAAGTACAGAGTATCGATCACACGGACAGAGGAGATCAATGAGTTGATGGACGTATCGCCTCGTGTTGCCGTGTGCACCGAGATAAGCAATCTGTGATTTGTCATAAAGCACAGATTGTTGGGTAATCATCGATCAATGGGTATTTGCTGATTGCAAGACCAGTGATTGATTGTGTTGTACCAGCTACACGTATTGCAAGACCAGTGGTTTTTGGTGTACAAGCTACACGTATTGCAAGACCAGTGATTGATTGTGTTGTACCAGCTACACGTATTGCAAGACCAGTGGTTTGTGTTGTACAAGCTACACGTATTGCAAGACCAGTGTTTTGTGTTGTACAAGCTACACGTATTGCAAGACCAGTGGTCTGTGGTGTACAAGCTACACGTATACAGTAAGACCAGTAGTTTGTGTTGTACAAGCTACACACATTGCAAGACCAGTGGTTTGTGTTGTACAAGCTACACGTATTGCAAGACCAGTGGTTTGTGTTGTACAAGCTACACGTATTGCAAGACCAGTGGTTTGTGTTGTACAAGCTACACGTATTACAAGACCAGTGATTGAGTTTGTACATCTACACTGACGCGTGCAGTGGGCTTATAAAATCATGATTGTTTATTTTTCTCTCACGCTATTTACATGTACCGGTATCTACTTTTTTTTTTTACATTGTTTATATTTTTCAACCTTAAAGTTTAAAAAGTTTATTTATCTTTAATTTTTTTGTAATTATATTATTTGCTGTAGTGTTGTTGCACAAGGGTACAATTAGTTTCCCCCTCCTCCTTGTATTATTAAGCCGTGCCTGATAATGAATGAACACAAGAGCGTACAATTAGTTTACCCGACCTGCCCTCACGTCTGCCCATGTTTCAGTCTGGGTTGAAAATGTTATTTCGTCCGCCATGTCTTCGTTTGTTAACGGCCATTTAGTTATTGTTGGTGAACGGTTCATCATGGCGCCTCCTCGGGGGGAGGGGGCCCAGCCCGTGTGAAATTTAAGACAAACAAACTGACCTTTAGAGTGACGTCCACAGGCAAAGTTAAAAAAAAAAACAAGACAAACTACAACAGTTCTCCTTACTAAAGTCACATTGTGACATTTAACCATGAGAAGTCAAATCAACGGCTGGTCGCTCCTCCCTCGTTTGGCTTACTTTATTGTTAAAAAATAATAAATAAATAATAATTCAGATTTGGCTTTTAAGAACTTTGTTTACCTGGCTTCCGGCTACTTCAACGATCGTTACCGTTATGGAAGATTCGAGAATCTCGGACTTGGGGTGTGAGCAAACCTTTTTGAATCTCTGGCAGCTTCGGCTTCTTGAATTAGACGGAATGGCATGACAGGTGGATCGTTTATTTAAGAAACGTGGTGAACTGGCGGGGCTTAAGTCCCCTTGCTTGTGTAGCATGAGGAGAGCAAAGCACGGACCGGAGCCTTACTTGGTCCGCGGGCATTAGTTTTGCACACCCCCTTAGTTATAAGGCGAGAGGTGCACTGGCCGGAGTGAGCCGTCAAACCTGCCGCACCTCTGACCCTAGGGCTGAGTTTGGCTGGAGGCTGTACGCGACTCTGGCCAGCATGAGGAGAGAAGCGCGGGCCCGGGTCATACAAACGGGCCGCGCACTTGGATAGGCCAAAAAAAAAACAACATGGCGGCTGGCTTACAGAGGGGGCCCTTTCAGCACGGTCCTGTCTGACCTGCTGCTAATGGGACCAGACGAGTACTTTTACTAATGACCGCTCTCCCCCCCCACACCTACCTTCCAAATATCAGTTAATGTCTCCAGCTAAGACCCGCATAAGACTAAGAACGGCCCTGTCCATGGGCGTATTCATGGGGGGGGGGGGGAAGGGGGGCATTAGCCCCCTTCCCTACATTTTGAAAAAAATGTCACATAAGAGGGGGGCATTTGCTTCCCCCCCTTACATTAAAAAAAAATGTCATAAAGTTGTTATTTGCCCCCCCCCCCTGGAAAATTTGTGCCCCCCCCCCGGAAAAATTCCTAGCGACGCCCATGGCCCTGTCTAGAAGGAGTTTCCGGGAAGGGTGGTGTATTAACAAGGAAGTAGATTGGTTTCGGTGACTGTAAAGTGATATGCAAATTTAGCTGCTTTGGAATGTATCGAAATGCCTCGATGCCGTATTGTACACAGAGACCTGAAAACGAAATGGATCACTTCAGGCAAATTAAACACTTGTGGTAGATGTTTTATTATTACTATTACTATTATTCAGTATACTATTGTCACTTATTTACAAAATACTATTGTCACTTATTTACAAAAAAAAAACAAACACATGTGATAAGGGCGGCAAATGTATGGCAGCATTTTGAAATCACTGGAAGTAGCCACCACGTCTGCTGCTGAAAATAACACGTCAATTATTCTTGCACTGAATCATTAAAGATTTAAAAAAAAAAATCATCTCATTTCGTCGCAGTATGTCTAAAAGTAGTGGGAATGGTGGCCGAGTGGTGTAGATCAGTGCTTCCCAAACTTTTTGAAGTCACGCCCCCCTTGGAACGCCAATCAATATTTCGCATCCCCCCTATTTTTTTTTTTTTGGTTTTAGATTGCTTAAATTTATAATTTTTCGAAATTCCACGGCCCCCTCCGGACAGTCCACGGCCCCCTAGGGGGCCGCGGCCTACCACTTTGAGAAGCACTGGTGTAGATGCCCGACTTTAAGTTGGGGAAGTCAATGCACTTGGGCTTTGTGCTAACCGCACTATCCCTAAATATGCCGATAGATGAATTCTACGCTTTATCTGATCATGTGGGCCCCCTTCAGGATTAAATGAAATTTTATGTTTTAATTAAAGAGATGTGTGACGGTGAATGCATCTTTGGAGATGGGTTTTCAGGTGTAGGCAAACATGTGTGCAGTTTAATGCCATAGGCAGAATTTATTATACTGTTTATGGTTATAGCTCCTTAAAGGCCATTGTGTTTATATATACAGTTGGTTCCGCTTAATTGGGACACATCGGGACCGAGGCTTTTTGTCCCAATTAAGCGGCTGTCCCAATTAAACGTACACATTTACAATTGGCTTCTTGGTTTGGTTTCTTTGAGATTCGTCTCAAATAAGCGGCTGTCCCAATTAAGCGGAATCCACTTATATACGTATATATATATATATATATATATATATATATATATATATATATATATATATTTAGTAACTGTAGTGTATCTTGTGTGATCCAGTTCCTTTGTACTGACCCATTGAACTTCTGTATTGACAGTTTCTATTTTGTTTTGTTCTTGGGTGTTGTACGCTTTGTCCAAGTTGTGCCGTGTGTGTTGTCTATGTTGTTTTGTTCATTGGCGTAACTGTGTGTGCGTTCGTGCGTGTGTGTGTATTTTACACGTTAATAACAATAAAATATCATTAATGAACAGATGTCATTGGTATATGATCACCCCCCCCCCCGCACATACCTTTGGTTCAGTGCGTACATTGTGGAGGTGAAAGTATCTAGTTGACTGTTTCGTGTTTTGACTATCTCAATAAACTGGACTTTGGCCAGTTGCCGCTGGATATCGTTTATTATTATTAATTTAAAAAAAAACAACTTTTTTTTTTCTTGTTGTTAGTTGTACAACGTGTGAAACATTTTCAAATAGGTGGGAGAGCTCTGCTAGCCAGCTTTTTATTAGCCCCCCTCCCCCCGGTGTTCTCTTGATGGATATTTCGCTGCGGTGCTTGTGTCTACTGATACTCGCAGTGCTGTCGGTGGGTGATATTTAACACTGTTATGGCTTTATGTTTTTATATGTGTGTGCTTTTTTTCCGTTATTGGCTAGATGAGACATAAGCAAACTACGTTTATATTGTTTGTATATTGTTTTGCATACATGCAATCCATACATCTGATTTTGGTCCGATTCCCCCCCCCCCCTGTAAACCCTCTGTCGAAAGTAGAGAACCTGCTGTGGCCCGCGATTCAAAAAAAAAAACGTTTGCCCACCCGTGGCTAGATGATGTGTTTCGTTACGTTATGAACCGGGTAAATTCCTCTCTCTGTGTTGTGCGTGTGTGCGTGCGAAGGTTAATAGCAGAGGAATAACATTGACATTGGCGTAGATATATTCAGTTCTGTTTAAAAAAACTCGTGGAAATTATACTTGTATAGGGCCACCCTAATACTTGTATGGGGCCACTCTAATATTTTTATGGGGCCATCCTAATACTTGTCTGGGGCCACCCTAATACTTATCAGGGGCTCGTGCCGTATTAAATGATTCAGTGATTGGTGAGAGTGTGTGATCAGAGATTGCGTGCCTCGGTTTATGCTCGATTACCAATATGCCTTTATGCGATTTGGCGCATATCCGCCATTCGGGGCTACGACTAAGGTAACCTCCCTACGTTCCGCATATAGACTTTACGGTTCTAGCCATAACATTTCACAACCAGCCCCGCGCGTACAACTTTAATCTTTAAGCTCTGTCTGGTATTGAAGTGTCAAACACCTCAAACAGAAGATTACTGTTGGTTTTGATTTCTTGTGTGTGGCAACCATACAACCAGAGGCGTTATCATCGATAGGTCAACTGAAGCGAC